>OW679197.1:143699162-144022887 GCA_940337035.1 Agriotes lineatus | reverse complement strand
GTGTTGAACACGCTATTAAGTGGCATACGGTTCGGAAATGTGGGTGTTGGCGGACAAAGTAAAAGAACGGGTAGCGAAATGGAACAAAAAATGCTAAGAAGAATCTATGGAGGCATAAAAATTCAAAATACGAGGAGAAGGAGAACAATTAAAGAACTGTATAATCTCTACAAAGGTGTTCCGGTAAAATGGTAGGAACACCTGTCAAGAATGAACGACAGCAGAATGTCCAAGAAATTAATGGACGAAAAAGCAGAAGGAAGAAATAGAAGGGCGAGACCACCTAGAACGTGGTTGGAAGAAGTTAAAGATGACCTACTGGAAATTGGAATAACAGAAAACTGGGAGGAACTGACGAAAGACAGGATGAAATGGAGGAAAATCATTGTCTTAGCAATCGGCCCTTGAGGCCTTTTGCGGTGCTAAATCATCATCATTTTGGAAGCCAGCTGAAGATTTTTTGAGGCCATCTTCAATATTATTTCATCTACACACTTATTTATACGTTTTCCGCTTAATATTTTTAGGTGGTTTTTCTGAGTCAACAGAATACCTTCACTGAGGCGAATTCCGGGGCAGTACTTCTCCACCTTCCCTAGTCCCTCTTTCATTCTCCACCCGTCCTCTTGCTCACCCATCTTAGAACTCCCGTTCTTGGCTGAAGAGGGACGCAAGGTCCCTATAGCAGCCCGCCCCCAGTTGGAGGAATTGAAATGACTCTGAACCTTTACCTTTTACCTTTTTATATTCAAGAAAAAAGCGCCAACGGTACAAAAATAATAAAATCTTTTATACAACCCTGAAACAATATCATTATTATTGTGGCAACTGGTCTCTTGTGGAAATTATACTCGAATATTTGGAAAAGATAATATCTGCCTAATAACAAAATAACGAAGCCATAATTATTAAAAAATAGAATAACGCTTTAAAGGCCTCTGCAGATATGGTAAAATTAAGGATTGGTAACACAAACTAATGCAAAAAAGATAGTAGTAACAATAAAACAATAGAAAAACGAAAGGACGTACAGCTTTTCACACGATACTGAAGGTTATCAGGAAGACGTAAGAAGAAGAATAAAGAGATCATCGAATCCGTTCGATAAAGTGGTAACAATTAGGATATAAAAAGAGTTATCGCTAAATACCAAAATTTTCTTCTTTAATACCAATGTGAAGAGGGTGTTTCTGTAGGGTAGTGATGAATCTTGGCCGGTAATGAAAAATCAATCTGAGGATATGCAAACATTTACAGATAAAAGTCTGAGAAGAATAAGGAGTGTACTGGCCAAATACCATGAACAACAAATATTAACAAAGGAAAACAAGACAAAAGCTAGCAGAAGAAACTATCAGGAGGAAATGGAAGTGAATTGTTCATACTTAGCAACATCAAAAACAAATATAGCAAAACAGACTATGGAATAATAATATTAATAATTGTCTTTCTTGTAGCGAAATAGTATTCTATTCACATCTATGTACATGTGTAATAATGAGTAAGCATCAAACGGCGGTGTTCAGCAAGATCAAGTCTCCCTGCTTTTCCACTCAACAGTAATATATCTATCATTATTAATATTAAAAAGTTTCCTTAAGGAATAATAAGAAAGCTAATGCTTATTATTAAGAAAAATATGAATTGCATCGTTAAATTTAAAAGGAAGATGCATTTGACATGTAGCGGTAAGGCGTAATAGAATTTAGCAACGTTATATTAGAAGGATCCTCTATAAAATACAGTCAAGGAAAAAAGAAGACCAGTCAGACAAGCAAAAACAAGGAAATAACGTATCACATAGGAAACAACGCAGTCAAAGAGGCGCAAAATAGCCAGCGGTGGAAAAAAGTCAGGAGGTGGTGCACCAGTCACTATGATTGACATATATTTATTTTGAAATTACATTAAAAAGAAACTATGCCAACTGTCCTTTATATGAAACATTCTTACTACGTAAAATTCCGCTTTCGCAGACGGTATTTTGCTGCGTCTTTTGGGCTAACCTGATACTTAAGCGGCGGGTTGACGCTTGAGGCCACAAGTTCAGACAATGGCTTTAGAATGAACCCAAAAGCGTTTCCTGCTTGAAACATGAGATGATGCAACGTGATGCAACTCGTCATTTTCACAGTTTTCAAAAGGAAATACCAGCAACTGTTACTATTAGGATGTAGGTACACCTGAGGACAGGCTTTCCCACGTCAGGGTCCCACTCGGAAGATCTTGCAATTTCTAGATTGCAGCGCCTTGCTGAAGACACTAGCAGTTCGTATTCACAATTGACTATTATTCAGAACCCGCAGAATTACGCCGAGACCTGATCCGATATAAACTAGAGCTTGAAGCCGGGATGTTCTTTCAGAAAACCTCATGGAATGTACTTTTTGTTTTTTCGCTTTGAGTAAAGCCTCTACAAATTCAAGTTTTTGACGATCTTGCTGATAAGCATATTTACATCTTTTAAATTTTAATTCCTGTGTACAACACATACGAAAACGGTTTTTCTCCATTCCATACATGGTATGATAGAATTTACTTTCTTTCAATTGTTGCACAAGTACATACTTTTATCGATCAAACAATGTTTCGACAATAAGTATAATTTGCACCAGTTAAGAGGTTACTAATGGCGAATTTCTAAAGATCAACCTTTTAGTAAAACTTGTAAGCTGGATTTAATTGCATACACAATTGATAAATGCTGTTAATATAACATACACCTAAGTTTAAGCTATAACGATCACAGAAAGCCTATGTTGGTGTAACAAGTAATTAAAAACAGACACAATGGTAAATAAAATATATTTTCTTGTCGTAAAGGTTAAGCAGTATGCATTAGTATAATACTAGATAAATACAGATTTAAGAGCAACTAAACATTGTTAGCTCGTGCTACGTGATCTGTTATCATTTATTTTTATATCAGAAATTGTTAGCTTCATGTTTAGAAAACACGTTTTTAACTACTTAAAGTTGTAAAATTTAAGCGTTCACGGATAAATATTTATATTAGATATCACAATCAGGTGTTTCATTTAACACTGGTAAAATAGTGAAATGGGCACAAGAACGTGTTAAATTAAGTTCCATTTTAGGTATATTATCGTGTGGGTAGCTGTTAGTACAATTTATAAGAATTGCGTTTCCAATGGTTGCAAGTCATTAAAGTTATCTACCATGATTCTTGTACACTTGCTCATATTTAGAATATGCTTGAAGGGTACCTAACAGCAAAGTAGAAGTTGAAAATGAGTTTAAAGTGGAATAGTGTCTTAGCTGTACTAGTTTTTGTTGTGAATTGTAATGGAGAAGACACAGTAGATTATTATGTTAATTTGATTACGAAGGAAACTGCCAGGGCATTTACTTATCAACAGCCTCAGGATTCATCGGCTTACAGACCAAGCAGCGACGGATTTGCATGTTAGAAGTTATATTAACTTTGATCGAAAATTAGAGTCTCAAGTTCCTGCAATAGCCGTGCTTTTTCATTTTAAGAACGTTGAGAAAGTATTATACCTGCAATAGTAAAGAAACTTCCTTGCTTCTAGCATAGACAATTTGAAATGAATGGTATGGTTATTAATAACAATTTTTATCGTTGCAGTTTGTGGAATTTACGACTACATTATCGTCGGTGCTGGATCAGCTGGAGCAGTGATTGCAAACAGGCTGTCAGAGGACAGTGACAAAAATATTTTGTTGCTAGAGGCTGGCGGCAATGAAACAGATTTAGTGATATTCCTCGAATGAACATTTATTTACAAGGGTTGGAGTTCAACTGGAACTATAATACCACACCACAGACTACTTCGTGTTTAGGTAAGATTATGTACTAAATATTATTTCCGGAAGGTAGAAAACTTCCGTTACATTACAGGTTATAGTTATTTATTGTGTTTTTTAATTTCTATTAAACTCCAAAAACAGCATCTAGAAAATATTTGGGCTACAGTTAATATCGTCGCTGCTTCATGCTTGTAAATTAGCTTTCATCCCTTTTCAGACTTTTAGGCTTCTTCCATTCTATACGTTTTAATTCCATAGATTTTCTTACTCTCCTACCACGTTTTCCTTGATCCTCATCTTTGCTTTATATAATTCTTTTATTTCATTTTTGTTTAATTTAATGTACGAGGCGGTTTCCAAAAGAAACTGGAACTCGAATTCGATGCGCGAACGGAAAGTAGTGGCTCAATACGCCGAAAGGTGTCGCGAGTCAACACTATTTCGACTCAGTCTGTCAAGTGATGTGATTTTGAGTTACAGCAGCATAACGAACGTGACCACGAATCCACGTGGTACCCGTTTTCAGATATTTTAATGGAGAAGCCCTTAAAGCACAACTAGCTGCATGTCTGGAGGTTTTTGGAGATGTGCGAACAGGGCTCGGTTATCGTAGATGAATATATGCGATACTAGCGCTTGGCTTACGGCACTGGAAAAATATATACTCTACCTTGTGTGCGGTTAAATATACACTAGTTTTAAGACAGCCCCGATCGAACAGCGTAGGCAGTGTCAGATGTTTAACGGACAGCAGTCCACAGAGTCCCCACTTGCACCTAACTCAATGAACGTAAGTTACTAAAAGGTCCTAGGGCCAAGTTTACTTCAAGGAAAGATAACGCACAGAGAGCAGATGACGAAATATGTCACTTGCAAGCAGGGGACAAGATCGCAGCCACACCCATAGGATTCCTAACACGAACTACATCAGCTAAAATGCGTCATGCGTAGTAGTAATAACTGTATCTAATGTTCTTTTCATCTCCCCTACGTTTTTCTTCTTCTTTGTTCTTTCTTTGTATTACCTTTCTCGAACATTTCTAAACAGTAACTTTATATCTTTCATGTACACTAACTACTATCACTTCCTATAAACATATCTTGCCCATTCTTTTTTGTTTCTTGCCATTCTTGTTCCTTCTTTCCATGTTACTCCTTGTTTTGTTAAATTTCCGCTATCACCCCGTCCCAAATTTTTTCGTGTCTTCCTCTTAATTTTTTTTTTGTTGTTTTCGCTAACCATACCCTTTTTGTCTGTCTTTATTCTTCCATGCGGACCAGATGTTCAAACCATCTTAATTGTTGCTTCGCGATACTTTTCAGAATATGTTCTAGATTTAGTTCTTGTCTTATCTGCTCATTTCTTATTTTATCATTTCGGGTAACTCCTTTAACTGCTTTCAGGTACTTCATTTGTATGGCTTGTATTTTGCTCTTCATTTTGTTATTTAAAATCCAGCTTTCCGCTCCATATGTTAAGATTGGTTTGAACACTGTGTTATATACGGTTATTTTTGTCTTTCTCGATATTTCCTTTTTCTTATGAATGTCCTCTTCATTGCATAGTATAGCTTTGTTGTGTTTTCTATTCTACTGTTTATTTCCATGTCTTCTTTTCCATCTTTGTGTATATTTACTCCTAAATATTTGAATGTCTCTATTTGTTCTATGTTTCGTCCATCTATTTCAATTTTTACTCTGGTATCATTTCTTCCTATTGTCATCACTTTTGTTTTTTCTTTGTTTATTTTCAAGTTTCTCTTTTTTAGTGCTGTATTCCAGATATTTAAGTTTGCTTGTAGGTCTTTTTCATTCTTTGCATATACTATTACAGCATCAGCGAAGGCACTTTCAGCTATGTCCACCATCTGCATGTTCCTATAACCTACGTGTAATTTCTTTGTTTGTGTTTTTATTTGTTTTAAGACATCGTCAAGTATTATGTTGAAGAGTATCGCACTGAGTATTCCTCCCTGTCTTAACCCTTTCTTGGTCAGAAACTCCTCTGATTTCATATTCCCTGTTCTTACGTAATTTCTAGTTTTCTTGTATATAGTTGTTATGGCTTTTCTCAGTTGTTCATTTACTCCTCTTTTTCTAAGACTATTCCATAATTCTTTTCTTGGGATGCTATCAAAAGCTTTTCCGATATATATGAACGCTACATGTATAGTATTGTTCATATTCTTTTGAATGAGTTGCTTCATTGTAAAAATATGGTCTTGCACCCCTCTACATTTCTAAAACCACTCTGTGATTCTTCTAGTTGCTGTTCGATTTTCATTTGTAACCTTTTTTCCAGGATTCTCTCATATACTTTTAACATAGTACTCAGCAAGGTAATTCCCCTATAATTCCCACACTCTCTGTTATCTCCTTTTTTGTATACAGGTAAAATATTCCCACTTCCCAGTCTTTTGGTATATTTTGTTCCTTCCATATCTTATTAAATAATTTTTGTAAGCTTTCTATTCCGTATTCACCCATGTTTTTTATCACTTCCGATGTTATGCCGTCCTGTCCTGCCGCTTTACCTCTTTTCAACCTCTTAATGGCTTCTGTTACTTCTGCCTGTTTAATATCATCATTTTCTACGTATTCGGTGTTTTCTGTGGTTTCCTTGTTGTTTTCTATTTCGTCTGGCGTAATTAGTTGTTCTGTATTTAGCATTTCTTCAAAACACTCCTTCCATCTTTTCATTATGTCCTTCTCTTCTTCAAGTATTTCTCCGTTTAAGGATTTAATGAACATATTTCTATTTTGTTTTTCTTTCCGTATTGTTTTTAATAGTCTATAGAATAACTTCTGATTTCCCTTGCTATCTCGCTCCATTTTTTCCCCAAATTCTTCCCAAGATTGTTGTTTCGCTTTTTTCAGCATTTCTTTGACTTTTACCCTTTGTTCTTTATACTTGTTATAATTTACGTTATTTTTTTCGCTAAGATATTTTTTCCATTTTTGTTTTTTCAGCTTTACTTCTTTTTGAATTTTCTCGTTCCACCATCTTGTTTGTTTTTTTGGTTATGTCTGTTTTGATACATCCTCAGGTTTCTTTTTGCTATTTCTATTATTTTATCTTTAATTGTTCTCCGCATGTCTTCTATTGTCATGTTATTTATACTTTCCCTGATTTTATTCATTTCTGCCTCTATTTTCTCTTTATATAATTTGGCTGTTTTTTCTTCTCTAAGCTTATATGTCCTGATTACTTATTTTACTGCTAAATTCTTATTCTTAATTTTAATATGTTCTTTTGGTTTCTTACTTTTTATTTCTATTTTTGCGAATACCAAGTAGTGGTCTGAGTATATTTCACATTCTCTTCTCACTCTTGTGTCTTTTATTTCTCTTCTATAATTCTTATTAACAATAACGTAATCTATTAATGATCTTTCATTTCTACTTACTATTTCTCTTATAAATTTATGTGTATCTTTGTGTTTATAGAATGTATTTGTCACTATTAAGTTGTTTAAAATACAAAAGTCTATTAATCTTCGTCCATTATTATTTCTGTCCTCTTCTCCATATATACCTATTGTACTTCCTGTTTCATCGTCTTTTCTTCCAACTCTTCCGTTTAAATCTCCCAGGATTAATAATCTTCATCACTTTCTTCGTCACGTTTGTTAGTTGATCTCAAAACGCTTCTTTTATACTGGTATTTTCATCCTCATTGGGCCCATATACAACTATAATTGTGGTTTTTACTGCTTCATCTATTTCCATTTCTATTTTCAAAATTCTTTCTGATACTCCGTCCCATTTTCGTATGTATTTCAAGTTTTCTTTGTTAACAACACATCCTACCCCTTCTCTAGTTCTATTTCCTTCTTTTACCCCACTATATATCAACAGGTGCCCTCTTTTTAATAATGTTTCTCCTTTATCTTTCTTGTTCGTTTCGGTAATACCCACAATATCTGCCTTCACGTTTTCCAATTCTTCCACTAGCTCCTCTTCCTTTCCTGTTAGACTCCTAACGTTCCACGTTCCTATTTTCCAAAGTTTTCCACTCTTTATTATTTTTCCTTGTAACATATCTTTTTCCTTGTAGATAGCACGGTCTTCATCTGTTTTATCCGTCCTAAGTGTTTTATCTAGTTTTTTTATTTTTCCAGTTTATTTGATTAGTTGTTACAATGCAGTAATAACAGACAGGGTTCAATTACGAGCTGTATAAATTATTGGTTTATTATTTAAAATATTTGATTTTTACAGTTTTAGCAAGTTAATCTCGAATTACTGTATCTAAACAATAGCTGAAATAATTCAGTTTTCTTTGCTCATGTAAATTTTCTACAGCTATGTACAGTTGCCTGAAATTGCAGGGATGTTTAACAGACAATGCGCTTGTCCAAGAGGAAAGGGCCTAGGCGGAACTAGCATCATCAATGCTTTAATGTATGTAAGAGGAAATCGGCGAGATTACGACAACTGGCAACGGCAAGGCAATCCTGGTTGGGCTTATGAAGATGTTCTGCCATATTTCAAAAAATCTGAAAATTCTCTAATTGATGGAGATCCTGGCTACCACGGAAAAGGTGGATACCTAAATGTGGAGTATCATAAACCGTATAGTCCACAGTTTGAGGCCTTCATTGCAGCAAACATAGAACTTGGGAGGAAAGTTGTTGATTACAACGGAAAAGATCAGTTAGGAGTTGCACGGACACAACTCAACAATATTAACAGCAGAAGGGACAGCACAGGTAAAGCTTTTTTACGACCGGCAATGGGGAGGCGCAATCTTAAAATACTAACGCATAGCCTGGTTACCAAAATACTCATAGATCCCTTTTCAAAGAAAGCCTACGGCGTATTGTTTAGTCGCCTACAGCAGAATGGAGAGGGCAGTGTTACATTTATTGCTATTGCAAGAAAGGAAGTAATTGTTTCTGCAGGAACAATCAACTCTCCACAGCTATTAATGTTATCAGGAATTGGCCCAGCTGCACATTTAAGAAAATTAGGCATTCCCGTGATACAGCCTTTATCAGTAGGTGATAACTATCAAGATCACCCCACTTACTATGCACTACATTTTGAAACTAACTATTCAGAACCCATACGAAGCCTGGAAGAAAATGTTGAAGAATATTTAAAGGGAGTTGGCCCTCTTACCATAGCAGGAAATGCTCAAGGCTTAGGTTTCTTCCAAACAAAACTCGAAAAAACTCCAGGTTATCCAGATATAGAGCTTATTATAGTTCCATCCAATAATACCGGCAATTTCATTCAAAAAGCTTATCACTACAGCGATGAATCTTACAATGCAATCTGGACAAAAATCGATCCTAGACGCACATTTACATTGTTTCTTATGTTGCTACACCCCAAGTCCAAGGGAACTATCAGACTAAAATCAAAATGCCCATATGAGTACCCTTTAATCAATCCTATGTTTTTATCTGACTCTGAAGAAAAAGACATAGAGACCTTGTATCAAGGAATCCAATTGGCGTTAGAGATAATAAATACGTCCGCCTTTAAAAAATTGAATGGCACCCTCATGTATGCTCCCCTGCCCGCTTGCAAGCACCATAAATACCTTTCCAGAGACTATTGGTATTGCCAATTAAGACAACTTACATTCCATATATTCCATCCTGTAGGGACTTGCAAGATGGGTCCAAATCCCTGTCAAGGGGCCGTTGTGGATCATGAACTGAAAGTGCATGGGATCCGAAATCTAAGGGTCGCCGACGCCAGCATCATTCCAGAACCTACCTCTGGACATACTAATGCAGTTGCTATAATGATAGGAGAGAAGGTTGCTGATTTAATTAGACATGGAAAGTAATATTACGATTGTTACTATACAGGGTCCGGCAACGAAGCGGGAGTGGAAGATTTTCTAAAACTATGAGAGTTACATGAATATTGTGTATACAAAAGTTGTAGGCACGAAGGTGGTGCACATTACTAAAATAGTTTTGATTATACAGGGTGTCTCAAAAAAGTGTGGCGAATCAAACTTACTCTTTTTTTAATGGAATTGCTTATATTTCGGTGGCTTAAAAGATTTGAATTAAAATACTCATCATTTCAATATAAAGTTATATGGGTGTAAAATGGTGGATCTGGGTATTAATGCTATACTGGGTATTAAACATTTTCAAATTTAATGATTTCGATTTTTTTTAAATGGAACGTTCTGTATATTTTTGAATTTTTGAAAAGCCCTTTTAATAGGATTTCTTTTGATATGTTACTTTGTACCTCTAAGTTCAACTGTTTTTCACATTTTCGTGTTTGAACATAAAAACAATTTAAGCCCCTTAAGATGCTTTATTTCAAGGGATAACAAACAAACGCCGTTAAATAATTACTCAAACACTTGAGCCCTCCAAAAATAAAACACAAAACCCGGTTTATAAAATATAAATACAGTCAGAATAATAAACAAGAAAAAAACCATAAATGCAGGAATAAATTAGTTAAAAGGTCAAATAAAATCAGATTAAAAACAAAAGCCAATACACCAAAAGCCTATACATAATTACATTAAATCTTCAAATAGTTCTCCTTTTCTGCTCTGAGTATTAAAACTGTACAGAGAACTCATAATAAGCAAATATAATTATTTTGATTTATTTAACTGAAACACCCTGTATATCCCTGTATTTTTTAAAAGTACTATTAATGAGCTTCCTTCTGATATTCCACTTCCTATCCCAGAATTCAACGGCTTTTCAGATTTAATTTTCTCCTGTTTTTCCTCGCTTTTTTACTTCCTTTTACAATAAAGGAAGCATTGGATTCACCCCAAAAATTCGAAATTGAGTTTTCAACAGATCTTCACGTTTTAGAGTCCTCTGAACCCAAAAAACATATTTTTTTCATTTGTCTGTCTGTGTGTCTGTGTGTGTGCCTGTGAACAGAATATCTCAAAAACGAAGAGAGGTATGTCGTTGAAACTTCAAGTTTTTTGTACTATGTAGATGCGACAGCAAGATTTTGAAGAAAATCACATAACCGGAAGTAGGTGTTTACTCTTGTGATTTTTCAGTTTTTTCGGTTTTTTCAAAAACGGCTCTAACGATTTTTTTTAAACTTTACACTTTTATTATATTTTTAATGGGTATTGATGTGAGATAGGTGATTTTCCAGTTGAATAATTCTAAAATGGGTTTCTTTTGTTTTCTTTTCTATTTTTTGTATTAACTCTTATTTTAAATAGAACACCCAGTATGTTATTAGATTTTTGAATTCCCTTAAAATTCTAGAGAAAATTTGTTTCTTGAGCTAACGCTCTATTTTGTACCGCTTTTGTAGAATTTTTAATTTTTGAAAATTTTTGACAAATGCTTAAAAAATTAAAATCAAATTTTTGGCTAATTACGAGTATAACATTACTGTAAAAGGAAGTTGTGTGCGTGTATCACACGGAATTTTTCGTATTTGTTATTTATAGTTTTGAGTAGTGGCTGGATTTTTGTTTTCTAAACTTGGTTTTATCTTTTGTTTGAAGAACTAAAGTGTTTAAATCATTCTTTTAACGGCGTTTGTTTTTAACCCTCGAAATAAAGCATCTTAAGGAGATAAAATTGTTTTTATGTTCAAACACGCATATCTGAAAAACAGTTAAACTTAGAGGTATAAAGTAACACATCAAAAGAAAGCTCATTAAAAGGGCTTTCCAAAAATACAAACATATACACAGCGTCCAATTTGAAAAAAAATCGAAATCATGAAATTTGCAGATGTTGAACACCCTGTATAGCATTAATAGTCACATCCACCATTTTACACTTGAAAGGTAGTTCACGAAAATCATTATTTTTTTTGGTGGCATTTTCCTTCATTCATTTGTTTTCCGTTGCTTACAGCAGCCGCCTGAAGTTCAGCATTTTTTTGCATAAAATCGTTAATATCTCCAAAACAGTTAACGTTAGACCCATATAACTCGATATTAAAATGATGAGTATTTCAATGTAAAACTTTTAAGCTACCCAAAGGCATTCTATTTAAAAAAAGTAAGTTTGATTCGCCACACTTTTTTGAGACACCCTGTATAATCAAAACTATTTTAGTAATGTGCACCACCTTCGTACCTACAACTTTTATATACACAATATCCATGTAACTTTCATATTTTTAGAATTATCTTCCACCCCCGCTCCGTGGCTGGACCCTGTATATATATTTGTATATTGTAAAGGTAGTTTTTTTAGCGAGATACAACTTTAAATTATAATAAAACACAGAAAGATGTTTTTAATATCCATGAAATTGGCTTTATCTGAAAGATAATTTTATGACATTTATGTTTGAATATGATTTCGGGCATGTGATCGCCGCGATTGGCGTATACATTACGTAATCTGAAGGTCCAATTTTCACACACTTTTTTCGCAGTAAATCAGGCTGTATTTCATTTCAGCAATAAACCGTCGAATTTTGGCTTTCAAGTGCTCAATTGTTTCCGGTTTATCGGCATAGACATGCGATTTTAAATATCCTCAAAGAAAATAATCTAACGGCGTCAAATCGCACGAAAGAGATGGCCAGTTAACAGATCCACAAAATGGATCCACCAAATGGATCTGTTAACTGGCCACCTCTTTCGTGTGATTTGACGCCGTTAGATTATTTTCTTTGAGGATATGTAAAGTCGCATGTCTACGTCGATAAACCGGAAACAATTGAGCACTTGGAAGCCAACATTCGACGCGTTATTGCCGAAATACAGCCTGATTTACTGCGAAGAGTGTGTGAAAATTGGACCTCCAGATTACGTCATGTACAAGCCAGCCGCGGCGGTCACATGCCCGAAATCATATTCAAACATAAATGTCATAAAATTATCTTTCAGATAAAGCCAATTTCATGGATATTAAAAACATCTTTCTGTGTTTTATTTCAATTTAAAGTTGTATCCCTCTAAAAAAATACCCTTTATAATACAGGGTGCCCGAATTTCGTAGGGACAACATGAGTAACTTTTGTATTTGAAGAGATAGAGAGATGGTTAAATTAGCAAAAAGGTGCAGGTTTGAGAGCTTATTAACAATCCATCTTCAAATTTGAATTGGCATGCCCCAGTTGTCTAAAATTTAAAAAAAAACAAAATCTCCTAATTTCTTTTATATGCCGTAACTTTTTTGTTATTGAGATGCGATTTGAACTATTTTGCATGGTAATTTAAATACTTTTATTGTCACTTAATAAAACCAATTTTATTTGTGTAAATTTTTAGTAATCTAACCCAACATCAAAATTTTAAATTGGTACCGTGCAATTTTTTTGGCCCTTTCAAGAGAGGATTTTTATCTGAATGCAATGATGTATTACATGATATGGAAACTTATTCAAAATTTTGAAAAACTGAGCTTATTCTATTTACAGGCAGAAATCACTAGTGCCATGATCACAATAATTTTGTTTTTTATTTATTACGTTATCTGTGGAATTATGTTTCGAAACAAAAAGCACGCTTATCATCATACGTGCCTTCCAGTAGTGTCAGTGTGTTCCGTATGTTTGAAGTGTAAGTTCTATGTTCTTGTAGCACTTGATATATGCACAAACTACATCATATTTTTAAAATTTTCCATTATAAGTTGAAGTAATAACACTCACACTACTGACAGGCACGTATGATAATAAGCCTGCTTTTTGTTTCGAAACATAATTTCACAGATAACGTAATAAATAAAAAACAAAATTATTGTGATCATGGCACTAGTGATTTCTGCCTGTAAATAGAATAAGCTCAGTTTTTAAAAATTTTGAAGACGTTTCCATATCATGTAATACATTATTGCATTTAGAAAAAAAATCCTCTCTTAAAAGGGCCAAAAAAATTGCACGGTACCAATTTAAAATTTTTGAGGTTAGGTTAGATTACTAAAAATTTACACAAATAAAATTGGTTTTATTAAGTGACAATAAAAGTATTTAAATTACCATGCAAATTAGTTCAAATCGCATCTCAATATCTTAAGTAACAAAAAAATTACGGCATATAAAAAAAATGAGAAGATTTTGTTTTTTTTAATTTTAGACAAGTAGGCCATGACAAGTAAAATTTGAAGATGGATTCTTAATGAGCTCTCAAACCTGCACCTTTTTGCCAATTTAACCATCTCTCTATCTCTTCAAATACAAAAGTTACCCATGTTGTCCTTACGAAATCCGGGCACCCTGTATTTATTTATGTACGCAACCAATAAATTTAGTGATTGCACCCCATTCGATAGGCTCCTGTAACAACTCTTGTATATTTTTAATAATATGTTAGACACTAACTGTAATGACAGCATAGCATTTATTGTAAATATATGAAAAGTAATTTAAGAGAATATTAGTTAAAATTATTTAATATGTATGATTTTTTTATGATAAATAAAAATCATATAGTCGTGAAACATATTTAATTTAAAGTGGAAGAAAATTTAAAATTATTAAACGTTGCGCCATTTTTGGTGGCTTCTTCAGTAATTTATGTATTCATTACAATTTAAAAGTTTATTACATTCTGAAAATAGTAAAAATAGGATTAGCGAACAAATTAGGTTTTCCTTTAACATGTGTTACTTACATGATTAGAGTATAAGGATTTTTGAAAAATTACTTCACGACAATTTCCAAAGTTTTTTTTTTACAAATTAATAATTAATAAAGGCAGTTATTATTCATGTATAATCTATACTTGGAAGTAATTAAAAACCAGAAAGCTAAGCTGTTCTGAAAGTAAAATGCAGATGAAATTTAATAGGCTTGCAAGGCCGTTCACATATTTAAGTTATCAGTCAATGCGCAAAAGTGTAGAAAGTTCGGAAATGCATGTGACGTGGGCAGAAAAGTATTAAGTTAAATTTTGATTTAATTGAAAAGTTAGTTTTAAAGATAATAGCATGAATATAAGAGTAAAATATTTGGTTCAAGTATACAAAAATTTTATTTAAACAAATTATGATAAATAGAACTGAGGTTATCGATATCAGTTCTATAATTAATTGCATTGGGGCTTTTTTGTATTTCAATCATCTCCAAGCATATACTTTTTTTAGATTTCCTCTTTATGTAAGATCTTAGGTGTATTAAAAATGAATTTATGTAGCGATTCATTGGCGTGGTCAGTCAATGCAGTTTTTTTTATTAGAAGGAAATAAATTATTAATTTTAATTGAGTATTTGTGCTGATTAATTCTGTTCTTTAATAGTTGTTTTGTTTGTCCTATGTAGATGAAGTTGCAATTATTACAGTTAATTTGATAAAGAAGTTTAGATAGCACATTATTTTCAGTCTTGTCTTTTAAATTCGTGAAACCTTTTTACCTAACGTATTGTGGTTGTTAAATTTTGTTATTAGGTTGTATTTATTAAGTACCTTTTCAATTTTTTCTGAAAGTTTTAGGATATAATTAATGGAAATATATTTTTTTTGGTTAGAAATGTTTGAATTATTAAATTCTTTGCCCAAGCAATTTGGTTGATTGATTAATTTTATTGCAATTGTTAATTATATTAATTCGATTTTTAGTTTGTTTTTTGATAAAATAAATTGGATATTCATTTATGATTAAGATATTTGTAATGATATCTAAGTTTTTTTTATGAAATTGCTTTGAAGATAGTTGGATTGACCGGTCGACTAGATTGTTAATTACACTTTTTTTGTATTTAGTTGTGGTATTATAATTAAAATTTAAATCCCTATTTATTAGTTTTTACGTTTTTTCGAAACCAATTCGTTAATATATTTCCATTAGCTGGTCTGATTAATGTTAGGTCAAGAAAGTTTATGGGGGCATTATTGTTTTCATTTTCTACTGGAAATTTTAATCTTGGGTGTACATTGTTGAAAAGGTTAAAGAAATTTTGTTTATTAACTGAATCAGTAGCCATTATGATGTCGTCTACGTATCTTAAATAAAGAGACAAGTCGTTTTGATTTAGAATTTTGGTCTTTATTTCCTCCAATACAAGATTGGCGATAGTGGATGAAATAGGGGAACCCATAGCACAACCAAAAGTTTGGGTGTAAATTGTATTATTATAAATAAAATAGTATTTCGAACGAAATCAACTGCTTGGATAAACACATTAAGTGGAATGTTTGTGTATTTTTTCATTCGATTCCAGTTGTTTTTAATAGTATTTAAAGCAGGATCAATTGTTATGTTGGTATATAATGAAACAACATCCAGTGAAAATAGTTTGTGGTTTTTGTTAAGCTTTATGCTATCAATGTGTTCTTTAAATTTCCAAGAGTCTTTTATGCTAAATTTGTTAAGTGATGTAACATTGGTTAAGATTTTTGAAAGATATTTTGATAAGTTATAGGTAGTGCTCATATATAATCCAACAATAGGTCTTAAGGGTATATTATTTTTATGCAATTTAGGTATCCCATATATTTTAGGTGGAAGACCATTATGAAAAATTAAATTTGTGTATGTTATATTATCTATATAGTTGTTGTCTAGTAAATTTTTGACTAATGTGTTGTTTTTATTTTGGATTAGGAATGTAGGGTCTTTTAATTCCTTTTCGTGTGTTTTCATCACTTAACAAATCTGTCATTTTATTATTGTAGTCAGTTTTTTCATAATTACAGTTTTTTGAGTTTTATCTGCAGTATCTTGTAAATATATAATATGTATTCATTCAATTTACTGTTGAAAATGTAAATTTACTGTTGTAAATATAACTTATTACAGATTTGATCACAAATAATATCCAATATAGTTCGCGAAAGATACAATTCTATTTTTATATCTAAATTGGAAAAATATAAATTCATGAAAGTTATTAATGTTGTCCTCGTCCATCAAGAAAAAACTCGAATTAAAGAAGTCTCTGAATTAGTGTTTCTGCTTTAGACTAAACAGAACTTTTCCGCCAAATATCCGTATAACACGTATTATGCCGTACTTTTGAGTCGGTCTAGGACATTTGGGCGCGGCCGTTTTGGCGCGGCCGTCTGGGCGCGGCCGTTTGGGCGCGGGGACACTTGGGCGAGGGACACTTGAGCGCGAGACACTTGGGCGCCAGAAAGGGTCAACGTTGGGATTCAGGAACACATGAAGTGTGAATAATTTAAATTTGGCATAAATGAACAAACATTTATTAAATCAGTGTTTATCCTGAGAAGTTAATGTAATTAATCAAACAATATTAAAAGAATAATCCAATTATTTATTGAAACCGTTATGAGATGAATTTTAAATAAGTTGGTAGTACCTATACTAGATAAATTTGGAAATAAATCCGAATCGAAATAAAGAAGGTAGTGGATTAGATAAGTTTTGAAATAATTCTGAATACATAAAAAGGCAGTATGTTAGATATGAAATAATAATTCTGAATTGAAATAAAAATGGAAATAGATTATATGTATATACTTACCTAAGTGTTGAAAATAATTTTAAATAGAAATACATTTATTGTACTGGTAAACGAATAATACTATGCTATATTTAATCGATTGATGCTTCAAATGATAATACTTAACAATAAACTGTTAAATTTTAAAGTAATCAATTATTATTTTCGTTATGTTATGAACCGACTAACTGAAGATAAGAGCATAAATAAGAATGATAGTAAATAATAATATAAAAAGATTAATTTTAATAATCAAAATTTATTCTTGCCATTTTTACCATTATAATACATATTATTCTTAAATTTTTTAAGATATAAACAAGAAGCATCTGCGCATTCATTTCATAATTGTAGGAAATCCCTCATACAAATTTTACAATGCTCCTATTGTTTGTGCCGTCTACATGATTATATTGATTATTATAATCTTCAACCAAATGTTTTTATTCTTCTATCAGCCTGGATAAATATTTGGTTGGATGATTCATCGATACCCAAACTCTATTCATGTATTCTTTGTTACTTATTATTTTAATGTAATAAATCTCCGCAAAAGATTTGTTAGTATTTACCGGAAAGTTAAAATTTCCAAATTGTTTTCGTCGAATCTACTTGTATTAATAAAATTTTCATTTTCGACAATTAATATTTCTATACTAAATTTTTGCCGCTCGCCACCTCGTGGACGTGCTTTAGGTCAGGGCTGTTCAACATGTGGCCCGCGGGCCGCATGCGGCCCGCCAAGATATTTTTGCGGCCCCTTGAGTCCACCAGCCCTGATCCTGTCCTCTCCTTTTCTACCTGGGCCTTCCGGTCTGACACGCTGAACTGTCTAACGGAGTAGGCCTCCAACCTTTACCAGACCAGGCTTCAAGGGATATGACGTGTTGTACTGTCAGCCCAAGAAGTTCAAATTTTCCGCAAGAGCAAGACCGCTAGAGTTCGATTTTACCTTGATTGTTAAACTTTCTTGGAAAATCGAATCCCCGAGGCTTTAACCCTGGTTTAATACGCTGTACTGTCTTGCCTAATATTTAAACGCAAATCCCGGCGCCCTGAGAGGTGAAATACTCCTCATAACCTTATTTTACTAATAATTAAACCTGTAACCTGTAGGAATAGCAGCCTCTACCCCGCTTGTGAGCGGCTAGAGTCCTGTAGCCGCCCTTCATAAACTCACCTGCAGGGCCCTTCTTTGGTCATTAAGAGGCGAATTTCTGGACTTCGACGTTCGATTCCGCAGCCCGCAAATTCCTTACCGGGGGAATGTCAACATCATTTTTCCGGCTCAAGGCGAAAAAATTCCATCTGCAGGATTTGACTCCGCATTCGCTCCAAGAACGACGCCTAGCCGTCGTAAGGTACCAACAACCACCAGGATTTAGGCACTAACGCGCGCCCCAGTTAACCATTAAAATCGCCAAATTCGCCGGAAAATTACAGCTTAAAATCACTGCTGAGTGAAAGGTCAAGTTTGCAGAAACAAAAGACCTACTCAGCCCATTTCCCGAAGAGTCGGCGTGCGTACCGGCGGACTAGCAATAGGGACCCGCAACACTCGCCGGTGCATTGGGTTGCAGCTCGACCCACGAAACCAAATACCGTTCCAGAAGAACATGTTAATTTTAAATAATGTGCAACTCAGAGTTATTTCTAATTAATCATTGTGGCTAGCTAAAAACATTATATTTGTTTTGATAATTATCTGGTGTTTTACCTAATCGAATATATATTTGAGTGAATGTATTTCTTCGATTTGAGCTTAACCCGAGGGGTAAATCTTTGACGCCCTTAGTAAGGGGGTGAAACGTCACATCTCTATACGTAAATTTACATTAATTGATGTAATTTTTTTCCTTTGTCGGTATCTTAAGAACGGAAAGGAATTAACCTAAAGTGAATATGGATTTTTTGTTTAGAATCACTTCTAGAACATACGGTGTAAGTTTGTCGGTTACCTCAGGGAACACCCTGTATATCTCTTTTATGTTTCAATGGTTTTTGTAATGTAACCTAAGCTTCGTGAATAAATAAAAATTAGTATTGAAATATACACGTTTTATATTTATTACAAATCACTCACAAAGTCGCATACGACACATTTTATGATGCGGCCCTCACAACCTTCAAAATTTTTACAGTAGCCCTTGGGCCCCTTGAAGTTGGACAGCCCTGCTTTAGGTAATTTTCGTTATTTAATAGTATATTATGATACGAGTTTTATAAGAAGCATTTTGTACCATGCACGGATTTAGGGTACGACGAGCGAAGCGAGGAGTGCCCTAAAGGAGTAATTGCTACAAAATGCGTTATAAACGAGGTATCATACAGTATTTTATCTACTTTGCCACTTTTTTAAGTAAAAAAATTAAAATTTTTAGTATTTTTATTATAGCATCGCTTTGTGTCTATTACGATACGCAAACGCGTATCGTAATAGCCTCAGTACGAACGCAAAGTAGATAAAATATATTTTCAGACCTATTAATAGTAAAGCTAGCTAATACTAATATACTTTAACTAATTTCTTCGCGCCCAAATGTCTCGCGCCCAAGTGGCCCTGCGCCCAAGTGTCTTCGCGCCCAAACGGCCGCGCCTGAACGGCCGCGCCCAAACGGCCGCGCCCAAATGTCCGGCTCCGCTTTTCAGTACCATCATCCGGCTAAAGTTATACAATTTTATACGCATTTCAAAGTTGACCGTACTTAAGCAGATGACAAGATACAATGTAGATCTTAAACGAAAATTATAGTAAGAGTTCTTCTGCTTAACAGTGCTTTACATGTAGTAAAACTTAAATTACAACAAAACGAATGCATTTACTATGATCTTGTAACGGTCTAGTTAATTAGTATTCCGATGATTTTATTTGATTATATTTAACTATAATCTTTGCTGAGCTTTAACATTTGAAATTTTTTTTATGTTAAAGCTAACTGTATTTATTGATATATGTCGATCACTATACATTCAATACTTTTGTGTTTAGTTCCTGTAAACTAATTAACTTCCTGGCCGATATTTGTATGTATTTCAGATTATTGTAATTTTGGCTAAGCTTTGAGTTTATGAGTTTTCGTTTCTATCTGGGCATATTTGTTGTATTACACACTCAATAGCGCAATTTTGTAATCTTATATATATTTCTAAAAGTCCTGACTGACTCACTGACTCACTCACTCATCAACGCCCAGCCCAAACCCTTGGACCTAGAAAGCTGAAATTTTGCACAGAGGTTCCCTTTATGATGTATACAAGGAATAAGGAAGGATATTTCGAAATTCAACCCCTAAAGGAGTAAAATGGGGGTTCCAATTTTGTATGGAGAAATAATATTAAATAGACATTTCGACTTGAAACTTCGTAGGAGTACTCCTAAAAACAAATAATCAAACACGTATTTCGTGATTTTCCGAAAATCAACTCCTTAGGGGGTGAAATGGGGTAAGTAAGCCTAAAAATCGACATGGGTGTCGTTATTGAGGTTTTTTGGGACGTTGATTGCGAAAATTACATTTATTTTTAAGTCCAAGACGGTGAACATGACATAAGGGAAGAAACGGGACGGTACGGGACTAGACTGGACGGAACGGGACGGACTGGACGGGACGGGACTGAGCGGGACGGGACTGGACGGGAAGGGAAGGGACGGAACGGGACGGGACGAGTCAGGGCGGGGCGGGACGGACGGGACGGAAAGGGAAGGAAAAGGATGGGATGGAAGGGGAGGGGGTGGGATGGAAGGGGAGGGGCGGGACGGGACGGGAAGGGACGGGACTGGACTGGAGGGAAAGGGGCGGGACGGGCCGGGACGGGACGGAAAGGGTCGAGGCGGGGCGGGGCTGGGCGGAACGGGATGATACGGAAAGGAAAGGGAAGGAATGGGATGGAAGGGGAAGGGGCGGGACGGGACGGGAAGGTACGGGACTGGACGGGAAGGGACTGAACAGGAAGGGACTGGACGGAAAAGGAAGGGACGGGACGAAAAGGAACGAGACGGGACGGGACGGAAACGGAAGGGGAGGGAAGGAATGGGATGGAAGGGGCGAGGCGGGACGGGACGAGACGGGACGGAACGGGACGGGACGAGACGGGACGGGACGGAATGGGACGGTACGGAGACGGGGACGGAGACAGGAACGGGGACGGGGATAGGATGGGATGGGATGGGATGGGATGACAGAAAATAATTAGTCATTATTTAATACACAAATAACGAACCTCGCGCGAACGAAGTCGCGGGTAAAAGCTAGTGTTTAATAAAGTTAAACTTTTGAAACTAATCCATGCCGTTGCCATTGTTAGCTGGTTTTCCCTTAAATGTAGCCATGTAGTCACAATGGTTTGCATTTATCAAAATGTTGGTATCAATATGTGAGTAGGTGACATATACTATGTCCATGATTTTATCGCTTGTTCTAAAAATCCTGTTTACGTTGGCTTTGCATTGTTTTCTATTCATAATATTTTCCGTAATGTTATATTGCATTCGGGATCTTTCTGGATGAGGGTTGGCTATGGAATTTAGACAGTTTTGGCAGTGTGATTGGTGTTTAAGCAGTTGAATTGTGACTTTAATATTTGACGTTCGATAATTTTATCTTAAGGTTATGTTTTCTATCATTTATCGTTTGCGCTGTTGCAAGCGCTTCCTCTATATCTTAACGCAAAAGATTTTATAAATCTAAATTTTTATTAAACTAATCACATGTTTTTTACAAGTAGCAGAAAATTGTTAGAATTTTAATTGTCTTCCTCTGTCTTTTAGCGTATTTTTCGACGATATTGGCAACACGTGTTTTATTTTCATGTTATAGTAGGTACCTCGGTTAATCCCTTCTTTACAATAAGCGCCTAAACGAGCTGAAGGAGAAACATGAAGTTAAGCTACTGTTCCGTATAGAGTACCTGAAAAATGCTATAATTTCAACTATGCACAGAGAATAAAATATGAACTACCGCACTATGCTGTGCTTTGTTTTTTTACTGCACTTTCGCTGCATCCACTCAGGGGGTTTGATCTTCTTCAATTTTCTTGTTCACTGGGCATTGATATATGATTGCTTCGACGTTCCCGTGGCAGTGTACAGGTATAATAGACGCCTCTGTTGCTTAAATAACTGTTTCTGGTTACTTACGTCTAAATTACTGATGACTGCCTTTTTGGATTGTTTGGCAACCTTTTTTGTTTGCCACGTTTGCAATAACTGTGTTTTTGCTCTTATATTGCTCATATTTACTGAAATTTTGAACCAAAATGATAGAATTTTTTATTCCACTTTCATTACTTGTTCTCCCTCTCGTAAACCCACTCTGTTCCTTAACATCAACCAATAAATCACTTACTGTAAAAAAACTGTTTTCGGAATTATATTGCCAAATCAGTTGTTGCAAGTCCTTCCTAAAAAAATTATTTTGATATAAACTAGATTTAGAGCGTACGCCAACAACAGAAGATTGCAACTCTTTAGGCTGTTGTTTTATAATAATTTCTATTGTCGACCTCCCAAACTAAAAATTAATGCGTTATTAGGTAAATATACACCACATGTATGTAATTATCTTTGGTAACAGTTTAGTTTAGCATGAAACGCTAAAGCCGGGGTTTTTTTGAAATCCCTATAGAAAAAGGCCATACAGAACAAAAAGTAAGTACAGAGAAGTCGGCGGAAAGGCGTTTTTAAATACAAAACTTACAAAAATCCATCAGAAATTCCGAAAAACACGAAAATCACCGGCAAAATGACATAAAAACGTTATTTTATTTCGATGCGCACGCAACGCAGATTGAAGCTCGAATATATTACCAAAGCTCGAAAAACACCAGGGGCGGCACTCATTGATTTAAAATAAATAGATAGAATAAGGGAAAACTCCAATATAGTAGACCACAACCTTTTAGTGGGTACTAAGTACACACAAATCTTAAACTGCAGCTAACCTAAAATAGCTCCTGGGCATGAGACAGAAGTAGTCTACGATACTGCATGTTAGCCTAAGTATTTACTGGAGGCCTCTATACTTTTATACTCGTTGGGGCTGCGCCACTCCGTCTAGGGTATTTTAACGACAGTTGACAACGTAGCTAACGTTGGAAGTGTCAATTGTGTAAGTTAAGGTACATTTTAGTTTGGTATTTACTTGCTAAAAATATACATTTTTTGTCTCTTCCGACAACAGATTCGAGTTCAGCAGGCCGTAAACCATAGGAATAGTGCAAAACCGCTTCCAAAAATTGCAATTTAAGCGTTTCAAGCTAAAGTAAATATTTACCTTATCTTTACCCCAAAAATATTGCAAACGCTGTTTACCAGACAATCATGGGTTAAATCAGGCCGCATATTTCGTAACGTTTCAAAACATTTTTTAATGTGCACTTTGGTTTCTTTTGATATCGTTTTGGGCATCGTCTTGCTGCGTTAATTCAACTTGAATTCAAATTGACACGAACTTGACATGAACTACCGAGATCTTTTTAAAATCGCTAAATTTAGATTTGGCAGCACCGTAAAACGTAGTTTTTAATAACAGGAAAACCTAAACGAAACAAAAAATATAATTAAGAAAGTAACTTGATAAAACGAAATCATGGCCAACCCTCATCCAGAAAGATCGCGAATGCAATATATGTGTTTAGTATATGTGGAGAGCTTTTTTTTTGTTATCTGCTTTCATAAAGTTTCTCTTCCAGTATGGCGCAGGTGATATGTTGGTTACTGCATTACTTTTCAATAGATATTGGTGTTATCAAAAAATGACTTATGGCATTTGATATACCCACTGTGGGTAAATAGCAATGATTGCTGAGCATAAGTTATACTAGGATCTAAAGCAGAGAATCTCCAATAAAGTAGCTGAAATGAGTTAGTTGGCTATCATTAAGTAAACTTAAATTTGTGAATTTTAAAACATTTTCAATAATTGATCTCCTATTTATAAATTCTGCAAGCAAATTATTGATTAATGAGCACCATACCTGTCGGTGCAAATAGGGAAAAGAGTTGCAAATCTGTGTTATAGGGATTTTCTCGGTAGTCGTGGCCATACGTCCCAGAAGAGACAAAGCTGTACATTTCAAGTTACAGAATTGAAAATTAATTTTGTATATCTGCTTCTATTACAGATAGTCAAGTGAATGTTTTCTTCTAAATAATATTAAACATAGCCAGCACGGCATTGAAGAAAACAAATACCGACATTTTTAACTCATCGGAAACTTACTGAAAACGAATTTTATTATAATTATGCACAGAAATCTAGAAGTTAGTTACCTGCAAGTTACACGAGTGTTTAATATATGCACCTTTACCTTGCAATATAATCCAAGAGAAATCCGCAGCACTAGAAGTTAATGGACCTGATGTACTCGTGTCTACTTAATAAATTAATTAATAACCGTATTACTTGCTCAATCTCCTAATCCACTAATTTATAAAGCAAATCAAGAAACTAGAAATTTCTAATTCACCAAAAGACGTCTGCCTACTTCAGCGTAATAAATCAGTCGAAACTGCTCCGTTTTCACATTTTTCCTCTTCGACAGCATTTTCCAATTACGAAGGACGCTCCTGGCTCCGGCAAGTATTTGGTGGTTCCTGCTACACATTAATTAGCTGCGCTCTGTATCTAATCTAATATCTGTATCGCGGAATTTAATCACCCGTAGTAGATTACAGGTATCATATCTCGTGCTTCGATTGCAGACGGGGAGTGTTCTTGGAGATGAACAAGGCAATGATAAATAGTATTTGCGGTTCCATAAGGGACCAGCAATCCAATTAATTTATGTCTTAATTATATTGCACAACATCTGCTACTATAGATTTGATCTGATACCGAAATGGTGTATAAAGTCGCCTTAGATTCCTCACCAGCCCACCGCTCGTAACAGAGATAACAGATAATTCCTGCTATCGCAATCTCCAGCAATTATCTGAAATGCAAGTGACGATAACGTCAGTAATACAAGATAAAGAACTTGGTTTCTGTTTCTTCATCTCGGACTTATTAGAGATTCGTTATTTATATAAGGTGCTGTTTCGCTCAACAGCTCAAATTAATTACTCAATTAGGCAAGTACAAATGTGTAAAATATATAGTTGAAATCACATTTTCACTCGATTTGTATTACGTGTAATCCCAATCGACTTACTTAAGTTCTTAAAAACTAATTTGTGCTTTGGCAAAACGTACTTAATTTTACTCGATAAAATCTACCTGTTTATCTTTTGTCATTATAATTTATAAATAACCATACACTAAAACATTGAACATTGGTAAGAATTTAAAGTTGACTATAGTAAAGAAAGCACTGAACGCTACATTAAAATGTTTACCAAATACGAATAACAATGCCAAGATGTACAACAGCAATACTATTTACTTGAGCAATATTAACGTCTAATAAATTAAATAAAATAAACAGTAATTCAATAAAAGAAACAATAATAATTACATAATCAACTTATGCAAACATACGGTAGAGTTAGTATAAAATTGAATTGAATGCAAATAATTAGTTTACAAGTATATAACCAAAGGTTATTAAATATGATAAATGCAGATATACAGGGTGACCCGCGAGGAAAGGTACAAAATTTCAGAACGTGTGGCTTATGTAAATTCGAGCCGAAAATGTTGAACATGTTCCGCAAATGCTTCCTTATCGAGATATGAAATTTTTTAAATTTTGCTCCGCCGCACTATGCTAGAAATGTGGTTGAATATTTAAATACCACTTTTCCTGGACGTTGGATCGGACGGGGTGGCACAGTTTCTTGGCCACCCCGCTCACACGATTTAAATCACCTAGATTACTACTTGTGGGGACACATGAAGACTTTGGTGTATGTGAAGAAATCACGCACTAGGGATGAACTGCTACATAAAACTATTGAAGTTGCTGCTGACATTAGAAACATCCGGAAAGCCGCCAGTCACATTTATAAACGGGCGTGCCTATGCTTGCGGTGTGAAGGTAGTCATTTTGAACAATTATTGTAATTATTTTTTTTGTTAATAAAAAAGATTTTCCTCTAGTACCTACTACTAAAATTTTAAAAATGTCCTACTCGATAAGGAAGCATTTGCGGACCAATTTACCTGAGGAACACGTCCCGCAATTTTGTACCTGACCTCGCGGGACACCCTGTATTTTTTATAAATACAATTGCCTCAATTTGAAATATTATAAATTTAATTGTGTATGTCCTAATTAAATTCAATAGTAACCCAGAGATGGAGAGTCTAACAATTAAAGTTGTTACAAGTGCATCCTCAAGCCGTGGACAAAAAGGTAAGATTTAGAACCCAATTTTGATAAAACCCTGAGAATAATAAACTAAAAAAAGCATTAGACCACAACAATAGACATATATAAAATCTTTTATCAAACCATTTGCAGATTTACTAACAATCTTCAATAATGAAGTAAAAATACAGCCCACAATCACTGAAAGTTGCATGACCGTAATAAAAGCTTTGAATGAGAAATACACCTACTTTCATACACACAAGATATGGCAGGATAGAACATTCAAAGTAGTGCTACTAAATGTTCGTCGAAGAAGTGATGGAGAAAAACTAAAAAGTGAAAGAGAAGAGCTGGGTCATGTTTTATTAAATATGAGTAATATGCAACTATCAATGTAAACCCAAAACACTACTACCACTGTTCCACATCAAAATAGAACCCAATAGCATACAACCAGAAACAAATATACAGTGTACAGTATTCCATAAGTACTCGCTTCAAACTTTACCTATTCCATTTGAAATAACTTATGGTCACCACACGACTAGATAAAGGTATAATTCCGAAAAGCTGGCATAATGCAAATGTGATTCTAATACAGAAAAAAAGTGATCCCTCCAACTTAAATAATCACAGGCCCATAGCCTTGCTCTCACAGTTATATAAAATTTATACTAAGATTATTCTGAATAGATTACAGCACAAAATCGAAGTCTATCAAACCGTAGAGCAAGCTGGCTTTAGGAACGCATTTATTACCATTGACCATCTCTTGACCATAGGGATCCGCATTGAAAAAGCCAATGAATACCACCTGCCACTACCTCTCGCTTTTATCGATTATGAGAAAGCATTTGATAGTATAGAACATTGGGCAGTGAAATAAGCACTAATCAACAGTAGAGTGGATTCAAGGTATACAACAATAATAGAAAATATCTATAAAAAACAATTACGGTACAGCTAGACGAGGACCTAAAAGTAACACAATAAATATTCTAAGAGGAGTAAGACACGGAGATCCAATCTCACCTAAACTTTTTACGCTTGCCCTAGAAGATCTATTTAACACATTAAACTGGGAAGATAAAGGTATTTCAATCAACGGCAGAAGATTGAATCATCTTAAATTCGCTGATGATATCCTTCTTATAGCAGACGACTTTAAAGACCTGCAAACGATGCTCAATGAACTACACGAAGCTTCGGAGAGTAAGGGACTGAGAATTAATATGACTAAAACAAAACTCATGACCAACGCAGTTAATCAAGACATCATCAGAATAGGAGTAACACCTATTGATTATGTAGATTAATATCTCTATTTAGGCCAAGTACTGAAAATAGACAAAATGAACCAAACTGCAGAAGTAAGCCGAAGGGTCAGACTCGGTTGGGCATTGTTTAGCAAATCATCACATGTCCTTAAAAACCGTAAGATCCCACTGCAGGTCAGAACGAAAGTATATAATTCATGTATTTTACCTGTTTTAACATATGATGCACAAACTTGGACCTTTACTAAAAAAACAACTAGTCAAACTCAGTAAATGTCAAAGATCCGTGGAACGTCAAATGCTGGGAATAACATTAAAAAACAAAAAAAAAACACTTGGATTAAAAGTAGGACGAAAGTCAAACCCAACGAGAATATTAATGATGTCGTACGCAGCCTATGCGAGGAGAAGTTAAATCTCCATCTCGCCGAAAACGACATCGACGTCTGTCATCGGCTTGCGGCACGAGAAGGTTCGCATCGGCCAATCATCCTAAAATTGGTACGCCGAGATGTCAAAAAAATGATTTACACTAATAAAAGGAAGTTAAAAAATTTCTCCGTCGTTATTCGAAAAGACCTCACAAAACGTCGTATGGATCTTCTAAAAAGTGCTATGGAAAAATACGGAAGAAACAAGGTATGGACAAGTGATGGAAATTTTTTTATTAAAACAAACTCGGGAATTCAAAAAATTACTATGTATACTCAATTTCAAAAGTTGTCCGGGAACAAATGATTTCCTGAGTATACATAAAATAAGCTATGGAACAGCGGCGATAAACGATAATCTCACGCTAAGTATTTTGTGAAGCATTTTTATGTCAGATAGCAAATATTTTATTTGAATTTATTGTAGCATTTGCATTGCGATTTCAGTTGTTTTTTGTTTTTGTTGTGGTGTATTGATAGTTTAGTTATTTCTGAAATTCAATTTATTTGTAAACAAAGTTACTTGTTGTGATGAGCAGCAAACTGGTAGACAACTGCCTAAGTGTTGTACACATTAATATTAGATCACTTTTACCGAAAATTACTGAAATTAATGCATTACTTGAAGAAAAAAGTTACGACATCCTAGCAATATCTGAAACATGGCTAAAGCCTTATATTCCTATTTCAAATTTAAATTATAAAATCTTTCGCAAAGATCGTGTTGATCGTGGGGGCGGAGTTGCTATTTTTGTTAAAAATTACATTACCACTAAAATTATTCAAAGTAATGACAATATAGAGCAGCTATGGCTAGCAGTAAATCTTAATAATGAAACATATGTCTTCGGAGTGGTCTACGGGCCGCCGCTGACTAATTACAAAAGTTTTTATAGACGAACTCGAGGAATCCATTTCTTTGTGCTCTGAGATTTCAACTAAAATTTTCTGTCTGGGTGATTGCAACATAGATATGTCAAATTTTTCGAGTTCAGCCACGCAGTACTTTAATTACATATTAGATTTATTAAGTTTTGATCAATTTATTAAAGATCCCACTCGAATATCGAAAAACAACAGTACAGTAATAGATCTCATAATTACATCCGACAGTAACTGCATTATTGAATCCGGTACGTGTGAACATGGGTTATCTGATCATGAAGCAGTTTTTTGTAAAATATCAATTAATAAATTTTTAAAAAAATCCTACATTACGTACTTTTCGAAATTTTAAGTATTTTAATTTTGACAATTTCTATAGAGATTTGCAGATGTTATCGTTGCATCAACTCTACTATGTGAGAGATATTGACGCTAAAATAAACCTTCTAAATAATTCTATTATTAATCTATTTGATCAACATGCCCCGTGGATAACTATTCAAATGAAAAGGGAACCTGCCCCTTGGTTAACGGATAATATTAAGCTATGAAATTAAGAAACAAGGCAAAATCTAAATTCAGCAAGACTAAAAATCCTATGCATTGGGAATATTACAAATCCTTGCAAAACTTTACTAATCTAGCCATTCAGAATGAAAAGAAGGCGTACTTCGACTTTAAACTTCGAAATGGGGGGTGTAAATTGCATTTGGAAAGAACTAAAATCGATAAATATAAATGTTAATAAGCAAAATTCTATACAAAAAACTCTTAAAAATCCACAGCAGATAAATGACTTTTTTATAGATTCCATACCCAATATACATCCGGATCAGCACCTTATTAAATATTATCGTGATAACGTACTTACAACAGAAAATCTTTCTTTTACTACTGTTAATGTTGACCAAGTTGATAAACTAGTTCGAAGTATAAATAGCAATGCAGCGGGTGTTGATGGAATAACAATTTACATGATTAAACTTTGTTGTCCATATACTGCCATTTATAACACATATATTAAATTATTGTTTAACGGAATGCGTTTTTCCAAGTTGTTGGACAAACGCAGTTGTAATTCCACTGCCCAAAATAAGCAATCCTCAAACGTATAAGGATCTGAGGCCAATTAGTATATTACCAGCTCTTTCCAAAGTATTAGAAAAAATTCTTAAAATGCAATTATGTCAGCATTTGAAGGCTCATAATATTTTATCAGATTCACAGTCAGGCTTCAGACCATTTCATAGTTGCGCTACTGCTCTTTTGAATATAACAGACGATATTCTAACTGCATTCAATGATGGAAAATTAACAGTATTGACGCTTCTAGATTTTAGTAAGGCTTTTGATACCATAAATCATGAATTGCTATTAGCTGTATTATACTACATTGGTCTTAGTCCTAACGCTCTTCTATTAATGACAAATTATCTCTCCAACAGGGGTCAACAAGTTAAAGTCGATGGACGCTTATCTAAGTTGAAATTTATCAAAAGAGGGGTTCGACAGGGATCAATTCTTGGTCCATTGTTGTACTCTATATATACGATTAAGCTTCATGATTATGTTAAAGTCTGCAACATTCATATGTATGCAGACGATACACAGGTTTACTACTCCTTTCCACCAGGGAATTTTAATGATGCAGTTGCTATCATTAATAATGATCTGAATTCTCTCGCAGACGCAACCCGGAAACATGCTTTAATTTTAAATCCTGAAAAATGTTGTGTATTGATATTTGGAAATAAACATGAATGCGAGGTTAAGAAAAATCAACTTAATATTCACATTGACAATAAAATTATACCAGTTGTCGATGAAGCAAAAAACCTAGGTCTCATATTAGATAATAGCTTTAGGTATAGAAAACAAATTTCTAAATATATTCAAAACGCATACTGTAATCTTAGAATGCTGTACCCTCACAGATCATATCTTAATAAAGCAGTAAAATCGATTCTTTGTGAAACTCTTGTTTTATCACATTTCACTTTCTGTTCTGAAGTGTATGATCCCTGTTTGGATCTAGATTCAAGTAAACGAATCCAGAGAGTCCAAAATGCCTGCTTGAGATATGTTCATGGGATCAGAAAATACGAGCACATCTCATATAAATTATCTGACCCTGGGTGGCTGAACATGAAAAACCGAAGACTTCTTCAGAGTTCTTCGTTATTTATGAAAATTATTGTAGAATAGCAACCAGCTTACCTTTACAATAAAATTACCTACAGAACAGATGTACATAATTTAAATCTGAGGCATAAATGGACTCTGACAGTTCCTCAACACAGGTTGGCTCTTTTCCAAAGGTCATTTTCTTACAGTTGATTGAAGATTGTTTTGGCAACCAATAAATTGTGAGTAATACGTTATCTGTTTTATCAACATTTCAGTGATCAGGTTAAACATAATCTTTTCCTTATTCTAGGTTCTAGAACTGTTATTTTAAGCACAACCACTGAAGTCCCACTAACAGCTTTAAAAACTAATTACAGCTATAATTCGAGTAAGTAAACTTGTGCAAATGCATTAATTTTTATAATAATACTTTAAGTAAATGTTTCAGAGTGCAGCAAATTTTTTCAAACTAAAATCGGAAAATCGCGGAGCTGTTTGATATGGTTTTTCAAAAAAATTAGTGTTTGCATTATTGATTTTGTCTTATTTCAAATACAATGCATCTAAATGGGGAGTTCTCTTGTGCTGAACTACAACTTTAATGCTATAAATCCATTAACTTGTTAAACCTCATCGTCATACTACTTTGCGTAAGTAAAATATTATTAAGAACGCTTCTCATCATAAGATTGATATAATTGTTAGTTTCAGATGCTTATATCTGTTAAGATGCCAGTGTAATACTGTAAGACCGTTTTTATTATAATTTTACTTAGTACATAAGCTATTAACTTTTAAGTCGTTCGATCCTTTGCAAAAGCGTAACACAGCAATCAATATATTATTAACCCTATTGCAAGCAAGCAAAACGTTACAACTTTAAATTTACTGTTACTAATCAATAAATATCGATTTAACAGAGGCAATTTTTTACTGATATAATTTGTCAGAATAAAAAATGACAGTAGATAGGTAGCTGGTACCAGTAACTATTTCTGCAGCCAGTAGCAAAGTTAGTTGTCTAAAGTAATTAGTCAACATTTTACTCTATTCATTACATGGTGCATTACTTATTTAAAACACTTTACCTCTACAGAAAGAAGTAAAATAACTTTATAACATCCCTTCCAGTTTAAAATAAATAAACCGCTCGCACCCCAATCGTCTAATCAACATGTCCATTTTAGTTCGACAAACTCTTGGTACCTTTAGTAGCGGTCGTACATTAATAGTAATTTATTATACAAGACGATAAAGTTAAATTTTATCCACGAGTGAATCGTTTAACGTCGAGACGAAGTCGAGACGTTAATGATTCAAGAGTGGATAGAAATAACTTTATCGTCGTGTATAATACAATATTTTTTTCTATAGCAAGAACTTTAACAATTTCAAAAGAAAATAATGACAGTCAATCACATTTCAAAATGTCAGTAGCTAGATTGGGTTGCTACGATAATACGAAGCTGTCATATTTAATTTAAACAAAAGTTAGAAAATTAAATTAGTTTATCTATCCTTGATGTTAAAGTGCTACTTTATCTCCCTTGCTGTTAAAGTAAAACTTGACCTTTTGTTTTGAGTTGATAAAAGCACACTTTAACATGTGCTATACAAAAAATATTTATTTTTAGTAACGATTTATTTACTGCGGCATTGTATTAATGGTAAATTATTTAACATATGCATAATATATGTACCACATAAGTGGTTACACGTGGTATGTACATTTATTTGTCTCATTGAACACCGACCCGATAAATAGCCGGCGGTCAATCACAAACCGGTCAATTCGTAAAAGAGAGAGAAGATGGCAAGGTAATTTTCAAATTGCAATAACTTAATCGGATTGAAATAAAACAAGCCCAGAGTGAACACAATGGTCTACAACTTATTTCCAGATAAAACTAAAAAGCCTCAGTCCAATCGCTCTATAGAAAAGAAATTAACTGGGTTCTTGAATACCATACTGTACCATACCATCAATACTAATATACATTTACAACTACAAATTCCATTGAAATGCTCATGCTGCTAAAATATATGGGCATCAAAACTTATATCAACCAAATATTCTTCTAAGAACAATAATTGTTGATTACAGAGCTTGAATCTAATCGTTCGTACAAAAAGTGCACTAAGATATTCTACACGTAAAGGTAAAACGAAAACTTGAGAACCATTTTATATTTTACAGAAAATCGTACGACACTGGTTAATGACCAATAGAAAAATTAGTTCACGAGCCGTATCCAAGACAACAACAAAATTTCTTGGAAATTTTTTGTAGGTAGATATTACTTCTTTTTAGGGTTTGTGTCGTTACGATTTTCTTACCGAATCTGCATTCGAGCATTAATTCATATCCGGAAATTATTTTTCGTGCATTCAACAACGTCCTAATTTGTCCTCGCGTCCCGCTCGGGCAAATTAATACGACGTTGTTGGAACGCACTCAAAAAAATTTCCGGAAAGAATTAATGCTCTTATGAGATTATATGTGAATATTTTTCAAAATATAAGCACTTCAAATCCGTAAAATTGGTAACGTTACAGATAACAGGTAGATGTGATGTTCATCTACACTGGCAGACTAAATAAAACAATATTGTTCTTTACAGTATGAGGCGTTGCTGGGTCGCGTATTCTTTTGAAAATCGAAGATAATAGATGCAATAAAAAGAACTTGGTTAAATGATATAAAACGGTTCGCACTTTAATTTGATTAGGGCTGCTTGAACAAGTGTTATTTTTGTAAATGTTTGCTATACTGTTGTTAACGAGTGGTAATTCTCAAGTTTGCATGGATTTTACCAGAAAAATACAGTAGATAGGCTAGTTTTAGTTGTAGAATATTTGAGTGCACTTTATGTACGACTGATTAGATACAACTTGCATACTATCACAAAAGTAATCACCGAAAATAGTAACACATATTTTATTCAATGCCATATTATGCAATGACCTTGACATCGGCCAAAGAAACATGGTAATAACTGCTGCTTTGAAAAAAATACTGAAACAGACGGAAAAAAGAAGTTATAAATTCACCCTGCGATATGCTTTTCGATAGCGGTTTGAGAAAAAATCTAAGAAGGTGCACAATGTTTCTGTATATGTATACATTATATCTATTGCGACAGCGTTATAAGCGACGCGCTGACAGCAGGACTTAAATAGAGTGGTCACCTTGCATATGTAGGGTCTAAAATATGCCCTTTTTCGTTATTGTAAGAGCGTAAGCTATGTGCAACGAATTACTTTTATTTAATTAATAATTCTTGAAGTTAAGCAAAATTAGGCAAAATTAATCGTTTAAGGTGCTCACCCTGTATATACGTATTTGACCGATTTTTTTCCATTTCGATGCAGGTAGCCATATAATAATCCAAACGTAAAATATCCTCTTCCTCTAACAATAGCATATTTTTATACTAGTTAAATAAGCGGGTCCATTGTAGCACAATTGAATTTGAGGCACGACGAACGTAGCGGAGAGTGCTTCAGTGGACGAGAGCTACAATGCATCTTATTAAACGAATATAATATATTATTTTATTTACTTTGCATAAAAAAAGAAGCAAAACTGTGAATTTTGACGTTTCATAAATGTGAAAATCCGTCAGTTACCTGAAACAAGGTAAGTTGTTTCAATGTTCTTCGTGTGAAAATAATAATGTAAAAACAGTGTTCTAATAGATTCTATTGCAGCACTGTTTTCGGTGTTGTAATAATCATATAGTGATACCAAAGTAGATAAATAGTGTTTGAGCTATTGTGCCAACAAAGAGACAGACAGACAGAAAGATGGACAGACGAAATTGGAACAACATGACTTTCGTCATGTAGGGACCATGAAACGTGAAGATCTGAAAATATCTCGGTAGGTAATTTTTTCACGATTACAATACTCTTTTTGTCGATACCTGCCATTGAAAGTTCATTTTTCTACATGGTTTGTCGTGTCGAAAGCACTTGTTTTCCGTATGCGTGCTGCAAAATGTAAAAGTGTGTTGCAAAGTATTTTGCCACAGGCTTTTTTCGGCACACTTTCAGGCATTTTGCAGCACAGTTTTTTGACATTCCACAGCATATTATGAAAATTGATATAAAAGGTCAAATTGTTTTAAAATTTTAAATGATGATTTACCATTTTTAAGCTTCCATAGGTTGCACGAGTAGACAAAATAGTGTGTATGACTCGTGTTGAAGGTATATCTTTGTCGAACTTAAACGATTGCAGCCTTCGACTTCGTCTCAGGCTGCAACTGTCGCTTTCGTTCGACACTTGTTATACACATAACTATTTCGTTTTTAGACTATTTTGGGAAGCAAAAGATATTTACCTGAAATAACCATTTGTATGTGACATATATACATGGCGATCAGTTTAAAAGAAATAACTAGTTTCTCTATTTGGGGATACTTTTTCCTAATTTTGTAAAGGGATCAGTGGGACACAATATATATAAATATTTTATTTAAAAAAAGTATATGTATCTACTAACAATATTAATTTAAAATGAGACATCAACTTCGTGCCTCTAAATACTCGCAGTAAGAAATTATACAGTTTGAGAAGCTTTTAGTCGCTTAACAGCACGCTCGCCTAAAAAGACAACAAAACGCAAATACCTGGGTGTAAAGCATCGACGAACTTGTAAATCAATGTTCGCGTACCTACCGTTCGCGAAGGTGGGTCAGTTAGCATGCTACTTTATTTACAGTCAAAGCGTGACAGCAGACTGGAAATCCGAGCAGGCGTACCTGCAATAAAAATCGCAAAAAGTTCAATTTTCTCGAGCATAAGCCCATTTAAATAACACTTGATTACTTGAGTCGCGCGCAGATTTAAAAACATTGCGCGTATTGGCAGGAGGTACGCAATTACGGCCAACACACGTGCGCCAGACCAAATTATGCTTTGGCGGCTGGAATTTAATAGACTTGAAAAGCCTATGTGAGCGCAAATAAACAATAATAAAGTTTGTAGGTACATGTGGCTTTATTGGCAGCAAGATCTGGATCAGTCCGTACAGACGATTGATAAATTTTGTGTACGATACACTGCCAGCTTGAAAACTCAAAATGAATTTTCAGGTTGCTTTACATATGCACATACACATTTTAAAAATCTGTAGAGGGCTTTACTCAAAACTTCCCTCGCAGTGGACGTTGTGACACAAAATTGAGCAAAGCTGTATTTTCGATAAACATATATTCCTTTAGCAAAATGACGGTTAAGAGCAGTGTTTTAATATTTTTGACATAATATTCTATCTTGAGTTACTCAGATGGGACAACCGAGAAACCAAGACATTTCCATATGGGCACGGGCCCAGCGGTCCGCTTTCTGCAAACAAAAGCAATTGCCAAGACGGCATTGTTCTGGGCTAGTTTATAGTTTTATGAGGATACAAGTGGGCGTTCTGACACTAACTAATTTTAAAAGTCGAAGGAAACTGTGGGTAAAAATATCTTCACGTTTCTAATAATACTAAATTAAATTTTTAAATAAAAAAAAAATTATCTTTAATGAGATTCCAACTAGGTCTGCAAACGAGCAAGAACATTGGATTCCTTTGTTAACCGGTGAACCACCGCTACGCTGACTACGCCACGCCAGCCAGCGCTGGCTATTCTTGCGATTGAGGTCTATTTAAGGTAAGGCACTTATTCGTTGTTTCTTTTTGTCTCGTAGAACAGTTATTCTGTATTGTTTTATTCCCATTTTTGACAAGGATAAAGCCAGCACTATGTACAAATTAGTACTTTTATGTATTCTTCAGTTCAAGCAAAAATAAACAACGTTTTATTTTTTAAGGTGCTCACCTTGTATATATTTCTATGAAATTGTACCGGTTTCATGCGAGGTAGATATATAATATGTATGCAAAATATTGTCTTCCTCCGACAAATAGTTTTTGAGGCAGACGGAATTGAGGAAACCTGTTTTTCGTCATCTAGGGACCCTGAAAAGTGAAGATCTGGAGAAATCTCGGAAGGTGATTTTTCGCGATTACAATACTTCCTTCGTCTTTCAGACGAGGGAAGTAAAAATCCATTCCTTGACAACCAACATTAAGCTTGACTGCCCGGAAGGTGATGATTTTTGGCTTAAAATGTTATTTCGCTTGCGATAACTTGCTTTGGTTATTGTAGATGCAGCTTCCACGATGGTTAAATACTGTTGATAAAAGGCATCGACAAATTTTTTCTTTGTTAATTACGTACCAGTTTTATAGATGGTCTTTAAAATAGCTTACTCCTATTAACTTTCGTTGAGATACAATAACTATTAAACGTTTCTAATATAGTGTTAGATAAAACTATGTTGTTAAAATGTATAAAAAAGCCTGTCTAATTATCCGGACTTTGAAAAAATAGAAACGTCATTAAACCACTATTGGCAAATAACAAAACAATTAGAAAAAATGAAGAAAATAATTGCTATCTTTCTTAATTTGATAAAATAAACGAATTTAACAATCAACGAAGAATTAAAATAACAGTTTAGACTAGCTTGCAGATTATTTAACTCTACAACATTGCAAGCTTCATGGTGAATATTCCTCAACCAAACAAATTTACTTATGCGTCTCTCAAAGACCAGTTTAGAACCGTTTATGTTTACGTTATTAATTAATTATTATAACGACACCTCTATTAAAATCATTCTAAGGTTGTAATTTTACGAGAAACCCTTTTTGTTGTATGAAAATACAATCGTTCGAGTATTTTCCCAATATAACAACAGCGTCAACATCATAATTAGTGACTTAGCTTTTATCTTACATTGGGGTTGTTCGTATGTTTTAAATGCCCTTGGTATTTGCAATGTTGCGTTTTAAAACTATTAAATGATTTATAACCTTAAAAGTAGCCGTTTCCTCTAATTTAAAAAAATACACTTTTTTTCGTTACCAAATTTTTCTAGGCAACCAACCTAATTATGATTTTCCTACCAACTTACAAGTGCTTATTTTAATCTTTTTCTATTTCAGTTTTGTATTTACTTTAGTCATAACGATCTACCAAATGCAGTGAGCTTTATCAATTTTATTTTTCTTTCAGGTCGTACAGCTGTTGCGCGTGCCTTTGCTGCTTCGGCATGTTATGAGAACGAACAGAATGCAAAGTGGCTCTATTGTTAATTTTCAATAAAAATTTATGTAAATTTTACACAATTCTGGGTTAAGGTTCCTAGTGTTAGCTTTAGTTATTAATTATAAGCGAAATAACATAACTTTAATAAAAATGTAACATTATTGAACTAGGAAATATTGATAAGGGTGGCTGTCCCCATCTTTTAATACAGATATCAAATCAATATTGGTCGCCGAAGCACAGAATCATGCCAATCCTCGAGAGCTTGCAGGTGCTCTTCAAGAGCGAGTGTTTCGAATATTAAAATAATTTCCAACTTAACTTTTGTTAATCATGAATCCCGTTAGTGGGTATGCGATTAAGTAGCACAAGCAACCCATATAACTCAGACAATAAAAGTTGGCAGTAATGAGGGTTTTCCGCTTTACTTCGTTTTTGCTTTAATAAGAGAGAGAGAAGAATACAATTTAACTGGAATTTCGCCCAAAAACATAGAAAATTAAATTGAAGCTCACAGCGCAAATGCAGCAAAAAAGTAACTAGATCACCAGAATTGCGCGTTGGAAAAAAAATAACTAAGAAGAGAAACTAGAAAGTAAGAGAAAGAAAACCTTAAAAGTAATGTAGTAATAAGAGAAATAGAGGTAAAAGAAGAGAAAGTAAGTTAGCAAGTGGAACGGTTTATTAAAGATAACCTTAGAGCAGATACAGAAGTGGAGAAACTGGGTATACCAGAGAGACAAAGCTATTTTCGCGAGGCTTGAAATAAATCAGGAAAAAGACAAATTTACTAGGCAGCGAAAACATAAGTGTTCAGTCAAAACTGTGAAACGCTGCCAAAGACGAGAGAACAAAAGGTGGAGACGCTAAAGTAGAATACAAGAAAATAATAATAGAGAGAGGAAGGTAAAAGGTGTTTTTTTAGAGGGATACAACTTTAAATTGAAATAAAACACAGAAAGATGTTTTTAATATCCATGAAATTGGCTTTATTTGAAAGATAATTTTATGGCATTTATGTTTGAATATGATTTCGGGCATGTGACCGCCGCGATTGGCGTATACATGACGTAATCTGAAGGTCCAATTTTCACACACTCTTTTCGCAGTAAATCAGGCTGTATTTCATTTCAGCAATAACGCGTCGAATTTTGGCTTTCAAGTGCTCAATTGTTTCCGGTTTATCGGCATAGACATGCGACTTTACATATCCTCCAAGAAAATAATCTAATGGCGTCAAATCGCACAAACGAGGTGGCCAGTTAACAGATCCACGAAATGGATTTTTAACTGGCCACCTCTTTCGTGCGATTTGACGCCATTAGATTATTTTCTTTGACGATATGTAAAGTCGCACATCTACGTCGATAAACCGGAAACAATTGAGCACTTGGAAGCCAACATTCGACGCGTTATTGCCGAAATACAGCCTGATTTACTGCGAAGAGTGTGTGAAAATTGGACCTACAGATTACGTCATGTACACTCCAGCCGCGGCCGTCACATGTCCGAAATTATATTCAAACATAAATGCCATAAAATTATCTTTCAAATAAAGCCAATTTCATGGAAATTAAAAACATCTTTCTGTGTTTTATTTCAATTTAAAGTTGTATCCATCTAAAAAAAAACACCCTTTACAATTAGAACCCGGAGGTACAGGACGTGCAAAACATCGATAAGCCAAGTACAAAAATTTTGTAATGCACATAAATACCGGATACAACACCAAAATACACGTTACGAAAAGGAACAATAAGAACAAGTTAAGAAACTGTATAGAAGAAGAATTAAAGTATTGCCTCATGGGATATAAGAGGATTAGACCAAAAATAATAAGAGCTGGCTGAAGAAATGATAGTAGCTTGTTCTGGAATTTTGGCATCACCAATAAAAACAAAGAAGAAACCGAAATAATGGAAACATTTCAAAGAGACCATGCTGAAATGTATTGAAATGTGTGGCAAAATTAAGATTGGTGGACAAAAAGAATAAAAGAACAGTGTGATCATTTGCAGTGATTAAACAAGTTGGGAAAGGAAAGAAGAAATCTTAGAAAAATTACCTATATGAAAAAAATAGACGTCACACAGATGTACTAAGTAACGAGAAACCAAGTAAAAGAAGCAGTTAAAAGAGCAATAACTAGGAGTTGGACAAATTTGGACCGGCAATGGAAAAACACTTTATTAAAAACCTAAAGCTCGTTTACAGTATACTGAAAACTTGAAGGAAAAGAAAAATACAAGAATCAAACATAAAATTTCTGATCGGTATCGAGGGGAAGACACTAATACATGATGGCGAGGTGGAGAGAATCTTTTAAACATATACAAACGAAACTCACAACACAACCCAACAAAAAACACAGAAATCGAGTAACTGGGGAAGAAACAAGAAGAGCTGGACCAGATACTGCATTGGAAAAACTACAGGCAACCTTAAGCAAATTATAAAGAGAGATAGCCACAGGGATATACAATATAACGTTTGAAATGGTAAAATTAGTTGGAGAAACTAGTAAACGATAATATGTAGATTTTATTAATAATAAAATACTGACGACTAAACGCATTCCAAGAGGTCGGAGAATATGAGAATATCGATAATAGTGCCAATTTACAAAAATAGAATATAAACAAATAAAAAAACTGCTGGAGGATATCTCGCTCGCACACACTTGAAAAGAAAATAGAACACCAGCTGGAGGAAGGACAATATGGATTCAGATCAAACAAGATATCGACACCTCAACAACCTTCGACTTCGTAGGGTAAAAGAAGGATTAAGTGAGTTGGCTTTTTTTGTATTTATTTGTATTTTATACTTTTATAGCTTTATTCTGGAATAAAATTGTTGTTTTTGTTGTAATTTAATATTAATAAAGGCAAAAAAGGCGATATCCAAATAAGTCGAACAGATAATTATTTTATAATGCATGGGTGAATTAATTGATATATGTACATTATTTTCCTACTATAGAGGCTACGAAAATTTGAAACTCAAACTTCTTTTAAGGAAAAAGAATAGGAATCCGATGAAGATCTGTGAATAAGAGCTGTGTCCGGGCAATTCGAACTCTGGATCACGAATTGTATACATGGCAATGTGCGACTTGTGTACAGGTGCGTTGTCGTACAGGAACAAGGCAGCTTTGTCCAACATTCCGCGTCTTCTTCCACTATTGTTTTTTATAGAGTTGCCAATAATGTAGAATACGATTTTCTAATTATCCTTATACCCTTACCCATACAGACAATCATGATTACTTCGCGGCTATCCATCAAAACTTAGGCAAGAACTTTTCCAGCAAAAGTTTGAACACAACAGTTTTTCGGTCTCAGAACCAGAGTGCTTCTATTCTATTACCCACGACACAGTTAATCAGCGAAATGTTTTATGTCATAATGTATTTTATTCTTTTTCACAAAAACTATTGGTTTTACGAAAAAAATTAAAAGGACCAATGCAATTTTAGTAGCTAACGCTCGTACTTAAACCAGCCATACTTGTTCAGTAAAAGCAGTTTCTTAACGTGTTGCGTATACTATTTTATCGCATTTCACAAGAAACGTTAAATATAACATTTTTACGTAAAAGTGACGCTCAATGTCAAAAAATAACCAAGCTGAGCAGAATTTATTTCCATCTACTGAAGCACAATAAGCAGCTCCAGTTGATGTTATGCGTTTGGCAGTATTGAAGTGTATTATTGGTGGCACTCTAAGTTCATGTCAAATTCGATGTTAGCAGGTTAGATTTTGCGTCAGTTTTGACACAGACTGACGCAAAACTTAACCTCGAATTTGACATACACTTGCAGTGCCACCAACAATACACTTCAGTACTGATAAACGTAAAACGAATCGCCGTTACTATGCAGAAAAGTGTCGCTAATGCATAAAAGTACCAGGTTTCTAAACGATTTTGAATGTAGAAATGTACATTACCAAATGAAATGCGATAAAAGAAGTTTGTGGACATATTACGTCTCTATTATTTAAACTTTAAAAACGTAATATTAATTTAATTCAGCATAATGCAAATATATTGTTTAATTACATTGTCATGCTTAAAGGGTTGAAAAGTTAGAACGGGAAAATTCCATTATTAAAATAAATAGCGGTGGTTTTGACATCATGGAACGCACAATGCAAATGAATTATTGATAAAAGCAGACAAGGTTGTTTTCTTATTTATTTATCATAGTGCGCAGACAGCAGAAAAAATTAACTTGCTATTATTGTAGATGGTATTAAATTAAATTTTTAAGAGTTGGCACATTCATGAAAGCATTTTTATATTTCTCATACTTTACTTTCTTTGCAATAAACAAGTTTTGTAAATTCTTGTCTCAGAATTTTCAGCACTAATGCTCATAATCAAATTCTCATCCTTTAAAAATTCTAATAAAAACATTTATATTTAACCGCTTTGTCACACGTAAAACTAAAAACAAACACCTTTCATAATTTAAAAGCAAAAATTCTGTAAAGGGCTTTACGCAGAACTTCCCTCGTCGACATTGTGACACTAAATATTTTTAAAAATCAAATTAAGTTTGGAGTACAAATATCTTCACGTTTCCAATAAATTAAATACATTTTCAAATTTAAAAAAAAAATTACCCCGCTGGGGTTTGAACCCGCCGCATCTGTGGCTCCGCTCTCTGAGTCTCCGCAGAGAATGTATGTGCGGCGGAATGCCATTTGCGCTACCGCGTCTCTTTGGGAAAAGTCCGGCGCGCCCGTCCCATGAAGAGCTCGGTGTAATGGTTGAAACATTTTTACTTTTTGTGGCATTGTCCTTTATTGGTTGATTCTTATTTTCGGTAAATGTAAAGTCTGACCTATGTGAAAGTTATTACTTCCTTTTATTTCAAAATTTACACAAAAATAAACACCCCGTATATATTTGTATAAAATTGTACCGGTTTCATGCGAAGGATATATATAACTTGTATGCAAGATATCGTCTTTTTCCGACAAATAGTTTTTGAGCTAAACTGCCAACAAACAGACAGACAGATAGACAGACAGACAGACAGGCAGACAGACGGACAGACAGACAGACAGACAGCCAGACAGACAGACAGACTGACGGAAATTGAGAAAACCTCATTTTTATTATAGTTGCATCATAATATCTGTTTAAAAAACTAAAAAGTATGTGAAATCTGAACATTAAAACACTGGAGTGCTTTAAAGTTGCTATAGAAACAAGGAGGTCATCATTTTCAGATAAAGTTGTATTTGTAATTTACACATGTAATTAGTAAGATATAACAAACAGTATGATTTTTATTTTAAATAAATGTTAAATGTACAATTGTTATAATTTGATATGTGGATTCCAGCAGTTTCCAGATCGTTATTACTTGGTTTGGTTATTCCAGGATCACCAGTGTTAACTGACAACGATGACGTAGTAGTCGTCCCATTAACAACTTCAGTAATGCACTTCGAAACTTTAAATTTGTTCACGACAGATTCTTCAATGTAACTAGCAGCAACGGTCGAAGATCTCCAACTTACTTGACGCTTAACCTCATCTACACTCATCCCTCCATTTGCCATAATCGTTGCAGATGCCACCCTGAAACCATGACCGGTGTATCTCGCAGAGTCCGGAAGTTTAAAAAAATGTGCTACAAGAGAAGGGCATCTACCAAAGGTGTTAATCCCAACAGCTTGCTTTATGCACTTCCCATTAGCGTACTTAAAAAACCCTATCTGCATGTACATTGTTGGGACGTAGAGAAAGGTATTTGTTAAACAACTTAACATAGGTACTCTATATCAGAATCGTCAATGATAGCAAATTTTCGACATTTCTCTGTTTTCGATGGACGAATGTTAATGATTAAAGCAAAACCGCTTCGCGTCGTGCTTTTAAAATCGTCGCACGTGCTTTAAAGGCTTGCTTCTACCTACACTTGTATCATAATATACTATTTCGTTATTTAGTGACCTTGAAACGTGAAGATCTGAAAAAATCTCAGAAGGTGATTTTTTCGTGATTACAATACTTTTCGTCTCTCAGAATGTTTCAACGTCCTCTATAACAACCTTATGTTTGGCATAATGTTTTTGAAATACCCTGCATATTACGGTTTTCAAAATCTCAAAGTTCTTCTTCTTCTATCTTCTATTTAGGCGATTGCCTGTTTTATCCTAATTATAAAGAATCCTTCCAAAGTTTCTGAGGACGTTCTACGTTACGTTTTACAGTTGGCGATTTATTTCTTGCTATCTTCACTATTCTGTTTCCTTCAATTCTTAAAATGTGCGTGTTCGATTCTCTTTGTCGTCGTCGTATCCATTCATTTATAGGTTCAAGTTGGCACAAGCAAAATAAGGCGAATAATGGAGACAAAGGAAGTCTCAAAGGTGAGCTTCCAAATTAAATTTTCTTCCAATATTCTTTAGACTCCCAATAGAATTTTCTCTTCTTTACGACTATTGAAGATACTAGGATTCGTTTAAACGAATTTATGAGGTTTTTTAAACATAATTATTGGGTAATTAAAAACTAGAACTTCTTTCTTGGAATTTTTGTTTTGCAAATTTTTGACGATCAACAGCCTAAATAAACCATATTTAACAGGAAGGTTGTAGTCCAGTCAAATGGTGCTCAAAACGGGCCAATAGGGGAAAGTTTTGGTGAAGTTTTGATATTTGGTTCCTATATGTTTTTTGGGTCGCTGTACACAAATATCAGGTTTGCCAACAAAAATTTTGACCGGAAATATGTTTTTTGAAGCAAAAATGGTATAAAACCCGATTTTTTTTAGTTTTTCTAAAATTACCCGAAAGCTATCCATTTTTAATAACTATTGAACCTATATTAAAGGAAAGAGGATAAAATTCCCTACATTTTATGTACGAGAGGTTTTTTTCTCCAATCAATCGTTCAGCCGCGAGAGCGCCGCTAAATTATAGTCCAGTCAAATGGTAGAAAAAAAAGTTTTGGAGTTTTGATATTTGGTTCCTATATGTTTTTTGGGTCGCTGTATGCGAATATCAGGTTTGCCAACATTTCATTTATAAAGATTCATTTTCTATACCATTTTTGATTTACGAAAAATTTATAGTTTTCGGGTCACTGTGAACTTTTTGCTTTTAACACCTAACTTCGCGGCGCTTTCGCGGTTGAACAATTGATCGAAGAAAAAAACCTCTCCTATAAAAGATGTAGGAAATTTTATCCTCTTTCATTTAATGTAAATTCAACATTTACGAAAAATGGATAGCTTTCGGGTAATTTTAGAAAAATTCAAAGAATCGGTTTTTTACTCCGTTTTAGCTTATAAAAAACGTGTTTCCGGTCAAAATTCTTGTTGGAAAACCTGATATTTATGTACAGCGACCCAAAAAACATATAGGAACCAAATATCAAAACTCCATCAAAACTTTTCCTTATAAAATATTTCTGAAATTTTGGATAGGAACTTTGAATTTGTTTGGATTATTGGCAAGGAGAATCTACGCGGCATGTCACTTTGCCATTGCAGCTGGCCAGATCCTAATATCCGTAGTAAGATCTCGAAAACGTTCACACATCAAATATAATCTTCAATAGCCGTTGCCCGTCACAAGGGAAATGAAGCAAGAAATATCAATAACTTTTCGGCCTTTACAAAATACAAAAGCGCCGATAAAATCTCCCGATGAATGACCAGTGGCTTCTGATGACAGTTTTGGAGCAGGTAAGTTACCTGCACAACAAAGCTTACGCTACAAGGACATTGATAGCTTAAATATGCATACACCAAGCAGAGATGCTGGCCTGGACTAAAGGACCGTTTCTGACGAGCGTGCGACTCCAAATCACCCAAGGGAATAATCTCGAATTACTTGTAGGGCCCTTACACGAATCGCTTATATAGTTTGCTATAGATGGCGATTATTCAAACTACCTTTTTTTAAATTTTACTGAACTAAAAAATAATAAATTATTAATAGCCTCCTGCGAGAAACGTTTTAATATTCTAGGTGGATGGAATTCTTATTATTTTAATTTTAAATTCCCGAAAAGGTAAACATAAATACATAGTTATTTCCACAATTTAAGGCAGCGTTTCAGTACACATGACAAATCGAATTGACCTTTAATAGATTAGGAACATCGCATACTGTATTTTTCAAACTGACAATAAACTTAATCCAAGAGAAAATACCTGGCCACTATTTGTTCATATCGAAAGTTTTTCGTCCAAACGCCGACAAAGGTATTAAAACTTACTTATGTGATATTGAAATAAGGGCTGTAATTCGATTTGGAGATATATAATCAGTGATTCTAAAATAGACAAATAGGGAATTATAACTCAAAAACATCTAAAAACGACATATTCTTGATCCGAAACGTTGCAAATAAAAAAACCAAATCTGAGCAACAAGCTCTTATAAAATAAAAAATAACTACCTCAATGGTCACTAAAGATATTGATATGTCGGAAAAAATGATGAAAGAATTATAAGCAGCTATGAAACATGTGGAAAATAGAAAATATCCTGAAAACGATTATAATGAATGAAATGTTAAAACTGTTGATTTTTCTTACAAATATAGCTGAATTGTCTCGTTGGACGTAGACTTCTTCAAGCACATGCAAGTGGAAAAGGTTGCTTGTTCTTATTTCGGGTTTATTTTTGGAAAATGTTCCTAATCTCAATTTAGTAGCGCGTAGATTGTTGGGACTCAACACGTCTAATTTTGGAACCTGTCTTCTTGCCATTCTAGAAAGCGACTTACCGCCAGCAGAAACTTATCAAGACGTCTCCGTCCTTTCTTAGAGAGTAACTTTTATGGCCCATTAAGGTTCATCTAAGAGTGAATCTTTTTTTCTTGGAGACGTAAAGATTTCCTTTGGTTGCTCGAATTTTTCGACGGCCGTGTTTCACCTACAGGTATGAATTGTAGTTTTTGATCCTATTTTTCCCTGAATTGAAAAGAATGTATTTGCAGGCATTTTTTGGTGCACCCGATTTTTGCCTTCTACAGCGATGAAACCGAAATTTGAAGTAATCATCTGTGTTCCAGGTCTATCTTCTCAACCCAATGAAGCAGTCTGATTCGAGACGTATTTAAGGTCACGGCGCGGCAGTGCTGTACGACCTAAGCTCTTGGATAAAAGAAGGTTAGGTGTTTTGTTTTACCCCCTCCCCCCTCTCCAGTGTGATCCCTGTACTCCAGCGGTAAGACTCGGTAACCGCTCGTTTGCTTTAATTTTAAAATAACCAGGTTCTATCTATGACTCACATTAGTTTCTTAATATTTTCAATCGTTAAATTTTGCATTCAGTCAACGACCGTTGCTGTCTACTAATTAGTTTTACATACTAACTAATTAAGGATTTCACTCACCTCAATTAATTTTTGAAGACATTCGACTTGTACAATTGAAGGCATTGTACGGAGCTAGTTTGGTCTTCACGGTTGTGGTGTGGAACGAATATATTATTTTTTACGAAGCGGTCATTTTATGCATCATAATACACTACAAAACATTTCCAAAAATACTCCCAAAACTGAATCTACGTAAAAAAAGAGCTCAAGATAAGTAAACAAATACAAACTAAAACGTAGGTCGCCTAACGATCTCAAATGATTCACCAAAATAGGCTTATTCCAAAGATCTTAGAACAAAGAAGAGTAGAAGCCGATGCAAACGGCCTACTTTCAAGGGTGAATAAATATTGGCGAAGGAAGAAGGAAGTAGACATAGATAATATTTCTATCTCTTAAACTATTTTAATATTTCATGTTTGAGGGTTTCTAGTCCTTAAACAAGGAGCTTTACTAAAGAAACATTTTCTTTGGCCAAACTAGGTGTAAATATTATTTTCTATTTATATACCGAGACTGCATCGAAATATATGCAAATCAAGAAAGAAAAGTTTCTTGGACTTTAGAAGACCTTTAAGTGAAGTGATAATAAAATTAACAAAACGATATCTTAGAGTAAAGCTTTAGAGATCAGAATAGAATGAAAATTATAGAAGCCGTCATATTAATACTTGAGAAATGTGTTAACAGTGGACTTAACTATCAAAACCAAGACAATAGTAGATCAAGACATGTTCTAAATCGTGGTAAGTAATCCTTGTCGAAGATCGTCCCTTCTGGTAAAGGATTGAGAAATACAAACCTTAACTTTGCAAACCTTAAACCCCTTACACCATTTACTATCTTGTGAAGCTGGTAGTCAACCTAATTTCGTCATACCGTTATTAAACTCAACTTCATGGAATAAAAATATCAGCCAAAGTACAAGAAACTGATATTTCAATGAATGGGCGTAGCATTAATTTTGATATTATTTGATATTTTTAAAGCTACTCAAAAATTGCTTGCATAAATATTAGGTGCACAGTTAATTGAATAGCCAAGTACTCTGCCCTTTAGTTTAATGTTTATTTCGATTACCTAGCTCGGTAGAATATGAATAACTTAAATCAACTTGGGCTTTAAGACTTGGCTAAAATAATAAGTCTATTAAATTTCTTAATTCAGTTATTAAACACCACTTAACTTGATTACTGAGTTGTATTAGGTTAACACATGAAAAACAAGACCCAACGTAAATATTTTTACTTGTTGGCGGACCTATTTATTTATGTTTTATTATTTATAACTCTCTCTTATTGCCTAGTAATTGACGCTTAATTTCTTTTACACTCAATACTACACTTAAAACTAGATTCCATTTAAATTTTTTTGAATGTCAAAACTTTTATTCAGTTATCATCTTTCAACACATTTCAATTATTCTCTTTAGTGCACGCTTTTAGTTTTACGCTTGGGTACCTTCTGTCTTTATTCCTTATTTACAATAACAAATTCTGTATGCGAGTCAAGTGGAAATATTCTTCAAATTGTGTTCAAGTCCATGTACCTGTAACTAATATTACACTTTTGAAACAACTTAGTTTAATATTAATGTTAGCATTTATTAACATTATTTTTAAGTTAAATTTTGTTTAACAGCTGTTTTTGCAATATTAAATTTCATGTGAGTTGAAATGTAATCACTGGTTTTATACAATCACCAGTGACACTTCCTCAATTCACACGATTAGAGAACATTTTCAGCTAAAATATTTAGTTTAACTATGTGTTTCTAAGAAAACATTTTTGTCAAGACACATTAAAATTTTATTGTTAAAAACTTCATAGATAAAATGTAACGTTTCGCTAAATCGAGTTAGCTTCATCAGACATATATGTTTTAAAAATGGGACAATTGTTAATCAGAATGACATGTAATCTGAGAAAGAAAAAAGAATAACAATTATTATGTGTATTATATTAGATAGGTGAAAGGATTTCATTTCCAAACTGTTTTAGATTTACCCTGAAAGGATTTCATTTCCAAACTGTTTTAGATTTACCTGTTTTAATCTCATCTTGAAATTTATTTTTTTTTTTCCAAATATTTGATAATGGATCTGTGTTGAATATCAGTTTAAACTTCTCTCATTAAGACATTTTTCATGTACGTTTTTTTCTAGAAAATAATTATGTAATTAATTTATTTAAATTTATTATTGTAAAATCAAAATTATAGAAATGCAGCAATTACTTACAATCTTAGTATCCAAAGTGTTTCATAATATTGAGTCCTTGTGTTTGAAAAGTAAAGGAATATGAATGATAAATCGTTTTAGATTTTTAATCTAGAAAAACATTTTTATATTAGTTGGGTATATTTCTTTGTAATCTTTATTTACCATTAGTTTTTTACGTTTGTTATGAGGATGGATTCAATTTTTATTTTTGGTTAATTTGGACGTTTTTTTTTTTTAACACCTATGTTATTAGGCGTTATTTCTGGAAACGAAAGTATATTAACATAAAAACTTTTTAAAGACAGGATAAGGTTATACTTTACCATGTGTAGGTTTTTATTCTATTTTTTATTTATCTTCTCGTTCATGTTGAAAACTTGGGGTGAAATTTTATTGTGTGAGCCGATCTTGGCTGTTTCGATGGGTTGCTAGGCTACCACTGCCTTTTTTTATTTGGATTGTGGCGTAGTGTAATGAGTAAGGAGCAAACGTATATTTTGTAATATTATCTTCTTTTATAACCACACCGCTCGTGTTGGTATTTTGGCCATAATTTTTCTTTTATGTTAGGTTATGGTTCCACTTGTTTTTGATATTAACAAATTTGTTGTTGTGAAACGTTAAGGCAACAAGGGGATCATATAATCTGTAAAATGGTATTACTAGAAACAATTGTATTTATTGCTTTATGTTACTTACGCGTGTTAATTGGTTATTTATAAGGTTTAATTTGGGGCCACATTTTACGTGGCAATGCAGTTTGGCCTTGAAAGCTGTAGGGGCCATCTTGTGGTAGATGACGGAACTTTTTAATATTTATTTGGTTGGTCTAATAATTTTCAGGAGAGCTAAAAGTTTTTTGTGATAATGTAGTTGTAATTAAATAATTTTTTTGTTTTTGGGTTTTATGTGATCAAAGTATGATCGTAATATTGTAATTTATTTTGATTTTAAAATTTTTTGGTTTTACTTAGAAAATTAAATTGATTTATTTTATTGGTTTTTAATTATATTATCGTATGTTTTGTTTAAAGTTTCCGTGTCTGTTTTATAGTTGACAGCTTTTGGTGATTTTTTTATTTCAATGCATTCCAGCAACAATCGTTTTTTTAAATTTGTTTCGTTATGTAGTATTTTGGGGTTGTCTAAATCAAAATGGTGCAAATTGTCGACCGCGTGGTCTGAGAGCGCAGTATTAGGTTTTAAAGGGTTGAGTAATTTTTTTTTAATCGATTGTTGGTGTTGGGTCATCCGACGTTTTATATATTGTTTGGTTTGTCCGATATAAACAAAATCACAATTTTTACATTGTACTTCATAAATAATATTTGATTTTAGATTTTTATTTGTTTTGTCTTTTAAGTTTTTATAGAAAATTTTTTGTCCTGTATTATGGTTTTTGTAAGCAGTATGGATGTTATTTTTTTTTAGTTCTTTTTCTATTTTTTCCGATAAACCTGGGATGTATGGGATAGTGGTATAATTTTTGGTGGTTTTTTGTTGATTATTAAACTCATCATCTAGAAAATTTGGTTGCAGGTTTATTGAATTATTCATGTTGTTTTTTGTTTGTAGTATTTTTATTCTTTTTTTGATATTGTTGTTAATGAAAGTCAAGGGATAATTGTTAAGTAGAAGTATGTTTGTTATAATTGTTAGGTTGTCTTTGTGATGTTTTTTATCGGATAATAAAATAGCTCTATCAACAAGTCCTGAAATTACGCTTTTTTTGTATTTTATTGTAGTATTAGAAAAGTAATTTAAATATCTGTTAGTTTTTGTTTGTTTTCTGTACCAATTTGTGCTAATCCTGCCATTATTTATTCTGGTTAGAGTGAGGTCTAAAAAATTTATGGATTGGTTGTTGTCTTCTTTTTCTATAGTGAATTTTAGTTTGTGATGAAAGTTATTGAATATTTGAAAAATTGAATCAATTTTTAGTTTATTAATACCAATTATAATGTCGTCTACGTACCTTTGGTAAAAATATATATGTTTGTTTTTTTTGACTAGTTGGTTTTCTAAATCCATTAAAACTAACTCTGCAATTACACTTGATATGGGTGAACCCATAGGTACTCCATAATTTTGGCTATAAATTTGATTATTGAATGAAAAGTATGTACTATTTAAAATGAAATTTAAAATGTTTAAGAATTCTTGTTTTGGTATTTTTGTATATTCACTAATTTTGTCCCAGTTGTTTTCTACGGTTTGTAATGCTAAGTCTAATGGAATATTCGTATATAAGTAAGTAACATAAAGCAATAAATACAATTGTTTCTAGTAATACCATTTTACAGATTATATGATCCCCTTGTTGCCTTAACGTTTCACAACAACAAAATTGTTAATATCAAAAACAAGTGGAACCATAACCTAACATAAAAGAAAAATTATGGCCAAAATACCAACACGAGCGGTGTGGTTATAAAAGAAGATAATATTACAAAATATACGTTTGCTCCTTACTCATTACACTACGCCACAATCCAAATAAAAAAAGGCAGTGGTAGCCTAGCAACCCATCGAAACAGCCAAGATCGGCTCACACAATAAAATTTCACCCCAAGTTTTCAACATGAACGAGAAGATAAATAAAAAATAGAATAAAAACCTACACATGGTAAAGTATAACCTTATCCTGTCTTTAAAAAGTTTTTATGTTAATATACTTTCGTTTCCAGAAATAACGCCTAATAACATAGGTGTTAAAAAAAAAAACGTCCAAATTAACCAAAAATAAAAATTGAATCCATCCTCATAACAAACGTAAAAAACTAATGGTAAATAAAGATTACAAAGAAATATACCCAACTAATATAAAAATGTTTTTCTAGATTAAAAATCTAAAACGATTTATCATTCATATTCCTTTACTTTTCAAACACAAGGACTCAATATTATGAAACACTTTGGATACTAAGATTGTAAGTAATTGCTGCATTTCTATAATTTTGATTTTACAATAATAAATTTAAATAAATTAATTACATAATTATTTTCTAGAAAAAAACGTACATGAAAAATGTCTTAATGAGAGAAGATTAGAAGCAATAAAACGCAGTAGTCTTCTCCACGTACATTTATTAAAAAGGCGACATGTTTCGAAGCCAAACTGGCTTCATCTTCAGGCCAAAATGATCATTGGTTAAAAACCGGTGAAACCACGTGTTTAAATTTTAGGTTAAGTTGAGGTTATGCGCTGAAGGCGAGGTAGTAATACAAAATTCACAAAGAACACCACATTGGAGAAGAAAAATAATTCAATAACCAGCAAACTACGTTATAAAGATCGTTGTACTGGTTATTACATCAAATTTAAAATTTAACAAATAGCAAGTAAAATAGCGACCATTCTCTGACTAGATTCTAGTGCCTTCTCCGTCAGAGAATGGTCGCTATTTTACTTGCTATTTGTTAAATTTTAAATTTGATGTAATAACCAGTACAACGATCTTTATAACGTAGTTTGCTGGTTATTGAATTATTTTTCTTCTCCAATGTGGTGTTCTTTGTGAATTTTGTATTACTACCTCGCCTTCAGCGCATAACCTCAACTTAACCTAAAATTTAAACACGTGGTTTCACCGGTTTTTAACCAATGATCATTTTGGCCTGAAGATGAAGCCAGTTTGGCTTCGAAACATGTCGCCTTTTTAATAAATGTACGTGGAGAAGACTACTGCGTTTTATTGCTTCTAATTAAGACACCTCCACTATCAGCATGATGGATCACCTCCCTGTTTAATGAGAGAAGTTTAAACTGATATTCAACACAGATCCATTATCAAATATTTGGAAAAAAAAAATAAATTTCAAGATGAGATTAAAACAGGTAAATCTAAAACAGTTTGGAAATGAAATCCTTTCACCTATCTAATATAATACACATAATAATTGTTATTCTTTTTTCTTTCTCAGATTACATGTCATTCTGATTAACAATTGTCCCATTTTTAAAACATATATGTCTGATGAAGCTAACTCGATTTAGCGAAACGTTACATTTTATCTATGAAGTTTTAACAATAAAATTTTAATGTGTCTTGACAAAAATGTTTTCTTAGAAACACATAGTTAAACTAAATATTTTAGCTGAAAATGTTCTCTAATCGTGTGAATTGAGGAAGTGTCACTGGTGATTGTATAAAACCAGTGATTACATTTCAACTCACATGAAATTTATTATTTTTAAGGTAATTTTACTATAAACTTTAGCTTAATTACATAATGTTGGCATAACCATCTCTAATAAATGTGACACCGTCGTGTAATTACCTAAAATCAATTATTGACATCCATTTTCAGTTAATAGTCTTTCAAATAGAAACCTGCTGCCAAGTTGTAGTCAATTCTGTCGACCTGAACCCATTAAAATTTTATTTTAACATAGGTACATCATTTTATTAGACAGCTTTTATTTTCTTCAGTATTAACATTTTAACAAATAAGCCATAAACAATTCTATTATATTTATTTAATTATTTAATCATAAAAAAATCGATTGAACGAAATAGCCTCTGGATAGATTACAATAGCAATATATAAAACAATTGAGGAGTGCACATTAAAAAATCAAAACTTAAAATTTTTGCTTTTTAGTGAATGTTTTCTACATTAGGCGCGATAATAGAACCACCCTCGTATGTAAAAGCAGTGTTGCTAATCATAAATTTTATACATGAAAAGCTTTAAGTGAAATCGCTGATGTACCACTGGGCAGTCGACGTCCACAAATTTGAAATGCTGCGGATAGCTTCTAAAGTGCTTTTTAAATTTACTAACTGCATTCGAATACTGCACGTCGTTTCAGCGGTGCTACTACATTCGTTTACTCTTAAGGATTGTTACAAAGAAATTCAAGATATTACAAATATTTGTGCGTAATTCAACAGCTGTTACTAAAATTTTAAACTTGTTTTTAGAGACATGAAACGTATTGACTTCTGATAAATTAGCCATATGAGTACACTATCTATACGTGCTCAATGGCCAGACTTCTACTTAGCGTAGCCATAAAAGCTCATTTTAAAAACCATTATCTAACTAGCAGTCGCTGCTTGTTTCGGCAAACAGAAATAATTTTCACCGCATGCTACATCTACAATGATAAAACTAAAAGTGGTATTCGAATATTGTTATTTGTATGTCTACAGCGGATCTTAGAACCTTCCACATGCGGTAAGCACACTGCCTACGGTAATGGGCATATATTCCAACTGTTCGCAAGGAACAGCCGGTGCTTTTGCTATACAATGCAATAGGTATTTTAGTTTTATTTTCTTTATCTTTAACAAGGTGTAAAGAAGTTCTTTGTTGATACTACATCCAAGTGCACTTTCAGTATGTGCAATCGTGTCATTCTGTTATTTTCATTAGTTTGCTTTCTGTAATACGTATTATGGATCATGCGCCTCAGGAGAGTAGGGTGCGATTATAATAATTTTAATATAATTAAATATATTCTAAACATTAATGATCTGTTAGTAGCGTCTTTGAACCTTGGATCTCCTCCAGCGTCGCACTTCGATCTGGCGTATTTATCAAGTGCCTTTCTTTCATTTGTGTTAATAATATTACATAGTTCTATTGTCAGATGATTTATGGATTGTTAGGAAACTCTTAGGCTGTAGTAAGGTATAATGAGAGCATTCTTGTTTCGAGTATCGTAAATATGCAAATCGGAATTCATTGAAAAACTGGCCAAGTTTGTCTTCACAAAGAGAATGCAACTAATGATAAATATTCTGAGGAAAGTCAGAATTTGTAGTTTAATAAAAAGCGGTTTGTGTTAGAAGACCAACTGAAGTCATAGCACGTGCAGCACTTTTATAAAGAGCAAAATATACGTGCAGAATTAGTTCAGCTGGCTCATAAAACTGTTTCATGCTGCAATGTTTTACCAGCAAATGTAATATAATTGTAGGGTAGTTTCTAACGATGCTATTTGTTTTAGCGCTGATGTGAAATCTTACCCTATTAAGGTTTTTACTTCCTTTTACAATAAAGGAAGTATTGGATTCACCCCAAAAATTCGAAATTGAGTTTTCAACAGGGGTTCACGTTCCCTGAACCCAAAAAACATGTTTTTGTTCATTGGTCTATCTGTCAGTCTGTGTGTCTGTATGTGAACAGAATATCTCAAAAACCGAAACAAGGTATGACGTTGAAACTTCTTATATAAGTTTTGTGTACTATCTAGATGCGACAGCAAGCTTTTCAAAAAAATCGCATAATCGGAAGTATGGTGTTTACTCTCGTTATTTTTCAGTTTTTTTCGATTTTTTCAAAAACGGCTCTAACTATTTTTTTGAAAGTTTACACAGTTTATTATATTTTTAATGTATTTATATAAGATATAGGTGATTCTCCAGTTGAATACCTTTAAAATAGGTTCTTCTTGTTTTTTTTTAATTTATTTTATTAGGTCCTATTTTAAATAGAACACCCGGCATATTATTACATTTTTGAATTCGGCTTAAAAGTTTAGAGAAGATTTATCTTTTCAGCTAACTCTATTTGTACTGTTTCTGTAGAATTTGTAATTTTTATAAATGTTTGACAAAAGTTTAAAAATTAGATCACTGTAAAAGGAAGTTCTATGCGTGTAGCACACTAGATTTTTTAAGCCGCTGTCAATAGTAACACCAAGAAATGTTGTTTTGTCAATGAAATTGATAGAAGAATTGTTTAGTTGCCTGTTGTAGACAGAATTAGATTTTGTTCTCTTATGTTCGGTATTATAAACATTTTAATTTCCCAAATAAAATTTACTTTGAGAATACATTAATTTTTCCGCTGCTGATCATGTAAGTCAGTGATACAGCCTTAGTAACAAAACGTGTAAGTCGGTGATTATATTTGTTTGCTGCTTTCCTTTGACAGTGGAACTTAATATTATTATTAAGTTCCTAGGATAATCAAATTAACAATGCAAGATGCAGACTTAAACGTTTTGTTTATAATTGCAAGTGTTTATGTGACATGTGCCACTCACTGGTGACTCATGAAAATTAATCTAGGAAAATGTCTATAAGCAGTGGGAAAAATATAATAAGATAACTGGGAATGTATCGTCTATTAACATTTTCTTGCCTACCTCAAATGTTAATAGGTCCTTACATTCCTTGCTCGTACTTAAATAGCTGTTATTCCGTAGATTTGGGTAGTATAAATGCAAAATAACTTTATTCAGCTAATAAATCCGTACAGGTTATTTTTAATTCGTTGTTAAATTAAACAAAAGAGCATCAACACGTTAATTCTTATGATATTTTATTCATTAGTAAACAACTTTTTCCCTCTGCTGATCATGTAAGTCAGTGATACAGCCTTAGTAACAAAACGTGTAAGTCGGTGATTATATTTGTTTGTTGCTTTTTCTTGACAACGGAACTTAATATTATTATTAAGTTCCTAGGATAATAAAATTAGCAAAGCAAGATGCAGATTTAGACGTTTTGTTTAGAAATTTCAAGTGTTTATGTGACATGTGACACTTACAGGTAACAGGACTCACGAAAACTAATCCTGGTGACAAGTGACAAACCACACGATTTTTTCAAAAATCTAGGAAAATTTCGATAAGCAGCGGGAAAAATCTAATAAGATAACTCGGAATGTATCGCCCATTAACATTTTCGGCAGGCAACAAGCTGCGACTTCGTCTTGGTTTGTACTTGCCTACCTCAAATGTTAATAGGTCCTTACATTCCTTGTTACTTAAATAGCTATGTTATTGGGGAAGTAAATTTACTCCACAAATTGTTATCTAATGATTTATTCATAGTTTATAATACTGGCCATAAGACTGATGAATTATTACTAGCATTAATAAATGTTGTACGGTCCGCAAATAATACCTCCTCAATTTCATTGTTGATACAAAGCAAGTTATTGATAATTAGTAGAAATACCGTCAGCCCTAATTGCAATCCTTGAGGAATCAAAATGTTTATTGACGATTGTGGTAAAGATTCATTATTGAAAGATACTGCTTGATATCTGTTTAAGATAAGGTCTAGAAATATTATGAGAAGATCCTCTAACGCGATAAAAAATAGTTTTTCTAAAATAATAAATCTATCTACCCAAGCAAATGTCTCACTTAAATCTATAAGAATTCCGCATGTTAGATTAACTATAGTCAAAACTTCTATAATTTGTTTACACAGTCAGCAACCGCTGGCAAGACATGTTAATTTGCTTTTTGCTATAGACCCATATTGACACCCAGCAAACAATTTGTTATGCTTAAGGTAACGGATTAACCTATTACTTAAAATAATCATTTTTTTACATACAGGAACTACTGGACTTGCTTTTGAAGAAAATCGCATAACCGGAAGTATGGTGTTTACTCTTACGATTTTTTAGTTATTTTCGATTTTTTGAAAAACGACTTCAAAGAATTTTGATTGCATTTTTAATGTGCATTGATGTGAGATAGGTGATTTTCCAGTTGACTACCTCTACAATGGATTTACTTTTTTTTTATCTTTTCTTACTAACTCCTATTTTAAATAGAACGCCCGGTATATTATGATATTTTTGAATTCGGATTAAAATTTTAGAGAAATGTGTGTTTTCAGTAACGCCCTACTTTGTACGGTTTCTGTAGAAATTGTGATTTTTGAAAATTCTTGACAAATGCTTAAAAATAAAAAATTAAATGTTTGGCTAATTATAAGACCACTGTAACAGGAAGTTGTGTCTGTGTATCACACCGAATTTTTTATAGTAAAATTAGTAAATTAGAACAACTTTCTTCAAACACGCCCAGAGAAGCCTCAACGATTATATTGATGCATTGCGCGAATTACGATAATAACTAACTTTTTTCCTGCAGCGCTTGACGTAACTCAATTTCATTAGGGCATAAACTTCGCTGTATCGATTACAAGCGCGATATTTCCTCAATTCTTTTTTAGCTTGCACAGTTGCCGTAACTATTTATTCAATGAATCTGTTGTACTAACTATATAATAATGATTTAACTTCTGGGTTTGCATTGAGTCTAACGAACCTTGGGTAATTTATATAATAATTTGAAGTTAACTATTTAAATCAACTCTCAGGTTTATTTTGTGTAATATGAAATTTGTGTAATTTATTTGTTACCAGAATAATTAAATTCATCCCAACCAACTATTTGTACCCTTACAGGTATTAAATTTATTTTGGTTTTAAGCTTACATATGGTTTATTATTTTATACAAGACGACGACATGCGGTGTTTTTTAAAGATAACGATTGTGAGCGAAGTTTGATTAGATGGTTGGATATTTCTACCTGGTGTTGTCGCAAGACGGTAACTGGCGACTATTTGTTTCGTACTTATCTAAAACTATTTTGTTAATACAACTAATCACCTAAAAATTGCAAAGGAATCGACATAGTTATGTAAGAATATGCAAATGTAGATATGCCGGTATAGAAAGTACAAAGTTATTTTTCGTTTATAGAGAGTTTATATCATCAATTGTAACTATTAAATACGGTTCCAAGTCAATACAAGTATTGCATAGAGAAAAAACTACAACCTCTCTGTCACTTTAACCGTTTCGGCATAAGTATTTCATTCAATATCGTGGTTGTTCGTTCGCATTATAGCCACATTGAATTAACCTCTTGAGTTATAAATATTGAATTGGCACTTGTTAAGCCACTGTTGCACTGCTTGTACTAAATATTCTAACTTGCAGAGCGTTTTCGGGCTAACTTTAAGTACAAGATCATTTCCATATATCCCAATTGGCGTAGTTTTAAGTTGAAGTGTATCAATTTTAAATATGTCAAATAACATTGATCCTAGTATATGTAGCAGGGCTGTCTAACTTCAGATAATGCGAGGGCCACAAAGTTATTTTCTATATGATTGGCGGGCCGCACCTCAGCAAAATAAAATATTTGGAGGAATCGTTTATGTTATGCAACCCCTGGGTGATGTTAAAAATGCCGGACGAAATTCAGCTAATATGAATTACGTTATCAAAATTGAAATTGAAGTAATTCACTCACCCTGTAATACAGGCAATTGGCTAGGTCGGTTAGCAATTCGGCGTAAATAAACTGTCTCAAAAACGCGGACTCATTTGCCCTGCATAAGTGCCCAAAGCCTATAAACCTCATCAAAGCCAAGCTTCCACAAACAATACTTTAAAATAGCTGAAGCTAAGATCTAAAACTTGGAGCGCAATCACAGGAACTCTTCCGACATGGTGCCACTTTTTGCAAGAGAAAACAAAACGAGCGTCCTGAAACAGCTGCTAAGTCTGCCGGTAAAGCAGATTACTAACTAATTGCTAAAGTTGCGTTCGCACGGCGACCGCGTTCAAATAAATGAGCGGTTACATGGCTAAGAATACAGTGCCTTTATATAGACAGTGGCGACAATACAACTAAGCCACACCCCCGCCGGCATATTTAGGCAAATTTCTAACGGGTGTTCATTTAAATCCGTAATCAAAGTCCACTGTGATACGTGTTTTACGTTTGGCAGTACTGAGAACATTCGAGATTTGCAGGTTAAGATTTGAGTCAGTCTGTGTCAAATAACAAACAAAACCTAACCTACTAACCTCGAATTTGACATAGACTGACAATACACTTCAGTACTGCCAAAAGTATAACACGTATCACAGGCGAATTAGCCTAAACATGGCGGCTAAAAGCACGTGATCTAGGGAGCCAATCAAAAATACAACACCCTATTGTCGCCACTGTGTATATAAAGGCACTGTAGCTAAGAATTATGCACAAAATAAATTCTAATGTTAATTACGATTACGCTAACTGGTAAACTTTTGCATCACACTGCATCTGACATTTATAAGAAGTTTTCAACTTGGATTTCGGTCCTGGGATTAGCGCTTGTTACGGAATGCAGTCCTTGTATCTGTTCTGTATGTTTAAATTGTGGTCGTACTACGATTATAAATGAAACGTAGGCTCGGGGGCGATAGATCAGACAGTTATTCAGGTAACCGCAACAACGAGTTGACGACACGAACTGCACCCGCATCCCCACTGTTGTTATTTGAAGCGGCAGTGATAACGCTGGTGTTTGCATTACTGTGTATAAGGTCGTCTAAATATATTCGTTGCCAATCAGCGGGCCACTAATTACGATTTCAAAATCATTCTCAATTAAAAAGGCATGGCGGGCAGCAAAATATGATTTTCCAAAATTCCTCGTGGGCCACAAAGTACAGTTATGTGGGCCACATGCGGCCCGCGGGCCGCTAGTTGGACAACCCAGAGGTAGACTATTGAGGTACCCGACTACTATTTGTTTTTCTAAAAATTGATTCTCAATGTATCAAATTCTACTTGTACACATCTGGTTAATTGGTTAGTAAGTATTCCAATTATGGAATGGGGTTTATTTATCTACAATTTTCCAAGACTTTTATATTTCTCTTTGATTAAGTCAAGTACAATATTAGACTTGTAGGACGATTTCGATATGTAAATAGTTGAGTTTTCGATGTCTAATTTAATGTCATCTGTCATTGCAGTGAAGCTTGATCGATATCATTGGTTAATTCCAATAATCTAGTATATCATATTGTGTATTATCTTATACATATACATATATGGAACAGCAAATGACCTTTTCACAAGTTAGGTGATGCATAATAGTTTTCTAACTGTTTCTTGCAAACGCATATTGTATTGTTTGTAGGTACAAGTAATATCGTTATGAAGTCCCCGTTTTTGAAGAACTCATTATACATATGCTTTTTAAGGCATTCGGCACAACGACGTTTGTGTGTTACAATAATCTTTGTGTGCCAATATATTTTTGTGATTTGTACTTAGTTTGACGATGGTGCGGTATAGGCAATTCACAATTTCTCAATTCCGCCTGTCTGTCTGTCTGTCTGTCTGTATGTCTGTCTGTCTGTTGGCGGTATAACTCTAAAGCTTTTTCTTGGAGGAAGACGATATTTTCCATGTACATTATATGTTTACCTGGCATGAAACCGAGAAAATTTCGGAGAAATATATATAGGGTGAGCCTTTTAAAAAATCTGTTTATTTTGCCTTAGCGTAGAAATAAATACAACTAATAATTTGCACATATTACAGGCTTTAACAGTGTTGAAAATGAGACCTAACAGATACAGGGTAAACATCACAAATTGAACAGAATCGTATAATGCTTTCTAACGCAGCAGAAACTCGTTCACTTGAAGCACGCCCGTCGTCGGTTATTTTAACCGCGGAATGCGGATCCCAGCGGACTACATTCTTACTTCCCTCTTCTAAAGGACAAAATAATTTTTTATTTGCAAAATTTAAGCTTAATCATTTGCAAATAGCTTACACCTTACCATTGGCGAAAATGAGACCTAACAGGGTAAACAGCACAAATGGGACAGAATAATATGGTGCTTTATAATGCAGCAGAAACTCATCCAATCGGAACACGCCTGTCTCTCAGTTATTTTAGCGGCGAACAAGAAACTAGCTCGATATAGTCCCCTGGGAGAACGGAGTTCGAATCTTAGCGGACTACATTTTTTTAAATTTGCAGATTGTTCAAATTAGAGCGAGGGAAGTTTCGTGTAAACCCCTTTAGATATATTTTTTATAACAATTCGTATTTATGACAATGTGCGACTGCTCAAACCAATACAAAGCGATATACTATTGTCCTAAGATCTGTTTCAATGAATGATTGCAACAATGTTTCTGCTTAGGTGTTGAATAGTAACTTGGTGCAAGTATATAGATGGGGTTTTATATTTGTTTGGGGTGATTATTGAGTTGTATCTATATGGAAGGTTTCAGGTATCGTGTGATTTTGGTTGTTCAAATCATTTACATCGTCACATGCATAAATGGGGAAGAATTTTGTTCAAAGCTAATAAATTTTACGATTCAAATAGATCTTTTGCTGGGGCTGAAACTTTCTCGCTTGTTACTATCTTTATTATAAACAATAAATTCATTCTGTTGTTATTATTAGTTTTATATACAACTCGAATGTTTAACTACATAAAAATAAGATAACTACGTACTAAATTACAATCATGAATATTCCAGTTCACGTCATGCTGCCCAGAACACTATAAGTGTTATTAAGACATGGACACAGTAGAAGGGTTAAATAAATTTCACCTGTCTTGGTTTCTCCAACAGATGCAAAAAGCACATCGCCGCTTACTCCTCGTTAATGCACAAACTCATTCAAGAGTCATTAAAAAATTAAGAAGTTCGTCGTTCGCGCACGACCCCCTAATTTAGAAGAAACAGCACGTAAACTTCGAGTGCTTTAGCAGGAATTATAAAAAGAGGATCACGCACATGTTCCTGCCGACGTGGTATGTCGGGGGGCAGAATTGCGCACAGTTCTAATTATTTAATTATGCAAGGAGGCATCAAGTATCTCATTTTCGGCTTGAGCGGCCAAGCGTGGTTAAGATTATCACTGGGCTTGTAACGTTTTTCTCAACTGTTGCCCACCGAGCGCTAATGTTATTTATGAGCGCACTTTTTCATCCCAAATTACAAGTTATTGGACACTATTTAATTAAATTAACACGATTTCAGGAAAGCCCACGTAATGGGCACGCAAAAAAGGCCAGCATATTTAAATAACTACAAAATAATTGACTGATAGGCTTATAATAACTTAATCTCGGCATTAGAATTTTAAGCAGCATTCAAAGTGCCACGAAACCTATAATTATACAAATAACCGATTTATAATGCCATCGACATTAGAGAACATTTTTATTACCAGGATTTTTTGTGGACAATGCGGCATAATTATGAAGATTGGGTGCGGATTAGGGTATTATTTTCTCTGATATTATGGTTATGATTGAATTCTGTCATAATTTTATGAGGAGATTAATATTTTAGTCATTATTTATTATTACCATATTGAAATGATACTTTTAAATCGTTCCGTCGAAAAAGGACTAAAAATATTATAATACAAGTTTTGCTGTTGTAGACTTTGCTATATTTTAATAACTAATAAAGCAAATAAATTAGAAATTCTACGGATTTGAGATAAGTACTTTTTGTTTCAGACAGTTGTATGTAACTTATACCACATGTTCATTAAAAAGGTCCATAATGGGCGGCTGTGGAATTTCAAACGTATGAATAATATGTTGATGGCACTACAGTGACTTACAACTCTATGTCAAATTTGACGTTATCAGGTTAGGTTTTTCGTTAGTTTTGACACAGACTGACGCAAAACCTAACCTGCTAACCTCGAATTTCACTTGTTTAACATGTTGTATAAGAATTATTTAACTTTAACATGCAAATAATAATTTAAAATAGATTTATTTTAGGGTTCTGTTATTTCAATACCACTTGCTTAGTTGTGTTTTTATAAAAATTTAAAATATTAGAATACCATATAATTCAAAACTTTTATCCTCTAGAGGGCTATGGAATTGTATCTTTTAAAATATATGTTGGCAGCCGTTTTCACATTGGAATTTTACATCTGACAGTTTAGGGTTATATTAGTAATGTAATTTTAACAAATACAAACATTTCTGTTAAACACATAAAAATATTAGTAACAAAATCAGCTACAGCTGTTCAAAGTGGTTTCCTCTCTATTTTCCATACCCTACACAGTTTTGTGTTCAGTATTATACATTCTATAAAAGTAAAGTGACTCTGTCAAAACTGTAAGGTTACATTATTAAGTATCTATTTTCATCACTGCCAACATCAATTAAATCTTAAAAATTCACAGCCCTCTAAAGGATACAATTTTTCGATCATGCTATATGTTAGTTCAACGTTTTAGAAAGTTTTCTATTTCAAGGCGTTCTTTAGTTAATCACAATCATATCGGAAATGTATGTCCAAAACAATGCGGAAATAAGTACTCTACGAATATCTATCAGATATGAAACTTCATATTATCAACTATTTAAGAAGTGAAATAGAAATTCGTTATGTTCATAGAAAATTAAACTGCTTTGAAGGAGACTCGCTGAAACAAAAATTAATGGTAACAAAAGTTAAAAGTGGGGTCAAATCCATAAAATACTTTAATTATTTTAATGTTTTTCTTATAGTAGATATATTGTGATTGTTGACTATTCAAACAGAGAACTTTATGACAAGCGCACACGTCGAGAATAAATTGAAATGTATAAATTTCGTTTCCAACTGGTTTTTATTTTATTTCCAAAACACCCAAGAATGAATAATTTGAAAATAAACCATCATAATTAGAAAAGAAAACTGCATTAAAAAAAACTTGAAAATCCAATATAGCGGCCATAAGAAAAACAAAAGTTGGACGTCGGAATGTTTAGTGTCGATCTAGTAAACATGCAAATCGATAATTTTTGGTTTTACTGAATTAACTCGAATATTAATGATTTCTTCTAAAATCTGAAAACGTATTTTTAATGCCACTTTACTTAGGGAACTTTTCTCTAATTTAAACGGCTTCTTATCCCTTAAACCACGACCACCAGAATTAAGAACGTGAAATGGGCAACTTGTGTGAAGTATTCTTCACACCTGTGCGTATTCTACAATCCTCTAGTGGCTTTGTAAGTAATATTGAACTCGCTATATGACCAATTCCTGTTTTCAGCAGAATTTAATTCAAGAACTTGAGAAAGTCTGTAACAAAAGTTTTGAGCGATTTAGGATATGAATTCAAAAGCTTAAAACTATTTTGAAATTGGACCACAAGAATATTTTACCGATATCACTTGTGTGACCTGTTACCTGAGCTCTTACCAAATTTGCACCAATTGAATCCGTGATACAATCATGGATTTGAACGATGTTAGTCAAGATTTACCTATAACCAAAGTTGCACAATTTTATTCAGATATTTTTACTCTGAAATATGTCCCAGCTCAAACGTATCACTGCTCAGGCCATACCATCGAGGTACTTTAAAGTCAGTTAACTCGACCAAGGCAGAATTGAAGGAAAACGTGGTTTAGATAGAAAACAAATGTCATGGTTGAGAAATATAAGAAGCTAGACTGGTATAAGAACGATTGGAGACTTAGTACACAAAACGGCGGATCGAGAAGAATACGAGAGCGTGATTTCTAATCTTACTTAGACAACTCTTCAGAGATGGATAGGATGCAGAGGAGGAAGAAGAATGAGAACTCCACCTTCATGTGAATTATCAAGATTTTCTCAGGGGGTGGGGGATTTTGATATTTACCTCCAAATATAAAGCGCTGTGTTCTCTAATTCTCAAGTCTAACTAGTGGAAATATTTCCTGAATCAAGATCAGACCTCTTAGAAATTTATTATTGAAAGAAACTCATAATGACCCCTCTAACTATGCTGGGTGGGTGCTGTGTGGTATTTATACAAATGTAACTGTCATTTTCCAATTTTTTTACTTCAAAATCCAGATTTGAATATCGTGCCAAAGGAGCTACCAATTTCTAAAATTATTTTTTATCCAGCAATGAGTACTGTTAATAGTTCCCTTATAATTCTAATAATAAGAATTTAAGAATGTATAGGTAACTATTACGCATTTTTTATTGCGCATATAAACAATTCACTATTCACCATAGGAAATTTACCCCTATATAATATATAATTTCTACTGTCTCACTAACATGTTCTTAAAATGAAAAGTTTGTATAGGTACTGTATTTATTTATTTTTAATTTAAAAAAGGCTACATATACGTTTGTTATCATTTGTAGTATTACGTTTAGCTATTTTTAGTGAAACTATTGTTTTAAACCATGCTGGCACATAAATAAATGCATCAGAAAATATGATGTAAAAGGTTAGAAAAATTATTCATGCAGGACAAGTTTCTCTATTATATGTAGTTTCACTAAAATAACTACAAATTTAATGAACATTTAAATTACCAATATTTTTAAAGAAGAAAGTAAAAACTCCTGATATGCCAATATTTCTAATTATTTCAGCTTCTAATAGATAATCAACGTGCTCAGTGAATTGTAGGTACTATTGCTGACATTCCTCAGAGTAAACCTGTAATACAAGCCGCACGCTTATGTATGACTATTTAATTATTATTAGTACGGCGTACGTAAACAATTCGACATTTAAAATGTAGACGATATCATATCTGTAGAGTTGGTTGCATAACCATTTTTCCTGTTAAGTGGTTTTTGTTAAAATACCATGATACATTCTGCAGATCTTTAATTAAATGCAGAATCTGTATCTAAAGCTTAATTATCTAAACGGTAAAAGTAAATTCTCCCCTTAAAATAAGGCAATTATTTTACATTACAGATCCGTGCCTTCTACACTGTATAGTTTGGAAATAAATTTAGCACAACTCTTATTAATAGTTGCAAATTGTTACTGCCATCTCACGTTCAAAAAAGAGGCTCATTAGTGGCCAATTAAACTGAATGTAAGCTCTCTGCAGGCATTAGTTATTATCATAAAAGCTGTGGAGTGAAGCACGGTTCGTATTTAGTTAAACTACTTAAAAATATAATTAATCTTAGCTTGTTAATTCTACTGATGTCAGAGCCTATAATTTGCAACACTCAGAAGTCAAAACTCTTTAAGGTCATCTTAAAAAGTTCTTAAAGCAATCTGTTTTATCTATACCACATTAACGGGAGGATATTGTAATATCCTGTGCTAATGTTTCGCAGATACCATACCGCGATATTTCCTTAAAGAAACGTAAGGGTTTTAGTGTGCTAATTGCGTATTTAAAGGCGGCTGGAATGAGACAGGAAATTATTTTTGACGAATTTCAGTTGTAATATTAATTGCAGATGAAGCAAAATACCTTGGAAGCTTCTTGTAACCGTTTTTGGAGCATTAAATGGGCCCATCGGAGACGATCTGCTTTCAAACACCTAATCTGATATTGGAGTTGATTAATCGTTCAACCGAAAAAGTGACCGCATGCTAATATTATATACTATATTAAATCCCCGAATAAAAAATTATAACAAGAGATTTGGCTTAGTTTTTGCTTTCGCAACATTTAAGAATTGAAAAATAATGATTACGGAAGTGTCAACTTAGACAAGCAAACGTAATGAAATCGGGCGTAAGACGTGCTTAACTGATAAAATTCTTGAATATGAGGGCCATGCCGCATTTATTGAGAATTTAAAAATACGAATAGTTTTGAAAACCAAGTGTCACACTTTTGTTTGTTGTCGGTGTATACGTGTATACTTTTTGGATAGTGATCACGAGTGTTGTTTTTTTAAACGAAATATCGTGAAAAAAGTATTACTTCTTTAAACTATTTTATTAAAATGTTAATTTGATAAGTGTAAATTCCGAAGTCCTTTTCGACTAAATTTCGAATCACTATGGAAAAGAACTACGTGTATAACACGTTTTGAAAGTCTCTTTTTTTTCCATTCATTTGCTTGATTAACTCGGGCTTCGCCCTCATCAATCAAACTGCAAATTCATGAAAAAAAGTATCACTTTCAAAACTAGTTGTACAAATAACTATTGACGTTTGGTTCATCACTGTATTAGCAATAGTTTTTGTTATATCGTGGTCGAAAGTGAAGGAGTTATGGGGAATAATGTAGCTATCACGAGAGCATTTCATAATTATGTTTTTTTTTTAAATTTTAAAAAGAGCTGAAGTGCTTATAAGTGTGGGAAAATTGTTAATGCTACTTTTGGTGAACAGGCCCCTCCATGGGCTACGAAGTAACGCTGGTAAAGGATCTGAACCAGGTGTAAGTACAACATAGCTTCAGAAACGGACAGGCTGTCATTCAACGTCCGTCACCCATGAAAACATTGTTGATGTTAATGTGATAATTGAAAAGAACAATGAAGTTACATTTGCAATGATAGAAAACACCTATCGATTGGATCATCAGCTGTGAAAGCCATCATACATACATAAGCAGCTCCATTAGAACATATAAGTTGCTCTGTTTCTGACAAATTCACAGAACTTCAAAAAGCAGAGGGTGTGACCATTTGTCAACAAAATCTGCAATTGTTAAATAATGGCAGTCATCAATCATTTTTTTTAACCTTTTTTAATGTACCTACTCGACAACAGCGTCGCGTGCTCACTGGCGACGAGAAAGAACCAACCGTGACCAAACAACAAGGATCTATAAAAAAAGTAATGTACGTAGTATTTTCTAAGATTCTACTAAATCCATTAAGATAGAAGATCAGACGACAGTACGGATAAATGGAATGTGGTAATATGTTTTGCAAAAAAGTTGTAGAACCTTCCTTACTAAATGATAATGCGACTTCGCATACAGCAGCTCAAACTCTGCAGTGTTTAGCGCAAAATAAAATCAAGGCATGGAATATTCCTCTGTGCTCATGTTTAACGATGTGTGACTTTTGGCTTTTCATTAAACTTAAAACGAATCTACGTGGTCTAAAATTTTCTTCAGAGGAAGAGATCGATGTTGCTGTAATATTAAATTTTAAAAACTTTTCAAAATATATCGGCGATTAGATTTTACGCAATGAAATGGAGGAATGGTCAAGGCCATTATTATCGCCAAACTGAACAACCTTTTGACTTTATTTTCCAAAAACGTAACAGTTGTCTTTATTATCAATATATTCATTTTTACTCTCGTTTCACTACTATTTTCAGCAGTAGGCATTTGTTAATTTAGTTGATCTTATCGTTGCCCTACATTTACAAAAAAAAGCACCTAATTTACAGCCGTACTTTTAATTAGCGAGAGAGTTAAATAGTGATGAAATAAGATACAACGAAACTCAAATCATTTGTTCATACAAAAACCATGAACGAAAATAGATTGCCAGGAAAATAATTGAAATTATTACCAACGGAGTAATCGAGAGGATGGAAGACCTAGACGGAGCTAGAGTGATGATGATACGATAAGATCAAGACACTTAGAAGAGGATTTATGTTAGAACCAATACCCGACTGCAAGAAGAGACTAAACGACGCGACGTTCACACACAGCTAGTCCTCTTGTTGGGCCAAATATGCTACCTTTATAGCAGCACTTTTGGCATTTGTGGAATTTGAGAATGCGTACTACACATGAGTGCTACAAATCCTAGAACATGGATCCTGTTGTCAAATATTTCTAGTGGAATAGCGTAAATAAAATTATCGTAACTGGAACTAATCTTTCCCAACGGGTAATGGGCATCAAAACTTGACCAATACTCCATCCTGGATACATCGATACTAATTTTGTTCCCTTTGAAATGTGTAGAACTCGATCAATTCTAGTTTTGCGCATCTTCGATATATCGATACTGACTGTTAAACAACCAATAAATGTACAATAATGAGGACTGTATAAAAGTGCACTTACGTGAACGGAACAACGATTTCGGAAGTAGAGAAGGAAAATAGTGGCTTACACTTACAACAAATGGTACTATAAGTATCTTTGTTACGTTTTCTGCGGATCGAAGACATAAGAAAAGTGTCTTACTGTACGAAGCTATTACAAGAACGTCCGCAAAGTAGCAAATAAAAGGAAGTAAGCAAAGTTGAAAAACAGACGAAAGGGCAAAGGATTTAGCAGGAAGGGTAAAGTGCACGTATTCAAGGTCCTATGAATTTCGATTATATCTAAAATTAATATTTCTTAAGCTTATACATCTTCAAGCTTAAAAGTGAACAAAGGTACAAATAAAATATGTTATTATACAAAACTGTGTTGAAGAAAAGAGTTTTAATCATTTGACTATATGTGCATTATTCTAAATTAGGTTAAGGACGACGTTCAAATTTTTCATGAGGTTGGCTTCATCTCAATTCAGTGGTTCATCCCAAAATTTTTCGTTCAGTACTTTCAAGAAAAATTACCACACTAAAGTTAGTTTTCAAAGTGCCATCTATTGTGGACCTGGTTATAACATATCATTGATGCGAGTACACAGTACTATCTACAGTTGTTTAAAATATTTGTAAGCATATCTTAATGTACTCTCGTACTGTTTGAGCGCTGTGTATAAGCTGGTGCTATTTGATGATAAAAAACAAGTAGAATATCCTCGTTGGTACTTTAAAAGAGAAAGGATGACGACATCTTGTCTAATACCTCTTCTCAGATGAAGGGATTGGGGTTAGCAAAAAATCTACACTTTTTCTGTCAAACGCCTTTTCATCACCAAAAACTAGGAGTATGGGTAACTATGTATAGGAATTAATTGGCTTTACATTTTCGGAAATACGGTTTACCTATTATTAATAACTATACATGACGCTGAACTGTAAAACGAATTTTTTCAACATGATGAGCTAGATCTCACACAGCAGATGAAACCATCTACCACTTACAAGAATTTTTTGATGATCACATAATTAGTTGCAATATTCAAAATTCAAAATTTACAATTGTTGTCGCAACTTCTCAATTAATCGCGACCTACGCAAAAGGTCGAGTAAAACTACTTTTTTGAAGACGATAACCGCTTTGGCATTAAAAAAGTCGGAACATTAATAAATGTGATGACATGTAACAGTACGTCATGGCAATTGTAAAAATAAAAAATCGAGCACGACATCCCGCATTAAGACTAATTTTACGCTGGTTTGTGTAGAATATTAGTGGAAAGAACTGTTAAGCTTGGCCAGATGGTCGGATATTCGTAGTTCGAATCTCGCTCCGGGCAAGATTTTTTTTAAATATTGAAAGATGCAGATTTAAGTTTCCATCGCTTCTCAGTAATGTCTGCGTCATTCTCACTTCCCGTTAACGTTACTGACAAATCGCCAACTCGATTTTAAAGCGATTTTCTCCGTCTGTACTTTGCAATAATTAGTTCCCGCCTACTTTATGAATTCCCTTTAGCAGAAGTCGCCTGACATATGGCGCGACAATGTATACCAATGGCGCCATAATTATATATAACAGAAATGAACATAAAAACCAAATATTTGAGTAAGAAAGAGGTAGTCATACATTAGTTGACATTAAACATAATTAAAATGGACGTCAAGCCTAAGCAATGCTTTCTACTTTCTTGTTCATTCTATCTCATTGATGTTATATTTAATTATGGTCCCATCAGTATAACATAATATGAGAACGGCCATAACACATTGATAACATAATTGGACAGATTACGAAAACTAGATGTGTCTTAAGGAGTGAGTGTCTCAAAGACCGCATGGCAAAAAACGTTCCATACCAACAGTGTGCCGAAGTATCCATGAAGAGTTTGCACCGCCTCATTTTCTTCTGTTCTAAAATCATTCCTGCAGGTATTTGAAATGCGTTTTACGCAATTTGAAAAATTTATATGTATTTCTGGCTTTCGTTTTAATTATCAACAAAATTTGGTTAACATATTTAGGTACAAACTAGAAAAAAATGCATTCTAATTCAGCTCAAACGTATATTCAACTTTAATTAATTTTTTGTAATAAATTGCAGTGATAAAGTCAAGAAAAAAATCAAATATATATTTTCGTAATTATGAACTCACAGTACCTCTTGATTTATTCCTCAATTAAACCGAATTAACGTGCTGAATGACTTAATTGAAGACATAATATGCGATGGTATGTTACTATTGCTTGTTAATAAAAGTATTCAACAATATATAGCAGTTATGGTTCGCAAGCGTTGCCTATAACGTAAGTCAATGATTAAAACTGAAAAATATTTTTGTTGTTGAATTAACCACCAAATTTTACCGATGATGCTGCCAAATGGTTCTGGGAGTTTAATATTATTTACAAAACTCGTGCAGTGGAGGATAAAAAGGGGTAAGTGATAAAAACGAGATTCCTGGTCGTTAACGCTGAGGATAATGAATTAGACGGAACCATTAAGCGGCGATCTATAGCAGCAAATTAATGAGAAACATTTCAATTAGAGAACATTCAGTATATGATAGGTAACATACGTCAGGTTCGGTGTAATTTTTGAAAAAAACCTCGCTTTCATCCTTTGTCGGTGTATTAAAACACAGGCCGGCGATTGTTCGCTATTGAATAACAATGACAAGAATGCATTAATTTATTAAATGTAACTGTTCGTAACTTTTCTTTAAAAGGATCTGCCGATTGAAAGATTTTAGAAACGTGCGAAGCTCGCCGATATAATGGGTTACGAAATTGGCCATCTTCGTCCACCTGAGATTCAGCAAATCATTGGATTGATGTGGGCATTGTTTGAGATGACGAATTTAATTTTTGCTTGTAACCATAAACTGTAGGGGTTGAACTGTTATTCCATTTCTCAATATTAAAATTTATTCTATTATTAACGAATGATATAAGGAGTTAAATTAACGAGTTTAAACATATTTCTCTTTAGACTCTGAAGCTTTGAAATGCTAAATATCGTCGCCCATTTTAGTTTGTTAACACAATAATTACAAATTGCGCAGTGGTATAATTTTCGCATAAATCTGACACAAGCATACAATTTAAGGATATTTATAGTCGCGTCGTAACTCACGTCGGAGGGAAAGTCCACCTATAATATTTTAATTGCAGTTACAATTAAACTTCATAAACGGAATTACGCCGGCTTTATTGCAAACCTATAAAGGGAGCGCAGGTTAGTTTTTAAATTTATGATTCAAGGCGTGAGCGCAAGTTGGAATTATCTCCACTTTTGGTCTACAAAGGTGGTCCGATCTTTAAGATGTCGATCTGAGCGCCCAAAACTTGTGTTTTATAACTATTGATTTTGTTTTAGATTGCAATCGAACCTACATATTTCTTGCTTTTAGATTTTGAGATAGCAGTACCTGTGTGCTACCATTTCGCTAGGATCAAAACTGCAGCAGCTGAAACTGTCTTGGGTGGTTGGTAAATTAAATTTGACGGAGGGGCATGTAATTATGCTACCTGTTCAGATAGCTGTATTTTGCAGCTTTGCACAATTGTATATATTCAGCATGATTAAATAGAGTTAAGTAATGTAATATCATTATTGAAGAAAACATAATATGTTAATGTTACGGTACACTATATTGGATAATCACTGAAATTCTTTGTGGCGTGATATAATTCCTTTCTTACTTTGGATATTTCGCCACTCTGAAAATTAAAAATAATAAATAACAAACGTTTTGAGGGACAATCTGCGCTCGTTATCAACGATTAACCATTAAAAAAGAACAAAAAACTTAGATTTTTCAACGGGATTGAGAAAACAAAAAAGAAATATTGGCCTGTATTTGATTAAAATCATCTAGACTACTTATGATTGGAGTAGCCTGCATGATTTTTGGACTAAATACTAGATTCACTTTAAAAATCAACCCAGTATACGCATCGACCTCGGAACCTGGTAGAAATGAGCGTGGAGAAACCATGTTGTGTCCTACTGGAAAATATATCTAGTCCAAATAACAGTTTCTACAATAAAAAACGCCGAAAAAGATGGACGTGGGCTCCGACGGAAAAATATACAATGAAACCGATTATTTTGTCACCGACGAAAAATATCTTTGAAGATGTCACAGTATTAAGTCGACCATCAACCTGTAGTGAACATCGCATGACAAGAGCCGTTTCAAAATAAATCTAAAAAGAATCAGGTTGAAAAAATACCGTCAAAACATAGACGCACCCAGTAGAAATAAACCAATTTAGAGACCACATTGCAAATGCGATAAGGATTAAAACAAAAGCAGAAAACAGAACCGAAAACATCAACATCTTGAACGAACGTCTAATACAAGGAGTAACAGAAACACGGCAAAAATGCTGCCCGAGGCACCCAAAACTGGAAAAAAATCAGTCATGAAATCCAAACTGAAATAGAAGATCGAAGAGAGCTCAGCGAACGATCTAGGACAACTCGACGCGGCCAACTCGACGCGGAAAACTCGATGCGACCAACTCGACGCGGGTCCAACTCGATCCGAGCCCAACTCGACGCGGGACAACTCGACGCCACGAATTATTAGTGCAGTATTTTGGATGATAAAAAAACATAACGGTCATTAATTTTTACGAAAATATAAACAAAAATAACCCGATCTAGGAAAGACTAGTTACGGAAGGTAAAGTTTATCGAAAATTATGGTATAGACAGTATGTGTAGGAGTAATTTAAATAATCTGCCTTTTAATGTTCAATAGAGCTATATACCTAAGTGTATCTTTTTACCGAATCACAATTTGTCGGAAGGACCCAGTTCTGGGCCCCAGTTAAATTCGACGAAATTATAATTTAAACGCTGTACATATTCTTGTAAATACTTTTTGTGACTATAGGCTGCTGCATTGTGGCCGCTTTAATATATCACCTGAATTGGTTGTGATTTTATACAAATCATTTTTTGTAATATTTAAAGCGGCTAGCAGTAATTAAACATCGTCCTTCCAATAAATTGTGATTCGGTAAAAAGATCAATTTTGTCATATAGAGCTATACTAAATATTAAAAGGCAGATTATAGTCCGGGAGCCAGTGAACTTTTTGTTACGTCATAAGATAAACGGCTAAATTATACTTCATGAATTAGTTTTTGTGCTAATGTAAACGAAAACCGATTTCTGCAATCCCGAATCCGGGGATAACATTAAGGGTTGCGCTGTGAAAGTTGTCGTAATTGACGACTATTTTACGTCATCTTTAAATGCAAAATACAAGTTCCCATCAAAAGTTTGATTAACACAGAGCAATAAAATATGTTTCTGTAATGTGGAATCCGGGGATAACCCCTTCTGCAAAGAGGGTGAATACGTAGGGTTGAAGTTGTGAAAAATGTTATAAGATAAGTGAAAAATAATTTTTGCATGCACTAGTGCTAACATTAAACATTACAAAAATGATATTCTGCATAACAAACTCCGGGGTCATGACTCTCTGCAAGCGCCTCAAAAGTAACATGTCGCGCCCCGTAAAATGCTCGTGCCGAGTCAATTTTACGTTATTATATTCAACAAATCAATGCGATTGGCACAACAATAATTTCTCACAATAAATACACACGAATTTAAGAATTTATGTACTACTTCTAAACAAAATTTGAAAATCGCAAAAACAGAGAAAACATAAATGATCAAAATTCTGTATTTTATGTTTATGCACAAACTTCAGGAACTTTTCGAAATTGTTTTCAATCGCGGGAGATTTCGTTTATAAGTAATAAAATTTAACGTAGTGTTTTAATATTTTGCGCTGGCAGACAGCTTTGTTTGTGTAGATAAGCCGTTCATGTTTGTTATTCCTAGATATTTCACTGTAAGTCAGGGCGTCTGGTGACTCGAACCCAAGTTCAGGCTTTGCACTCGCGCGTCATGCCTGTTGAGGCCCAAATCGACGTTTCACCTCTTTTGGCCTGGATTTGTTGTTCGGCTCAGCTATGCTCCGAAACCTTTAGTTAACGCGCCTCCCAGCTGGGCGTACCTTAGAAGCCATCCTTACGAACCGGTATAGATGCCGAATATACCTGTATTTTTGTATGGTGTTTGGTAGGTCCCTTGGTGTGGCCAATAGATGTATTAACCGAAAAGTCTTATTCTTTGCCTTTTGTGTCTTGTGCATGTTTGTTTACTGTGTCACTGTGTTATGACCATTGTAAGGTGAGGCCCGGATGTGGCGGACGAGTACTCCAGGTAGGTGTTTGTGTCTGTCGCTGCACCGTGGTTCCCGAAATAGTTATTTGATTACTTTTCGCTCCGTTTAACCCTCCAGGTCCGGTTGAACGTGGGTATCTTTGGTTGGATTTGGTGGCGCCCATTTCTTTAGCAATACCCTGTATATACCTCGACACGCTTACCCTGCGGTGTACCGTTTTAAACCACGCCAATCTCCCTAAGCGCATTCGAGCCGAGGCCTTTAGCCTGTTTTTAACGATTCTCAGGGTGAGCGTGCCCCATTTCCCGGATTTATTTAGCATTCGATACTCGCCCATCCGTGAGTGTCTTAAGATTAATTTGATACTGTAACAGAACATCATAATTTTAATATCATTTTCTTTTTCGCTAAAAAGTCCGGGGCGTTTCCTCTCCGAAATTGTACTATTTTGTGTAAAGAGGTTATGCCGGCAGCACTTGAGAAACACGAAAACAACATGCTTGAGAAAATTGAAAATAGTAAGAAATATTCGTGTATATTTATTGTTGTACAAATCGCATTGATTTGTTGAATATAATAACGTGAAATTGACTCAGCACGAGCATTTGACGGTGCGCGACAAGTTACTTTTGAGGCGCTTGCAGAAAGTCATGACCCCGGAGTTTGTTATGCAGAATATCATTTTTGTAATGTTTAATGTTCGCACTAGTGCATGCAAAAAGAATTTTTTATTTACCTTATAAAATTTTTCACAACTTCAACCCTACATATTCACCCTCTCTGCAGAAGGGGTTATCCCCTAATTCCAAATTGCAGAAATATATTTTATTGCTTTGTGTTAATTAAACTTTTGATGGCAATTTGTATTTTGCATTTAAAAATGACGTAAAATAGTCGTCAATTACGACAACTTTCACAGCGCAACCCTTAATGTTATCCCCGGATTCGGGATTCCAGAAATCGGTTTTTGTTTACATCAGCACAAAAACTAATTCATAAAGTTTAATTTAGCAGTGAGGTCAATGACGTAAAAAAAAGGTTCACTGGCTCCTGTACTATTATGTAAATTAAGCTACACATACTATCCATACCATAATTATCGATAAACTTTCCTTCTGGTAATTTTCTCTCGGTAAATTGTTTTTCTGACTAATAATTCGTGGCGTCGAGATGTCCCGCGTCGAGTTGGACTAGGATCGAGTTGGGTCCGCGTCGAGTTGGCCGCGTCGAGTTTTCCGCGTCGAGTTAGCCGCGTCGAGTTGTCCGTATCCGCTCAACGAATACCAAATGTAGTGTTACGTATAATTTTTGTTTTAATGTAGAATTAAATTGAAATTCAGAAAGTGTCTTGAGTTGCCCGCAATTCCTTGCTGTACGTATGGTTGCCTACCCACATTTTTATTTTTTGTATTTTGAAAATCTTTGAGCTACGTGTGGTATCTATGATATTTTAAGTCCGTCTACTTAAGGATACGCTATCGAATTTCTGGCTGATGACAGAAAGAATTTAGGAATCTGGAACCATAATGTGTTCACTTTGAAATTCAGTAATTAACTTCGTTCCTTTATTATTGCATTAAAGTGGCAGCTCTGTTAGCTGTCTTTGATCGCATTAAACTTGCGAAAAGGTAACGTTCCACCACGTTTAGAAGCAATACTTATAGTCTGAGCTGCGGTGACACTAAGTCTAGTGTGATAAAACTTTTCAATGTCATATATATAATTCGTTAGGTCATTGATGGGGAAATACAAAATGGCAGTGCTGCCACGTGTGGACCGAACGGCGCTATAAAAAATTATTAAAAAAAAAGAATTTTTTTTCAATATCTAGTATCATAAAACTTCAGGATTCTGATTGTTCCTGGAGACAGGGAAGGGGTAGGGCTTTAAGAAAAAACAGTGCTGCCACTCCCCGAGCGAACTCTTATCAGTGGCAGCAGGGAGATAAGTGATCCCTCGGATCCTATTTTCTAGTATCATCGAATTTCATACAAATTCAAACGTTATCTGAAAGATCATCAATTTCTGTGTAAGAAAAACCGCCGCTGCCTTTTCCAGAAAGTGAAGAAAATGGCGGCAGCAGCATTTGAAAGTCGCGATTATCGCAACCGAATTTCGCTTGTCCATTCAGTTTTATCAGCATTAATCCGTTTTTTTCGATTTGTACTAATAAAATACGCTGACATCGTAATCTTATATATAAAAATCTGGTGTGATACACTCACACAACTTCCTTTTACAGTGATCTTATAATTAGTCAAAAATTTCATTTTTAATTTTTAACCATTTGTTAAAAATTTTCAAAAATTACAAATTCTACAAAAACGGTACAAAATCGAGTGTTAGTTGAAGAGACAAATTTTCTCTAGAATTTTAAGGTGAATTCAAAAATGTAATAATATACCGGGTGTTTTATTTAAAATAGGAGTTAATAAAAAAAAATAGAAAAAAAAACAAAAGAAACCCACTTTAGAAGTATTCAACTGGAAAATCACCTATCTCACATCAATACACATTAAAAATGTAAGAAAAATGTAAAATTTAAAAAAAATCGTTAGAGCCGTTTTTGAAAAAATCGAAAAAAACTGAAAAATCACAAGAGTAAACACCTACTTCCGGTTATGCGATTTTCTTCAAAAGCTTGCTGTCTCATCTACATAGTACACAAAACTTATATATGAAGTTTCAATGCCATGCCTCTTTTCGTTTTTGAGATATTCTGTTCACAGACACACAGACACACAGACAGACACACAGACAGACAGACAGACAGACAGACCAATGAAAAAAAATATGTTTTTTGGGATCAGGGGACTCTAAAACGTGAAGATCTGTTGAAAACTCAATTTCGAATTTTTGGGGTGAATCCAATACTTCCTTTATAGTAGTAAAAGGAAGTAAAAATGAATCGCCGTGCGTTAGTGCGTTAGTGCGTTAGTGTGTTAGTAACGCAAAAACTCGAGAACGACTTGACCGATTTGGATGATTTTTCTTTTGTTGTGTTCGTCTTACTCCCGAGGTGGTTTAGCAAAAAAGAAAATTCGGAAAAATCCAAAGGGAAAGCCAGAAAATAAAATCATGTCATAATACGCATCAGAGCTATTGTGCTGTTTGTGCCGACAATTCTCGGAAGGACAGTTCTGACCTGGGAGGCCTAGCCGCTACCTGCACCCACAGGGGTCGAAGCGAATGCAGGGTCGTCGCAGTCAGTCAGTCAGTCAGACATTCAAATTTGGTTTGTGTACAAGTGATTGTGAAAACAATTCGGTGTCGTTTTATAGTGTCCGTTACAATGCCAAAGGCACGACGAGCTAACATAGGTCGTCGAAGACAGTCAGCTGCGCGGGTATCTACTTTACGTGCCAACCGCAATGATGACCAGCGCGCTACGGATAATGAAAATAGTTGTAGCTATTAGCATGTTTTTAAAATGAAAGAAATCGAAAATTCGAATATCGGAAAAACGTTTGCTGAACACGCTAATATCAGGCAAATCAATGTTCGGGCAGGACAACGTCTGTCGGGTTCGCTACCCCTTAAGAGGTGAAATGGGGTAAATAAGTCTAAAAATCGATATGGGTGTCGTTATTGAGGTTTTTTAGGACGTTGATTGCGAAAACGGCATTTATTTTTAAGTCCAAGACGATGGACATGACATAAAATTAAAACTTTATAGTGGTTAAACGGGGTTTCAGAGACAAATTATTTTTGAACAGAACAACGTTTGCCGGGAGGGGACGGAACGGGACGGGACGGGAAGGGACGAGACGGGACGGGACTGGACGAGACGGGAAGGGACGGGACGGGACTGGACGAGACGGGAAGGGACGGGAAGAAACAGGAAGGGACGGGGCGGGACGGGACGGGACTGAACTGGACGGGACGGGATGGGACGGGAAGAAATGGGACGAGACGGGACGGACGGGACGGGAAGGGATGGGATGGGATGGTAGAGGAGGAGACGGGACGGGACGGGACGGGGACGGGATGTGATAAGATGGGCTGGGATGACAGAAACTAATTAGTCATTATTTAATACAGAAATAACGAACCTCGCGCTTACGAAGTCGCGGGTACAGCTAGAAAGTAGCATATATTTTTAAGTCCAAGACGATGAACATGATATAAAATTAAAACTCTGTAGTGGTTAAACGGGGTGTCAGAGACAAATTATTTTTGGGCAAAACAACGTTTGCCGGGCCAGCTAGTTTTCAATAAATTTTCAACTTTCTTGATTGTTTAAGCAAATGAAATTCCATTTTTTATGTAATATTTTTCGATTTTTCCATATTCTTCATGTTTTTTTTTATAGTTTCCATGCATTTAATTCCAATTGAGAATAAATTAATTCTATTCGTTGAAACAATACTTGCGATCATTGTTTAAACAAATTTGATTCTATCAATTATTCCAAAGTCATTGATTTTTGGGCCGCTTTTTTAGGTCTTTTTGTGTTTTTCACAGCAAGTACGAATCCGTTTCGCATTTTTTTTTATTTATGTTATTTATTTGTCACGACAGGGATTGTTTGAACAAATTAGAAGTATTTTACTGGAAACAAAGATTTTTGAGCTATTTTTAAGCAGAAATTGTGTCTGCGGCGTTGATTTATTTTACCAACTTACTTTGTAGGACCCAGGCTGTGCTATTCACAAGTGGCACATTCTGATTGGCTAGAGGGTAGCAAAAGGACCTACAAAGCCCATTCGTCGGTAGTTGGTATGCTTTATGCTCACTTTCGTTTGAGAAGCAGTCCGCAACGGTCGCATCGCTGTCCTTTTTTCTAATCTCAACGTATTTTACTTTTTCAAAAAATGCTTTGTTTCGTTGACGATATACTATGTTTGGCAAGAGATAACAACGACGAAGATGACAAAGAATTTGACGCAGAAAGTTTTGATTCTGACTACGAAAACTAGTGATAAGTTGCTTCGATGCTTTAATTGCTAGCTACTCCTGTAATTTTAACTTTTAATATAATACCAAATTTACTAAATGGGCAAATTGTTTCAATAATAATTTATTGCGAACTTTGCATAATCTTTGTGTTTTTTATAAACCAACATTTGTATGCATAAATATAGAAAGAAATTAAATTCGTTTTCACAGAACAAGACTATTACTTATTTAAACACGCTTCCATTCTCTTACAGTTTGTGAAATAAATCAACGCCGCAGACTCAATTTCTGCTTAAAAATAGCTCAAAAATCTTTATGTTCCAAGTTAAATACTTCTAATTTTTTCAAACAATCCCTGTCCTGATAAATAAATGGCATGTTTCAATAAAACTGCGAAACGGATTCGTACGTGCTGTGAAAAACGCGAAAAGACCTAAACAGCGACCCAAAAATCAATGAACTTGGAATAATTGATAGAATCTAATTTAGATAGAACTAATTCATTCCCAATTCGAATCGAAGGCTTGGAAAATATGAAAAAAAAACAAGAGAAATAAGGAAAATTCGAAAAATATCACATAAAAAATACAAATTCATTTGTTTAAACAATCAACGCAATAGAAGATGTATTGCAATTTACAATGTCACGCGTATTTCATTAGTACAAATCGAAAAAAATCGGATTAATGCCGATAAAACAGAGTGAACACGCGAAATTCGGTTGCGATAATCGCGACTTTCAAATGCTGCTGCCGCCATTTTCTTCACCTTCTGAAAGAGGCAGCAGCGGTTTTTCTTACACAGAAATTGATAATCTTTCAGATAACGTTTGAATTTGTATGAAGTTCGATGATACTAGAAAATAGGATCTGAAAAAGTTTTATGATACTAGATATTAAAAAAAATAATTTTTTTAAATAATTTTTTATAGTGCCGTTCGGTCCACACGTGGCAGCACTGCCATTTTGTGTTTCCCCATCAATGACCTAACGAATTATATATATGACATTGAAAGTTTTATCACACTAGACTTAGTGTGACCGCCGCTCGTACTATTAGGCTAGGGAATACTGGAGCGAATTAGAAACTAGTCATGTCGTTTAAACACACAACGTGTGTAATATACCCTGAACGTATGGTTCTCGTGCTCTCATAATTTAGTTCCTTAGACGACTTTATGTGTCTCCCGTTATCCGTGATCACTATTTTTTTATAAGCAATTTGATAATTGGGTTACGTGTGCTCGTGGCAGAATTTCGAGAAAAAATCGTAGAGCTTCTGTTTTTTATTTCATCTATTAAAACAACAACCAGGTTAAGTTTTCAAAACTTTTAAAACTATGTTGAACTTATAATTCTAGCTCAAACGAATGTAACATATGCATATTCGTTTTTGCACCATCGAGTATTAGGAACAGATGTATAGAGTGTCAATAAACAATTAAATTACACCAATTTCTGGAGTGTTCCTCTATTTATTGTTTTTGGGAAACCGCTATGTGGTTTAGAGAACTACACTAACACCTGTAAGTTTTCTGATTTGGACCGTTTCGTACCAGAGGCGCTTCTGGACAACGTGGGTTGTCCAACTCAAATCCCTCTCTAGACCTAGATACACACAAAGTAGAGAAAATGAGCCGAGGATCAGAAGACATTCTTAAAATCACAAAATTATAAATCTCTTACGCTCTAAAAGAAATGAAAAGCAACAAGCTACCAGGTGAAGATGGTATTGTAACTGAAGTCATGAAACTTGGAGACTTAATGCTCATAGAAAAAAAGAGACAAACTACTCAACCTATACTTACATAACCAGGAGATTCCGTCAAGATGGAAAAATGTGATAACTATTCTCCTACACAAAAAAGAACATGTAGCCCTGGCAACTTTGTTTTTTCTTCCTTAAGCTCTTCTATTGCCCCCCCTCCCCACGGAACCGCTTTTCCATTACATCAGGGGGGTGCGGGGCGTCACTTAAAATATTATGCCTTAAACTAAGTGAGAACTGGAGCGCCCCGACCGGGGAGTCGAACTCTACCGAGCGCTTGAGTGGTCATCTCAAAAGCCTAAAAACATCCATCGGAAAGACTATCGAGTACAATAGACGTTTGTAAAACTTTGTATTGCATTTCAACTTATATAGTTAGGAATGCAAACTCAGCACTGGTGTCACGATATATAGAACAACGGAGCAGCCTTGTAAACGTCAATTTATCCTACGCTGCATTTATAGCTGTTAAATAATACCTATACAAATCCGTCATTAACGATTAATAAATGAGTATGGTTTCAAATGCGTTTGACTTCTCTCCGGTAATCACATTTCAAACCCAATATTAAGTGTGTAAGACCGTACACCAGTGATTATCCAATGTCATTATCCTGCTCTCTGAATACTATTTGTGCAATGTCACTTATACGCTCAGAAGCGTTTCTTTTCTTTGGATAAAGGCTTGGGTATAATTTTTCAGTGTATTGTATTTTTGGCCACTTGATACCAATTGTAGCTTGCTATTCCCTTAATAGCGTCGCCCCCTATTGCATTGATAGTCTTCCAACTCTTCCTCATTCTTTCTATATTTTTCCCGCATGATTTCCCTTATACACGGCTAGCTTCAGTGGGACATGAGCGGGGTTTTACTGTAAAAGCTTAGGTGTTTTGATATAAAAGTCAATTCGGTAAAGACGTAGAAGGTGATTTTTATTGTTTGATAGGAACCACTGAGTGTTTACTCTAGCCTGAAGATATTTCATAGCTACCACCTCAGAAGGAGACGTCTGAATAGTGGTGAGAATTCTTGTAGTAGTTGCTGTAGATCTCACCGTACCTATTGAACACACAGAGCTACAAATAAAATAATCAAGTGGCTGCCGGAGTTGAATCATTTACAAGCAATTGCTACAGGCAAAAATCCCTAAAGGTGACATCACGAAATTACATTATGCAAAGTGATTTTGTTCAAAGGGGCCTTTAGCTTTCCCAGAAGAGGAAAAGTCAAACCGGCTGCCGTTAGCGAACGATTACCAATAACACCTATATAAAATGTCTAATACGAAACAAAGAGGATATAGTGCAGGGGTGACGAACCTTTATTGATCTACTTGCCATTTTTTCTAAAGAAATGTTAATGAGGCCATGACGAGCCATCAAATAATGCTAGGTAGAAATAGGCTAAAAATACATATTCCTAGGTACATAACCGAGCTAAAAGGCGGGAGCTCAAGAAGACTAACCTGGAGGTGGCGGACAGCCTGGAGTGCCGCACAAACAACGAAACTGGGCCCCAAAATTCCGCAAGAGCGTAGTGAACGTAAGGATTGCAACCATAAACAATTATCCTAACGTTCAGTGGGCTTTCGTTGCTTCCAAATTCTAACTCACAAATGAACCAAGGTATAATTAAGCTGGTGAATCACGAAGCCGAGGGGCAACCAACTTATTCAAGCGAAGGCTGGGATGGAAAAGGTCGAGAAATACTACCACACGCAATTCAACTAAGGTTATCAAAATCTCCCAAAAATTGGAAAAGGACCACCAGAAAAACTATTGGAATGCAGAGTGATCTAAATTGATAGCAACATAGCTGTAATTTGCTGAAAAATTTATCACAAGATAAAAATAGGGGAGAACTTACAAAATAAATGCTTAAAGTAAAATCCAACTAGTTATTTCAAATACTGCATGTGAACTACAAACTAAGCGTAACAGCGCTTCTCTCGCCGTCCCTCCGCGTCGCCCGCGTTAGCTCACTCCGTAGCTCACTCCATCCGTTCGGTCAGAAATTCGCGCATAATCTACCTATCTCTGTCGCGCAGTCTGTTGCCGTTCGGCACCGGTAGCCTTGTTCACAATGAACTTTGTTATTATGACCTCAAATGTAGACGAAAAAATAAATTGTTTCGATAAATTCCTTAATTAAGGCCGTGCCCAAATTATTTTGCCCGTGCCATTGGTTTGCCACCCCTGATATAATGCAATGCAGCAATTTAACAATATAAAATCTGCAGAGATGGCAACGTTCACCAATTCGATACGGCGATTTTCAGAGCTATAGCTCCGGGGAGCTAACTTGGGGGCAAATGGAATCTGTCCCACGGAGTCCAGCAGCCATTTGCCAATCCGGGAGGCTTCCGGGTATCAAAAATCCTGTTGTTAATAAAATTCAGATAGCACTGAGAAGCAACTAAATCAACAGTAAAATTCGGGCAAAAATGTGTTCGAATTAACAATCAAATTTCGATGGCAATTCAAGAACTAGAACGGAATGCTAAGATTTTAGGCACAATAGAAGTTTTTAACGAACTTGAAATAACCGAAACGTCTTCATAACCTTAAAATTACATCTGAGAGCTGTGGAATCAGTTATGCTTCACCGGCCACACACACGTTTGCTTGATTTGTCTCAATTTTTTGTCAGTAGTCCCGACCACACCGCGACTCGCATCAGCGGCGTGACTAGATAGTAGAAAGCTGCAGATTCCAGTTTTATGCTTCGTGTTGAAGGAAAAATCACCTCTTCCAACAGTCTAACAGCAGTGGCGTGCCCTTAAACTTTTACGCTGGATAAAACAACCCATGTAAATCGCAATCTACGCAACGTCTCCATAAATTAACTGCCGGATGAAACGTTGTTTCGATACTTTTCTGGTTCAAAGAAATCAATTATTCAAGCGACAAGTGCACTGTAACGTTTTTTACGATATAAATAATCTTTTTTCCTTCGGCATTTTTTGAGAATGTTTCTAATTATCTCAGGCAAAAAGCTATCGTATACTATTGGCCATTAAGAACATTGGTATATTAATACAAATATAAGAAGAATTCCTTCCATCTTTCTATTTTCTGCTTAAACTTTTCTGGTCACTATTGGATGTAGGTCTTCCTTAATTGTTTTCACGTTCGGTCCTCAGCTGCGTTCATCCATTTGGTTCTTGCTATTTTGTAATATGGTCGTTCTATCGCAACCTTGGTCGACCGGTGCTCCTTAATTCTTGGTCTCCGCTCCAAAATTCTGTTTAACTACTTATCATCTACGCCTACGGTTATTGCTACGCGGCCAGTACAGTATCACTGAAGCTGTGTACTTCTCTCTATGGCATCCTCTACCTTGGTTTGTCTTTCAGGATTATTTCAGACTTCGCCTCTTCATATATCGCTGAGTAACTAAGTGTTCCTGCGATGTTCTTAATTAGGTTTCTCGTTTCGGATTTGACGGTTATGGCAGGGAAGATGCAGTAATTGAACACTTTCCTCTTAAGTATTAGCTGTTCTATTAAATTTTAGCACATCTTTTAATTTACCACATGTACTCCAACCTAATTTTATGCTTCTTTTTACTTCCGAGGTTATTTTGTGATTCACCGTTGTTACTAATAGTCCCAAAGCTCTCTACCAATTCTACAAGTTTGTTTTTAATATTATGCAGTTGTAGATGTTACTTTTGTTTGTCATAATTTTTATTTTCGGTAAATTTTTAGACTTGCTAAGTAAAATTTTCGAAGAACTTAATATGCTTACAATTAGGGTTTCCAGTCCCGGGATCCGGTCCCGAGACAGTCCCGGGATTCTACCACAAAAACCGAGTCCCGGGACCACAGCCAGAACAAGCGAAGTCCCGGGACCATGTCAACATGCGTGCGTATACTCGATATCAAAGAATTATGACGGGTATTCACCGGCGTCCGACGTACTACTCATGCCTTTTGCACACTTTGCATTATTTGCGTTTTGCGTAGGCAGGAGAGGTATTATTTTCGGTAGGTTAGAATAAACCTGTGTGTTGTTTCAGCCACATTTGCATATATTCTTCGATTTATGTATTTGTCTGTTTTTTTGTTGGATTTAGATATGTGCGAAGAAGCTGAATAATTTATATTTTTTGAGTTTTAAGTGTGTTCGTTATGTGTCTGCTAAAGCGTTACGATTAGAATGAATTCCGATTCGCGACCTATCTTCCTTCTACACTAAAAAAAAACGATTTGAAGTCAATATGGCGACAATTTTATATATTGAAGATAAAGCAATTGGTGAAATGTAAAGTTGGTTCCTACAAAATTATCATAATCAGAGAGAGCTTGACGAAAGGATTACATAAACACTTTGCAGTTCAAACAAAAGCAAAAGATGAACAGCGACAGACATTTTTAGTACCAGACGAAAGCAATGAAGTTGTAGACGAGCACCAATGCAAATTATCAGCACAGAAATGCTTTATTTAACTTAAAACACTCGTTTATCTTTGGATATTGCATTCGGAAATTTCACCTTAACACTATTTCCCTTTCGGGACCATTTTCGGGATTTTCGGGACTAGTCCCGGGACTTGAAATTTAGCTCGTAAGTCCCGAAAACACTTTTGGTCCCGGGACTTGGAAACCCTACTTACAATTGAGCAGTACAATAAGAACTACGGGAACCATTCTTTAAAATCATTCAACAATGTGATGTATGCATACAGTAGACCGAAACGAAAACTGCCACGGGACATGATACTACCATCTGACGGTCGTGAATGACTGAACAAAATTATTTAATATATTAAGAATTAGTTAGATTCTGTATGAAGATTATCTAACATTCCCTGCAGTTACCGATACTCACTAGTAAAATATCGTCGGCAAAGGTTAAATGTTTAGGTTTTCGCCGTCTATACTTATGCCCCTTTCAGTCCAGTTCCGTGTTTTAAAGTGATCTCCCCAAAATATTAGTCATGTATTTGACTTTGTTATAATTTAGTGAAAATTTTCTTCTGTGGATCAATACTTTTTCATAGACTACTTAACCTTTATTATGTTATAGTAAGATATTTACTGAAATTTAAAAAAAAATTGTTTTTACATTACTATAAAAATCTTTTTGTGACACAAATGCGGTAGTTTTAAATAAATCCCATAAAATTTCACAAATTTTCCATTTATCATACTCTTATCTGCTATAGCTTTTCAATTTCTTGCCCATTTGTGCCAATTTATTGACAAAATATGCAATTGACAGTTGCTTCTAAAAATATGTAGATACATAAATGTACACATCAGCAATCCTGGCAACCTGACAACTATTTTACGAAAAACTGCTTTTCTTTCTATTATCAATTTGCTCTTTTGCTAATTAATCAAAACAACTAGACGCCAATTCGCGATGACCAAATCTGTAACGACTATGTAACTCGTATGTAAGACACGTGTTTAAACCGTCTGAATTATAAATCAAGTCATTGAAACGAGCAGAGCTAGTTATCGTATTTATAAACTACCGTAATAACATAAAGTAATTCGTACAGCACTTATTTCCATTGCCTTTGATTTCTACCATATATGTATGTAGTTCGAAATAAACAAAAATGGCACACATGTTGCGTTACAAGCTGTGAAATATAGATTATTAAGGTTGGCGATATTTATTTAGACTGGAAAGGTTGCAGACGGCGATAGTGAATTCATGTCATTGTATAAAGCAAAATTTAGATCTTGCTTTTGATAACGCAAGTGCCAATTTCAATAGCGATTTGCTTATACAAATTACACATTCTGACATAAATATTAGCTACGATTTAAACGGGTAGTAAAACCGAAAAGAAAGATCACATTAGTACTGTAGTAAGTAAATAACCACTGATATATTTTTAAGAACTACGCTTTGGAAACTACATTAATGATTATTATCAAGTGATTAAAGCTGTAATTTAATAGAATATGTACAGTTCGCCCAAGATTAGATGGCTCTTATCAATTTTTTGATCTAATAAGAGAAATTTTAAAATATCCATGGAAATGTACATTTGAAGAGAAAATTGTTAATACTGCCATTGTGTCAGTTATGTCATGTATGTCGTTTTAAGTTTGAATTAGTCCCAGTCCACATTTCCGTGACTAAATCATAACTACGCTCAACCATTGCCGATAGTAACATCATAATTTTTCCAGCTTGTTCACATCGTATGTTGAGCTAAAGTTTTGCCAAAATAAATGTAATGTGCGTTGCCTAGTAATTTAATAAGCGTAAGTAAATAGACCCCACAAAAAACATTTACGATGCGCTTTTTCAGGAAATGTGCAAAAACGTATACCACTGGAAGAATTTCACCAAATTCTATTTTTAGGATAACTTTCTAACCTTATTTGGCATCCCTGATGCAAAATAGAACACCAGCATCCACACACCAAGTCCCACGATGGACAGGGGCTCCTCTTTCTCTCCGTTGGCCTACTGTAACAAGCCAGATACTTCTTCGAACGAAGATTTTATTGTGAATCTACTTCGGCACTTGAAAGTATATGCAGCAGCGTCATTCCACTTTTCTAAAGTGCTTTCTAAGCTTAGGCAAGCAGTACATCGTTGGAAAATGTCTGTTAATAGAACAAATTCACTGCGCTTGATTGACTGCAACAGTGGTTACACATTATTTAAATTTCAACTATGACTGAGAACAACAAAAATTCTAGAAAATAAATCGAATAATGCTGATTTGCAACCGAATAGAAAGATGAATAGGAGATAGAACATCAAAGAGATTTAACACAAATAAAATACTTCAACAAAAGCGTCACTTTGCCTCAGATAATCTGGACGAAACTGAAAAGACGGTACTAGAGAAGAGACTAAAGTACGCGGTAACGTCAAGGTATATTCCGAAATTCGATCTCATAACAGCCGTTGATGAAACAGCAGCACGCCTAAAGACAGAAGAGGCAGAGCTATTAAGGAGAATTAAACCTAATCTCACCAGAGCGGAGATTAGAGCGATCAAAGCTCTCAAAAACGAAGCTACCATCAATATACTACCTGCAGACAAAGGCAATTCAACAGTTATCATGGATTGAAACACCTACTCAGAGAAAATCCAAGAACTGATCAACGCGGGGAAATAGAAGAAACTTCCCACAGACCCAACACCGAAGGTCAAACGGAAAATGTAGCAGAGGTTGTATAAACACAAAGAGGAGTTCTTAAATTTCCATAGAATGAAACTTACTCCGCATTACAGCAAACAGCCTCACCTATACGGGCTACCCAAAATACACAAAGAGGGAATACCCCTAAGACCGATAGTTAGTTCCATAAATTAACCATGCCATCCTCTATAAAAGTTCCTGTTAACAATAATATCCCCATTAGCGGCTAAAACAACATCCACCGTGAAAAATACTGAACACTTTGTAGACAAAATCAAACAAACTCACATAGCTCCAAATGACATGATAATGAGCTTTGACATAGTAAGCCTCTTCACAAATGTGCCGACAGATGACGCACTAGCAATCATCAGAAACAGGCTGGAATTGGATGACACATTTGCCGAACGCACAGATCTACAGGTAGATACAGTAATGGAGCTGTTAACGATCTGCATTAAGACCACATACTTCCAAGCGGACGAGCAGTTCTACCAACAAAAGTTCGGAGTGGCCATGGGATCTCCACTATCTCCAGTAGTCAGTAACATCTACGTGGAAGACTTTGAAGAACGAGCTATATCTCAATATGAGAACAAGCCTAGTCTATGGCTGCGATACGTAGATGATACGTTCGTAATATGGCCCCATGGAGAAGAGATACTGGACGGCTTCCTGAAACATCTCAAAAATCAAGCCCGATCAATTAAGTTCACGATGGAAATAGAATCGAAAGGCAAACTCCCATACCTAGACGTACTAGTCCAGAAGATTGGTGACACGGTACAAACAAAAGTCTATCGAAAACCAACCCATACGGGGAGATACCTACACTACGATTCTAACCACCACAATAGCGTGAAACGTGGCGTCGCGAGATGCCTATATAGCCGAGCCAAGACCATATGCTCGGAGGAAGAAGACCTGAAGACCTCAAACGGGAAATTGAGATAATCACAGAAATGGTGCAAGCTAATGGCTACCCAAAAAGAACTCTAAACCAAACGCTAAAAGAGATGGACAGAAATACAACACCGGCAGGGGATGAGAAAACGGAGCCAAAAACCACGGCCATAATACCATACATCCGAGGAGTTTCCGACAAACTGAGAAGAATCGGAAGCAGATTCAATATAAGAACTGCCTTCAAGTCCACAACAACTCTAAGAGGCATGATGACGCATACCAGGCCTCAGAAAGAAGTTCAAAGAACTGTATCTACAGCGTACCGTGCTAGTGTGGAAGACAATACATAGGGGAAACACAACGACCCCTACGAGTGAGATTATCTTAACACCGCAAAAATGTTAGAATGGGCGAAACCATCAAATCCAAGATCGCAGAACACGTCTGGAACGAAGACCACCACATACAATGGGATAACGCATCAATTGTAGCTAAAGAGGAAAACAGATTCCGTAGGAAGCTGAAAGCAGCTACATACATAGCGCTGGCCGTAGAACCAATTAGCCAGGCTAGCGCAGAACTAAAGCCCATTTGGATGCCACTACTGCGCAGAGAATTACAAAAATAGTCTACTGCGCATACAGCGGTAAGATATATATAAGCATACAACTAAAATATATAACCGCCCTGGTAGCCTAGTGGTTAGAGTGGCAGAGTAGTAATCACAGTGTTCAGCGGTCCAGGGTTCAAACCCCGGGGGAGGCACAATTTTACGTTGAAAAACGTATAATGTCAGTCCTTCTCAGGACTAACCAGGAACACCTGAAGACGGGAGTAGATCAAAACTCCCGAAACATTGTGTGATTTACACCCTAGACAGTGGAAAAAGTCCGAAAAACATATAATAAACCACTGCCAAAAAATGACATTCAGAGAACAAAAACTAAAATGCTTCAATATCTAAAAACCCCGCAGCCGAGTTTTAGTGAAACTTTGAAGGTTTACTGGTGCTATTAATGATCATGTGTTGGCACACTTAGATTTAAATTATTTATTCCAGGGGCGGCTGGGAATTTTTTTTAACTTTAACACTCTGTATCTCAGAAACAAAGCATTTCCGGACCCATGTTTATTAAGACCTTTTTGTTTGTATTGATGAGATCTATAAGTGGGTAAAATATCCGACTTTAGTTTAACACATTGTATAACCACATGTAACAACTATAACTATGTCGGAGTTGGAACAGAGAAGGATTGAAGAGACAAAAGAAAAGTTCAGGTAAGGACATAGCAAGGAAGAACAACTATTGGTAGACTAAACAGAATATGGTGAAATAAAGAAATAACTAAGAGAAGGAAATACAACACAGAGCCATAATAAGAAATATAATAATTAAGAGAAACTTCCAAGACTAAAGATTCTACTATAGAAAGAGATTGAAGATCGGACAGTGCCGTCAGGCACTATGAATGCGATTATACAGTATCCGGCAACGATGAGGGGGTGGACCGTATATCTAAAACTGTGAGAGTTACATAGATATTGTGTGGATCAAGGTTGTAGGTATGAATATGGTGCACTTGCTAAAATAATTTTGACCATACCGGGTGGCATAAAAATGTGTGGCGAATTAATCTTTCTTTTTTTAATAGAAATTCCTATATTTAGGTAATTTGTAGGTTTTGCATTGAAATACTTATCATTTTCATATCAAGTTATATGGGTCTAAAGTCAACTGCTTTGGGGACGAGGGTCACTTTTGTAATGGTATATTGCTGACAGGAATTTTGGTTGTGTGTGTTACTTAAATACACGAACATGAAAAAAAGATTCAAATAGGCCCAGAATTGGTGTTTTGTTTATTGCAACAATAAGTCTACTTATAGATTAATAAATACACAAGTTATGATTAGGAATAACTGTACTTTGATTAACAAAGGTTAGCATTTGAATGAAACAGCATCGGAAGGGTTACGTTCAACTTATTATTCAATAATTGTGCTCGTTATGCAAAATGCATCTAATTGATATTGACTGACAGATTGGATATTGTAACGTCAAGACAAGAATGTGATTTTGCTTAATTACAGAAAAGTTTATTTACAAAGGTTGTATGCAGCGGTTAGCAGTAAAATTATAATGCCAACAATCGGTAACGCAGCTGAAGGGCAAGGAAGCATAAAATGCAAAGATCATTGAAAAGGCCCCCTAAGTTAAAAGAGGGCCAACAGTGTAGTGCTAATTCAACTTGTGAAACCAGTGTTAATTAAAATTTCAGTGAAAAAAGCAAACAAGTGAGGTTAATATGATACGAATTAACATTTATGCAAAAAACATTTTAGTTGTTAAGGAAAACATTGTAGAAACTTACTTGAAAACAATGGTAACATGTTGCTAGGATACTAGATGCTCCATAATTATTGTTTATGGGCGAAGTCAAGCGAAAGCTGTTTGCAAAGATTGGCTCGCAAGAGTTGATTAATTTTGAGTATTAAAAGTTATTTTGTGCCAAGTGGCGGCTTTATTTACACCAGTTTTCAGTTAGATCAGTTCTTAAGAACACCATAATCTACAGTGTGCAGATTTCATTTGTACGGAATATCACCGAGTTATAAAGTACCATCTAAGAGGAAAGTAACCTAGAAGGTTCGCCCACTTGAGTCCAACTTCGGGCTTGCTTTCGACCAGTTTTGAGGCATCAGCAAGCTGAAATTTGTGTACAGTGTGTAGATTGGACCTTTCTTCATGTCTACATCCACAAAGCAGACGCCAGGAGTCTTCCAGATAAAAGTTAGAGCCGTGGCGTCACTTGAAAGTGCAATCCAGATAAAAGTTCCACTTTTCGAGGTAGATTTGAACAGCCAGGAAGCTCCGACGGGTATACAGCTTCGTGCAGCACCTAGAGCAGACATCGTACGAGGCCCAGAAAGAGCTTCCAGCCGCAGGGTGAGCCAGAGAATAATTACAAGCTTGCCGTCCCTTGATTTCGCTGTCGAACGATTTCGATCCAGAAAGCAGGAGGTACAACAGTTGCCAGCTCCCCGTTTTCTGTGACATCAGGAAGGAAAAAAAATAGATTAGCCAAACTACTTGAATCATTAATTACATTGCTACTAATTACCCGAGGTGAAATGTTGCTTGTTGGTAAATTTTCGTTCATTTATGCTTGTTTTTGTGTTTCTATCATTTCTGTTTTTGACGATAATTAAAGGTTAAACTGTCACTCGCAGAAATTAGGCATTTGCCATTCAAGTGCAAAATTAAATTTTATACTAGATGTTACGACCTAACCCTGGGATTTTGAGTTTTCTCATGCTAAGCCGGAGCATTAATTTACATTTGGTTGCTAATAAATAAAATAGGAAAGACAATAAACAATATATTTTGCAAATAATTATTAAAAAGCATAATTTTTAATGAGCCCTAAGATACAACATAGAATTCTTATTAAAACTAACCAGTAATTTGGGTGATATTCCCACATTATTTATTTATATTGGATTGGTCTATCATTACACTTTATATATTGTGAGATACAAAGCAACTGTTAACATTAATACTATTTTTCTTTTAATTATGTTCAAAATGGTCCTCTTCAAAGTTGATACATTTTTGTAATCTTCGCTTCCACTCTTCAAATGCAAAATGACAGTCACTTGATTTTAAGGTGTTAAAAAGCTGATTTTATTCAATGCAGGCACGCAACTTCGCCAAACCACACTTGAAATACCATAGCGCGAAAATGCTCTCGGCTGAGATCCAGTTCGACTGATCTTTAGAAATTGTTTTCGACAGGAATGGCATACGGTTTGTAGATCATATTTTGCAAAGTTTTAAATAAAAGAAATAGGAGTCTTCTAAAATGTTTGCATTTTATGTATCTCACACTATATGATTCTCATATTTACTATTTAATGCAAAAAAATGCTGAACTTCATGAGGCTGCTGTAAGTAACAGAAAACAAGTAAATGAAGAAAAACGCTACCAAAGAATTATGATTTTCGTGAACTAGTTTTCGAATGTAAAATGATAGATCTGGGTATCAATGCTATACAGGGTGCGCAATATTTGCACATGGGGCTAGATCAGCTTGTGGTCCAGTAAAGAAGTATCACGTTGAAGTGTACAACTGAATAGTGGATACTTTTGTGCATTGAGCAACAGTTTACCACTTTAACAAGAGATCAAACATTGCATACTGATCTCTTGCTCCTTTAATAAAGCCCCATCGCGAGGTATGGAAAAGTTGCATTCTTGTTGCTGACATTTGATGATGGCTTCACTGTGGAACAACTACAAACAGACCTGAGAAGCCCTGGAACTGTAGCCAACACCGAAATAAACAGTAGTAAATGCGTATAGAGCGCACAAGGAGTACTGGACAGTGACAGTAAGTCTGAACAGGACAGGCAGGCAGACTGTGGAAAGTACATTTAAGTTGTATAAACCCTGTCCACTCTGTTGCTACAAGGTGCTTCTCAAGTTGAACCTCTTCATTGTTTGATACAGGTGGTCTTTCTTTGCTTTGAAGAAGGATTGAAAACTGAAGGGTATTAAAGTTATAGCCCCAACGTTAGTTAGTATAATAAATAAAATGTTGTATAAATTAGTGTACAGTGTGAAACTAAAGTAACGGATAAATTCAGTAACTTTGTTAATATTAATTTTTATCAATAAATCTTGAAAGGGTATAGCGATTTTCATTATAAGACATACACTACAACCACCTTTATGTTGCTACGTCATTTGTTTTAAAAGATATGACGTCATCGATTTTTTTTAAATGACAACCTGTATTTTTGATTATCGATTTTGGTAGTAGCTTTTATGTTGTTTTCAATCATATAAAATTTTCAACATGTTACATCTGAAAAAATCGAGAAAAATAGTCTTAAAGTTTAAATATTAAAAACCAATGAAATGAGCAAAATAAATCTAGTAACCTATGTTTAACTGAAAGTCATTGACTGCACATTCGTTTTTATTGAAATTAAAAAAATAATTGACAAATACAATAATATATAATAAAAAATTCAATTCTTTGTGTCTCGCTTAATTGTACCATTTTTATTAATAAAATAGTTTGCTAAAAGTAAATTATAATTTAGAAAAAGCAAATGACGTTTATATTGTTATGACATTTACAAATTGTTTAATTCTGAGATGTAACTAATCTTTTTTTGTTTTATCCACCTGGATTTATTTTACTCATTTCTTTGGTTTCTAATATTTAAACTTTAAGACAATTTTTCTCATTTTTTTTCAAATGGAACAAATTAAAAATTTTATACCGTACGAAACGGGTTAAAAAGTAACTACTACTGAAATCAATAATACAAAATATAGGTTGTTATTTAAAACAAAGTTGATGACGTCATATCATGGAAAAGAAGTTACATAAGAAACTGAAAATCAGTTGAAAATATTCCCTATCGTCAAAATCAGCACCCCCTTCGAGATTTTTTCATAAAATTGAATATTAAGGAAGTTAATTAATTTGCCCGTTATTTTATTTCCACACTGTAGATTGTATATAGTAAACTGAGCTTCATTCATTACACAACTAAGTATTCGTAAGACAGTATGTTAAACTAATTTTATTGTAAATGCCTCCGCTATTAGTTATTTTTTAACCTAGCACTTCATGTTTGTAAGGACTAGTAGTAGGGCACAATTATTGTTCATCGTTAAATGACTGCCATTCGGAGAGAAAAAATTGCTATCACTGCTTTGACAACATTCGCTGTTTTAATTGAAAAAGTGCTTTTTTCAGTGAGTAAATTCGTTTAGTACTAGTTCAATTCAGGGTGCTTCATTCCACACGTGGGAATATGGCCTGTCAGGGTGAGTCAGGGTCGCCAAAATGTCTCTTTTCGAAACCCAGTCATCTGGCACAGCATTAACAGCGTACTGGATGAGAAAAATTCTAGATCTAGTATAAGATTTGTTTCTAATAAATTCAAGCAAAATAATAGCAGCTCAGCTTTAATTTCGATATAGCTGCATTCCAAAATGTATTTTTCTCCCACATCGTGTACACATAACGAAAATTTCGCAGCGCCTGTTCTAAGTTGCTTCGTAAATTAAATTAATCGGACGCAGTTATCGTAAATTAAAAAACTTAGCACCTAAAAACAGACATGATGACACCAACGAGCCATAAAACGGTCGCCTTATGGTGACTGACCTGATAGAAGCAAACTGGACCATCTCATAATAGTAGTCCAAACTGTTCGTGCTATGCAAGAGATTACTAGATGCTACTTGTAAATGCAATATAAAGCAATTCATCCAAACTTGTCTTATTTTTCGAAAAAATGCCTGTCTTGGTATTTTTAAAGAACCGTTTTTGATTTCTAAAGCGCAATGTTAATCAAACGTTTCAAGGTATAATCAACTCTCATAAACTACCAAGTTATGGTTTTGAAATTTCCCTACGACAGCAAATTGCCTTTCTCCAGATTAAAACCGCTTCATAATAACCCGGCCGCCTTCTAATAACTTATTTCAAGGCCTGTTAGCATGATTAGCCTTTTATATTGTTTTCGATGAAAGGTTATTTTACCTGAGACATTAAAAAAAGAGTTAATATGGCCTGTCGAGCATTTTATAACCGCGGTTGTGGAAAGCCCTCTTCAGAAGCTTGTAACTATTTAAGACAATATGTGGTCGGTCGCATGCCGGGATATTAAGGGGACATCCCACAGATGTGCATTTAGAAGTTTCATATTTAATTATGAGATAAAATCGGTAGGTGACCGGTACGTCTTCAGGACGTCCCCAACCCGCGTTAATATATTAAATTTTCGGACCAACCTGCAACAGTTCGTGCTATTAAGTCGTCCTGCATAATCGCGGCTTTTAATTGTCGGTATAAAAGTAGCGGCTATATAGCTTGTATAGTTAATTTGTGGAAGATCGAAGTGCCACTTTTATTTTTAGGTATGTTTTTTGCGGAGTCAATTAGTGGAGGAAAATTTCTTGTGACTTGTCTGTCTGACAAATCATAAAATAAGGTTACGTGAATTCATCTTCAAAAATCGATAAGCAATTTTTATCTAAGGGGATCAAACAAGAGGGAAATATATGCAGCTTCTTAAGTTGTACGTCGTTCTTTTACTTCAGTGTACTCATGATTGTTGTTCCAGGCATGTTTTCAAATTTTATATTTTTCTCAATTACCACTGATTAAATTGTTGTGTCCTTTTACTGTAGCAACTAAAACCTGTATGTTCCAACTTACAGAATTTCCCCCGCTTTCACAGGGTATAATGACGTTTTGTATTGGCGTTTTATCAAGCATGGAAGATTATTCTTTGGAAGAAATGGCAGATAGACATTTAGTGTACGATTTGGCAAAGCGTAGAAGAAGGGTACCAATTAATTCGACGCACTCCAGAAATGTTTGAACATGTGAGGCGCTTCATGATCAAACGAGCTCAACAATATATTATATCACTTTGAGCATCATCTCTAAATGACTTTTTAATCAATCGTTTACGTTACTCATGGACGTAGTTTTGATCAGAGTAAACTCAAGATTGCTATAACACAGAAAGGACTAGGTGTAGAGCAAACATATTTGTTCGTTTTAGCGAATATTATACGAGTAGCAAGCCCACTTTTTTGTTACATCCTTTATACAATTCTTGAATGTTGTTCTTCGTCGATTGGATTGGTTTCTGCAACTACCGATACTACAAAATCTATTTTTATTCTCCTGCTGCTAGCAGACATACGTTGCAGTTAATATGTAAACAACTAAGAGCCTCAAAAACTATATTTTTACAAGCGCCTAGTTCCCATTTGTCAATTTAAATTTGAAAAAATGGTTGGTGTTACTCATCTAGATGCATATTTGCGTATGCATAAGAAGTGAATTTTTTCCCAAGAAACAAATATTTATTTACTAAATAAAGTAAGTTAACAAACACAAATTTTAAATGAGATCATTTATCGACAACTTAACATTCAAATTGACTGTTAATAAGAAGTAAGATTTCCTTTTGCTTTGACAACGCCTCGATTCTTTAGTGGTTTTGAAACTCGTAGGCATAAAAACATCCCCATTTGCCTGCAATTTCTGCGGCAAATCGTAACCGTCCGATATCGATTGTTTCTCAAGCACCTTTTCATTTTAAATCAAAGAGTTTCTATGACATTGAAAATACAATACTGCCATATTATCATAGGCAAGTCAGTTTTCGTTGTTTTTGCCGTATGGCAGGAAGCACGGTCCTGCCGAAAGACGAAATTCCAAGTAATTGGGCAACGAGCTGTTATTCAGTATTCTTTGTTATTTTTCGCCACTCCGTGTGAGGTTGCTTTCCCGCATCAGGCGCCTCCCCAAGTGGTGGATAGGGAGAAGAGTGCCAGATATGACAGATACCAGGGAAACTATATACTCGGAGCGAACCAAAATTTAGGAAACAATGACGAAAAGCACCAATTTCGTCAAAACCAAGCTACGGCGAGAAAATAATAACTCCCAAACAGTACAGTATGGGACAGTGGATGGATCAGCTGTGGCAGTTTTTAAGGCAACGAACTGTATGAATTTATGCAAAACATCTTCAAATCAGGCTCGCAGGTTAACTGAAGATGTAGATCAAATTGCATTGCTCAAAGGTTACGTCGGTGAGACAATGGAAGAAACGATTTCAGAGTAAAAATTGTCTTCGACTAGGTACCTGGAACATCATGTCTTGGAATAGAAGACAACAAGAGGTATTGATCGTGGTTTAAAATAATTAAAATAGATGTGTTCATATGATTATTTTTAAGTGTACAAGTGGCAAAAATAAAGACATTATTATTATTACATAGGTTCAATATTAGAGACAAAAGAGAAGGGCAAAGGTATAATGCCAAAGGAAAATTATGTACTCTATATAATGGAGTTAGAAAATAAATGTGAGCAAAAGTAAAAGTGAGAATACTAATACACAACAACTATGGAGCTATGCATGACTTTAAATTAATAAACGAAAGAATTATACCGGTATCACGGAGAATGCCCAAGAACTTCAAATTGTACTACATATTCGGTATTGATGCATCGGAGGAGCATAAAATATGAAACAATAAAGATGAATTCTACGAAACCCTAAAATAACACCTGAGTACAATACATGCCGGTCAACCCATATTAATATTAGGGAATATTATTGCATCAGTTGGGAACGACATCATACTAGGCGTGAAGCAACACGAATATACTAGAAATTGTGCAGATATAGCTAGCTAGCTAAGAATTACTAGTACGTTCTTCAGTCATCTAGTAAAATAAGTAAACATGGCAGAATACAAGAGGGAAGCCATCTGTCATAGATTACGTAACTTGGAATGCATGTACCCTATTATCAAAAATATGGGATGTATACAACTGAATTCTGCTAACACACGTAATGACCAGAAATTGTTACTATTCAAACTTCGTTTAGAAATTCACAAAACATAAAAGTGAACCTAAAGTCCACGGAGCACAGATTATTAGATTGCAAAGGTATCCATTTTTAGTTCCCTCATCTGAAAGACGAAGGAAGTATTGTAATCACGAAAAAATCACCTTCCGAGATTTCTTCAGATCCTTAGATGACGAAAAAGAAGTTTTCTTAATTCTGTCAGTCTGTCTTTCTGTTGGCAGTATAGCTCAAAAACGATTTGTCGCAGGAAGACGATATTTTGCACACATATTATATAACTACCTCGCATGAAACCGGTACAATTTCATACAAATATATACAGTGTGAGCACTTTTAAAAAAAATAAATTTTGTTTATTTTTGGGTTAATTTTGAAATAGAAGAAAGTAATAACTTTTACATAGGTCAGGCTTTGCATTTGCCGAAAATAAGACTCAACCGATACAGGATAATGTCGCAAAAGAGCAAAAACGTTTCAACAATAACAGCGTTCTGTTCAAGAGAGGCGCGCGCGGACTTACTTGAAAGAGGCTCGGTAGCGTAGTTGGCTTTATCGGTGCAGATACGATCTCTATGCAGGGGTGCGGTTACGATCACTCTGCAGATGCGGCGGGTTCAAACCCTAGTGGAATACATTTAAAAAAATGTATTTTATTTATTAGAAACGTGAAGATATTTTTACTCCTAACTTAATTTCATTTTTGAAATTATTTAGTGTCACAATGTCGACGAGGGAAGTTCTGGGTAAAGCCTTTTACAGATTTTTGATATTAAAGCGGATTATAAAACAGCATTAAACATAATGAAATAGATAGCACTGAAGACCTGGAGAAATGAAAGAAATACATATCGTATGCAGGCTATAAAAGTTCTAGGAACAATAAAAATTGACGTTTCACAAAAAGAAAACATAAAGCAACATGGTTTGGCGACGGAATTAAAAGGTTAGCGAAAAACAGAACGAGCATAATATATTAAATATAAATCCATTAAAACTACCAATAAAGTACAAGGTTATTATTATGGACAACAAAAACAAATATGGAGAATGATCTCAAATCAAAGGAAGACGGTTAAAAACACGTTAAATTTAACAAAATAGAGGAAGTACCTGGGTAAAGTACTTTAACCCTTTAACGCTCTCTGGTATGTCTGTTATACCACTATGCATAACAGTCAATCACATTTGTTTTGAAACTTAATACTTCTCTGAAATGTCTTGTTTCCGTTCTACAGACATTGCAGTTCCTTTGTCTAATTTTACATTTTCTAGAATTATTGTAGTTATAAAACTACCCCAATAAACCTTGGTGTAAATGTGTAGCTGGTATGACAATATTCCTCGTCACGACTTTGAAGTGTGTACGCGAATTGGTAAAGTTTTTTGTTTCTTACTATTTTGTGGGTGCAATTTTCAAGTTTTGATCTGGTAAGCGTTTTAGTGCAATATGTAAGGATTGTAATATTGATAAGTAAAATAAATTATTTTGTCCTGATTTTGAAAAATAAATTAACATTTGGAAACCTTTTATTTACGTCGCAAAAATAGTCTATATTTATGTCCAGTTTTTAGTAATAACTTAGGTTTTATAAAATTTATTTTTGTGTTTTGAGTATTTATAAACATAACTACTGAAGATATAATCGAATTGGTTTTGCTAGGTTGAGCTAGGAAAATATTTACATTCAAACCCATCATGGTAGCATTTTAGGTGTGATGTTTTTGGGGCAGAACGCGGCGGCCTGTATTGTTTACGATGGGGTAGTCATACATTTTCAACAGAACGTTAGTGCTTTTCAAAAATTACAAATTCTATAGAAACCGTACAAAATAGAGCATTAGTTCAAAAGACAAATTTTCTCTAAAAGTTTAAGCTGAATTCAAAAATGTAATAATATACCGGGTGTTTTACTTAAAATAGGAATTAATAAAAAATTGAAAAACAGAAGAAACCCATTTTAGAGGTATTCAACTGGAAAATCACATCTCATATCAATACACATTAAATATGTAATAAAATTTTAAAGTTTGAAAAATCGTTAAAGCCGTTCTTGAAAAAATCTAAAAAAAACTGAAAAATCACAAGAGAAAACACCATACCTCCAGTTATGCGAATTTTTTCAAAGGCTTGCTGTCGCATCTAGATAGTACACAGAACACATTTATGATGTGTCATCGCCATACATCTTTTCGTTTTCGAAATATTCTGTTCACACACAGACACACAGACAGACACACAGACTGGCAGACAGAACAATAAACAAAAACCTGGTTCAGGGGCTCTTAAACGTGAAGATCTGAAAACTAAATTACGAATTTTTGGGGTGAATCCCATACTTCCTTTATTGTGAAAGGAAGTAAAAATATAAGAAAATGGAAGTTGTAAGTTAAAACAAGGAATTATAAAACCTGTACCACATATATTCAATAGGTCACGAATATAATAAGAAAACTAAAAAACTAAATTAATTATTTCTATATTGAGAAAATGACAAACAATTATTGGAGAATTATAAAGGGATTAACCTTCTCAGCATTAAAATAAAACAAATGCCATGTCTCAAAAATTAATAGGATATTATAATATTAAATGATAAGCAGCAAGGTTTAAATCCAAGTCGGCTATACAGCGGTGCCGTATTTCTAATTCGACAGATATTCGAATAGCCGTTTCATTGATATCGAAAAAGTGTTCGATAATCTGCAATTACGACATGTATTAGTTACTTTAGATAAGTACAATGTTCCAAACAGCCTAACCGCACAAATTATAGATATTGGAATAAATGGACGTTTTATTTTTTTTTATAGTAGATCTATATTTTTGTAGCTACTTAAAAATTGTGTATACATATAAATATTAGACACAACTTTAAATAAATAGCCAAGTATTTTGTCCTCTAGTTTAATAGTTAATTTATTTCAATTTACTAGCTCCGTACAACATGTATAGTCAAATCAGGGTTGGGTTATAACACTTGGGTAAAATAATAATTTGATTAAATTGCCACTAGATCTAATGCAAACCTGGTTAAATGCTATTCTTGCATTATTCCCAGTGAAACCTTGTTATGCGTTAAAATAACGTCAATTACATTTAATATTAAATGAAATAACTAATTACAATCGGTTAATTTGTATTTATTAGTTTGCACGTACTCAAATAATGATCATATTAGGAACCTGTGTATACGTTCATTACATCAACTCTACAGATATTCTTTTTTTTCGGGCAAGGTAACTTCCAATGGTATCGTTCGGCTACGCAGTCTGGAAACTAAGAACCGCAACAAACTCCAAACTCAAGAGTACCTGCCGACCCTAGTTGGTTGCACTACACCACCTCTCTTGTACGGCCCCTTCTTACTTCACTTCTTCTGCCAGAGACACTATACACTCGCAGAGCTCCATCAACTTTATTACTTATGGTTCATGTGTTAATTTATATCTCTTGATATAAAACTTTCATAATTAAAACACCATTTAACTTGATTAATGGGGTTTATTCAGTCCACATATCAAAACTAACCCCATCATAAAAAAAATAACTGTTAGAGCTATTATTTTTCGACTTATTAGTTTACAGTCTTCCTTATTACCTGCTAACTGACATTTCATTGGTTTTACTTTCGCTTGATACTAGATTCCATTTAATTTTTATAAATATCAACTTTCAACAAATCTGCCACTTGTTCACTATAACACTTTTTAGTTATTCTAATTTGACGCTTTTAATATTGCTTTCAGACACCTTCTATTTTATTTCTTATTTACAATTACACATATTTTATGTGATTCATGTGCAAATTTCCTTAAATTGTGCTCACATTCATGTATTTATCAACATGCGTTATGTATTGAATCCCACCCTTTTTAAACAACTTGTAATTCAATATTAATTTGAGCATTTATAGCCATTATTTACTATTAGTTTTAAGGTCAATTTATAGTAAACTTTCGTTTAATTATATTGCTCTAACATAACCATCTTCATTAACTGCGTCAACGCCTTGTACTGATCTAAAGGCAATTATGAACATTCGTTCCCAGTAGTTAGACTTTCAAATGAAACCTGCTTCCAAGTTATAGTCAATCCTGTTCACCTAAACCCATTTAACTTCTAAATTAACATATCATCTCACATTTACTTAGACAATGTTTATTTTCCCAATATTAACACTTTAACAATTGAAGCATAACCAATTCTGTTACTTTATTTATTTTTTCAAAATAAAATGATCAATTGAATAGAACAGCCCCCGGGAGCAATACTATAGAAATATATTGTTATGGTATAGTAATTCAAGACTGGTAATTTGTTTATAAATGTTATTCAAGCCTAAAGATTATTTGAATATGTAATGATAATGTAATTAATTATTAAAACACACAAAGGTGAATTTAAATAGTAAAAGAACAAGGTAACTATTCGAAATTTATTTAATAATTTACAGATCAAATTCAAATCTGGTAATGCAATTAATATTTTAAGAGAAAGTTCTAACATATGAATTAAATAATATTTGCAGTAACAAAGATAGTTATTTGGTAGTATCAGAGAACAATTCATTGTTGAAATTAGATAACGGTCGAAACAAACTATAAGATAGTTTGAATATGTGAAAGGCAAAAGTCGAATAACTATTTGAAAAGTCAATTGAAATGTCAAATTTATTGTAAATAATTTGTATTGGAAATTATCAAGGAGTGTTAAAAGAATTTGTGAATATATTACTATAGTGAATTGTAATTCAAGAATGACAACGAATTTTTGAAAATAAAATGGTACATTTAAAATTTTGTAGTAAAGATAAAATTGAGAATAAACCCTATTAAAACAAGAATTTAAAATGTATAAAAGGGTATACGTGACGGATATAATAGTAAATAAATACAAAGTAAATATTTTAAGTAAACTATATAATATCTAGGGATAGACTACTGGACAAGAAATTGAAGGAGTGGTATTACAAGAAGAAAGCTAACAGCTACTATAAAAAATTGCTTTTATAGATTGCCGAAATGTGAGTTGGATTTGACTAAACTGCATAAGAGTCACTATTGTATCCTGTTTGGTTTGGATGAGAAGCATTGGAGTCGCTGCCGGGTGAATATATCTGCACCTGAGTTGGATGTTGAAGGCGTGCTGAATTGAACTTATTATTGGAGTAAATCATTATCAGTAAAGCTGTTTCTTGGTGTTTCTGTGTGGATGCGCATCTGTTTTCACTAGTTGTGGCAGTTTGAATTGGTCGCAACTTCAAGTAAGGCGGTTCATGCAGACCAGTAAGTTGCCGTGGTAGCATCTTTATTGGAGCTATAAAAGGAGCAATTAATAACAACGGCTATCGCATATGGTTAATAGGAGCTGTATTTACAGAGCTGTTCTAGAATATCAGTAAGCAGGCGGCATATACTTGGTTCGACGCAGTAGCTGGTCAGAGCACTTAAGTGAGATAATTACAGGTATATGTAAAAAGAAATAAACAGTAAGAACTATTAATAGTGAGTGAATAAGATATTTGAAGGAACTACTTGTAGTTGTCAGTATTTGAAATGATAATAATTGCAACAGATATGATTTTGATTAACTTTTCACTATGTATAATTTAACATAGAAAATTGTAGAAGTGCCATTTTGAAATCATTAGCATAATACTAATTAACTATCAAGTATAACAATTCTGAGAATCTAGATAATAGCAAATTATTAATGTATGAGGATAATTTGTCATATTTTATAAAGCAAGAACCTAACTTGGTTTAAAAGTGGTTGTCCTACCAGAGCTAGAAAAAGACATAAACTCAATAGCAAAAAAAATGGATAAGGGCATATTTTACATAAGTTGATCTTGCTTTACATTTATTTCAATCTAAAATAATACCATACAGGGTGTTATAGCAATATATGCGAATAATAGCACAAAAATAAATATATGTTCCAGAAAATACCAGTAACCAACGGAGAGCAACAAGAAGATTCACTCATCACATTGAATTAAACAATTAAACATATGAAAAATAAGGTTATAATAATCGAACGATTATCATCATCATTTAGGTATTTGAAGTCAAAGAAGAAGTAAATAATTTTTTTTCTATAGCAAATGTTAAAGTGTGCTTTTATCAACTCAAAACAAAAGGTCAAGTTTTACTTTAACAGCAAGCATAGATAAAGTAGCACTTTAACATCAAGGATAGATAAAGTAATTTAATTTTCTAACTTTTGTTTAAATTAAATATGACAGCTTCGTATTATCGTAGCAACCCAATCTAGCTACTGCAATTTTGAAATGTGATTGACTGTCATTATTTTCTTTTGAAATTGTTAAAGTTCTTGCTATAGAAAAAAATATTGTATTATACACGACAATAAAGTTATTTCTATCCACTCTTGAATCATTAACGTCTCAACTTCGTCTCGACATTAAACGATTCACTCGTGGATAAAATTTAACTTTATCGTCTTGTATAATAAATTACTATTATATTGCCTGGAAGTCTAAGTGACACCATATGGTACAACAAATTTCAGAAAATTAAACCCGAAGTACGAATAGAAAAGAGCAATGGCTTACGCAGTGGAAAGTCGAGCAGAGGCGGGAGAAACCATTACTGAAGGTTAGATAAATACACCAATAACAAAAAAATTTAAAGAATAGGTTGGACAGTATTAGAAGCGAAGAACTAAAAAGCAGTAATAGAATGCATGAAATGAAGACAACAACGGTAGAATAATCGCATGAACCTGGTCGCCCTATTAAAAGATGGATACTATGAACTAACAGGTTTAAAGCGCAATGTAAAGAAGAAGAAGGAGAAAAAGAAGATTTTTCATGAGGATAGTATCAATGAACTGGAGATTTCCTAGTCCTTCTGAAAACATGCATCCGGAACCCAAACCTCCTTAGCAACTGCCACAGTTTTTTTTTTGAGGCAGTCTTTCTGCTTCGACTGTCGCCCACAGATACATCACACTTAGACTAGTGGCTAAAAATGATTTGATTCCACTATTTTTGCTTCCAAGGTACTGTCTCCTTTGACCACACTGATCTTCTCTTTTTTTGGGCTGCCGTTAATAAAACTGTTTTTCTTTAGCCTATAAAAACTATCTTCTCAGTATTTTTTAAACCAATTTTAATTTTTCGTGTAAAAACTAAGTAATTCCGGACTTGTGGATCGCTACCAAACTGTTGATTTGTTCTTGTTTGTGTAGATGAGTTGTTACTCACGAGCTGCCATAAAAATATTAAAAATGGGGAATAAAGGGTAACTCACTGCATTTCCGAAATCGTGTTGGTAAAATTTTTTTTGTAACTAAAACTTTGCTTGTGTTAGTAAATAGTTCGTTTGTAAATAAAGATATTTGTTCTAAAAATCCACAAAAAGTTAGATTTTGACCAAAGCAACGCAATAGAAGACTTAGAGCAAGAATGCCTTTTTTTCATTCATAAAAAGAACAGGCAATTTCAAAATTATTCCAAAATGCACTTCTATAGATCCATTTTTTTAATTTCAAGTAACTATTGAAAACTATTATACATTATTGTTTAGACACTAGGTATAATTTGCCCCAATGTTATTTTTGAACTTGAAAGAAATACTTTTTTCAACAGTGAGCTGTGTGGAATTTCGGTTAAAATCGCTAATGACACATTTATAAACTTGTTCGGAATATGCAAAATGAATTGTCTAATATGCATTTAGATTATGATAATTTAGCGAACGGATATTAGCTTCGAGGACTACATTTGTTGACAGTTTTGTGGTGATGAGTTAATATTATTATAAGGAGACTGGATTTCTTTCCATTGTTTAAATTTTGAATTGCTCAATAAATACCTAGTGCATCTGCTGTTTTTGCATGGTGTGACAATTATTAAACGCTGCTCAATTCTGGGAACGTGCTGGTGGGTTCCAGGGCATAAATCCGGCTCAAATTCTGTTTGTGGCCGGATAATTAATCTGGAAATTTTTAAAGCAAGACGCGCGCGGAAAATAATTTTCGAAGCTCGCCGCTTATTTAAATACGCCGAGGCCACTCTGCACGAGGCTGTAATTATTTCCAACGTTTTTATTAATTCTCGTTTTAGCGGATCAGAATTTGGTGTCGTTAATTAAAATTTCGGCCTTGTTTGGCTCGCTTTATCCACCAAACTGTACAAATATAAATTGCGTGTCAAAAGGCAACGGTACCGGGCGTATCATAAAGTAAAGATAATTTGCTCCGGATTCCTCCTGTAACAAATTACGAAGAGCGAGGCTGGTGACAAGCGAAGATGCTGATACAAAGCTGCTAATATGTTGTCGGCTATTGGCTTTGTAAAATTAACATTTTCGGCATGAAGCAAATTCCATGTCCGATCTGTAATACCAATGGATCACTGGGCAATTTCCTCGGTCTGTAGTTCCATGTTGCGGCAGTTCGCACGTTCGCACTCTGTCAAATTAAAAAGAGGCACTAAATTAGCGAAAACTGAACATGGATCTGCGAGAAATCCATTCAGAAAAAGTGTGCTTCGAGTTAAAATAAACGATTTCTTGCTTATGTCTAGCTTTTTCTATTAAAAAAGTAGCTGCTGTAGTTTACATACATTCCTACTTTTGAACGGCGAAGAAAAGTTCCTATTTTTCTTTCTAAAAACATAAACTTTTAATTAAATGCAACAGTAATTAGATTCTTTAGCAACTCATAGTAGTAGATGGTTTAAAGCTCACAATTTAATTCTGTATGTAGAGAGAAATATTGAACAAAGTCATTTAAAGCACAGAGTTGAGATATTTTATTTAAATGCAATCTAAACAGCAGTTGAAGTTATTAAACGCATTGCTAATGAGATGCAAGAAGTATAATTAGAGGGATAAAGGCAGGCATAAGAAAATCAGATTTCAGAGGGATAGAATTTGAAGTTTGAGTAAAAGAAAGATTTAAGATGGCTAATATAATATAAGTAATATGATAGATTTGAGCATATTTGAAGCGGAACCAAATGACGGTAAATAATACAAAAGGTTGGTTATGTGCATTATGAATATGAGCGTAGAGTTATTAATAAACGTACAGGCCAGTGAAAAGCAAGCAAGCTGAAAAGTAGATGGAAATCGAAGCAAGATAAGATTGAATTTGCAAAAAGCAATTCAGAACGAGGGTAACTAAAATGAAGAATAATCAGTGACGTGTTTAAAATTCAACTCGAGTGCCAGTGCATTCTAAAACCAAGTGTTCATAGCAGAGCAGTAATAAATAACGTTTTATGTGCAGGGAAAGGAAAATTTTTATGTAAAAGAAATAAAGACAATATCTAGTTTTAAGCAACAAACATCTTAATCAAATTTTATTTCTTTATGTGAAATTGTAACTAATACTTGTTTCCTTTAAACAATGTCAGATCGCCGTTACTAGGTAACGCAATGCTCTTTTGCTAAAAAATAAGAAGATAATTCCTGTAATTGTCAAGTTGTGGGCAAATGGTGCTTCGAATTTTAATGTTTTAATACAATAAAAGTTATTTGCCAAGTAAAAAAAGTATACAGAATTATTCTACAAGTTACCGGGCACATATGGAAGTGTTAGCAAAAGTTTCTCCGATAAAATAGTTATAAAATGAATCAAACTAAGATCGGCTGGAGTTCGGCCCCGAACACCTGGATATTTCGAGCTGCGACACCGGTCTATTTGAACTTCAGAAGTCAGGGATCGCTAGTCCTACAGGCCAGGAAGCGCTGTAAGAGCATCCCAGAACAAGATTTGGGGCCAGGGAGGCGACTTCCAACGAATAAGGAACTTCAAAGGTACGATTTGGCATGTTTTTATGTGGTTGGAGTCCGGAAAACTAGTGAACTTCGAGAATATACTTCGCGGAAGAAATTCATCGTGTTTCCGAACATGCAGATCCGTCACAGTTCGAGAAATTTACTTGGCGTCTCCAGAAAATGCGATTTTGGCCAGAATTTGGAGCTATCACAAGAAGTAGAACAAAAAATAGCTAGCGTCGTTTTACTTCACAATCTGAAACAATATCAAGTCAGTTGTTGCTAGGCGGGAGATTTGCTTCAGTTTACCTGTGATTTCATGCAAATTTCGCTTTTGAATATCAAAATAAAACGTTGTATGCACCCGCGAACCTTTGGTGGTTAAGTCAAGTTTGTGAGGTTATGAGTAATTGAAGCGAGTAGCGCGGTTGCACTAAAATTTGGCGTATTTGAGCTACTATGAGTTAAATATTCTAAAGCGTAATTTTAAAATAAAACTGAAATTTGAACCTATTCTGAGATATTAGTCTTGTGTTTTGCCGGAGCAAGCCCAAAGAAATATGACAATTAACCATTTTATTAAAGAGTAATAAATACATTTTATTTTGATTAGCTAAAGATACTGACAGGGAAGGTTCTACATTTTTAAAATTTAATATAACTGCCCAGAGTATTGTGTGGTGCCTTGCCCTATCTAATTATTTATATTTTCACTAAAACCTTTATTAGTTGAGGGAAACATTACAATATTTATTATTAATATTCAGTTTCTTTCAATAAACATTATTTTTGGTTTACTTCTCGCCGAAGTTTTTTGTTTTTTTCCAGAAAAACTTTGTTAGAATATGTTTGCATTAATTTATATATTAATTTTTAAGCACTTCCAGTAATTTAAATTTGTCCTAATTTTGCTTGATGTATTATGGAAAATCTTATTTAAATCTGTTATGATTATTTTAAAATAGCAAAAGCTATTTATTGGTAAAAAACGTATTTTAAACACTTTTAAAGTCTAAAGAATTGGAAAATTGAGCAAACTAGAAATTTGGCTTAAAACAGGCACATTTTTTGGAGGCAAAAATTTCAAGTAAAAAAAAGCGATAAAACAAATATGACTACTTGAATTATCATTTGTTATAAGTAATATTGTTTAGAAAGTTAAATAAATATCAATATTATACATATTTCAGCACTTGATCGTTTTAAATGTAAAATAATGCAGCACATTGCAACTAAAACTTTTATTAATAAGTGACATATCTCAAATTTAAACATCATTCGTTGTATGTAAATTTAAAATTGAACAACATTGAGAACAAACTCTTTAACAATGCAAATATATTAGCCGAACATAAATATATTTTTAAAATACTGAAAAAAACGAAAAATAAGGATTCAATTGTTACTGGTGAGCAACTTTTGATAAATTAACTCAGTAACTCAAAACCGTTCGCAAAGAGAAAAAATATTGCATTCGGTAGGATTCCAATGTGCGCTCCCAAAGGGAATCTGATTAGCTGTTTCGAAAGGCTAAGTAACATACAAGCTTACCGTTATTATGGATGGGAGACTAACGAATTAAAGAAGTAATCCCGACCGCGGATGAAGCAAGTCCGGTAGGTGACGATCCAATGTCATAGATGGATGGACGCAATTCATTACTTAACATAGAATTCAAACGGTGCTATACTTTATACAGAGACACAAGGTTATTATACACTTTTTCTCGAAACGTTTGCAATTTAATATTGCTAATTTCTTTATGCGGCAAAATACCCAAACAAAGAGCATGCAGAACAATAATTAAAGCCTGCATCTGAGTCGTTGAAAGCACCTTGAACATCGGCGTACCCTATTGGACAGCAAGCTTTCGGCATTGCGATCGTGACGGTGATTTCAGTAAGCCAATGAATTCCGCCCCGATGTATGTGTATCTTTGGGGGTAATTAAAACACCCTTGTAACTAATTCTTTCTTGTATCCGGCAATCGTGCTTGTGCGATAGATCGTAATTTTCCAATTTATACGGCTAGGAGGGCCTTCTACGAGTTGGTTTTTTCGTTGGACGGCGCATCTCCGGACTTAAATTTGAGTAGTAAAAGAGCCAATCCCTATTATTTCCTGTTTGGAGGTATATACGTCTCTAACATCTAGTAAAAACATATCTATGTAAAAAAGGCGAAACTCCATAGTCCTCGGAGTTCACGATTTATTTCTTGATGAGGGGCCAATCTCCACAATATTCTAATTCAAAAAGAACAAATTCTGCACATTGGCCTTTCTAATTTTGTGAGTTAGAAAATTAAAAGGGCCGTAGTCAAAGAATTTCCCAGATTTGCCTTTTTAATATTTTCAGCTAGCCACTTTACTGGAAATTGACCTTTCTCGATGTCATTAAACTTTATGTTAATTTCAAACTTCAGTACAACAATAATAGATGATGTATAACATAACCAACAATACAGCTATTTATTGTAAATATGTCCAGAGGATGTAATAACTTAGATTTCAGATTTGTCATAGAATAGCAAACATTGTAAATAATTGACAGTATGATGTTTTTGGAATAGCATTATTATTGTGTACAAACAGATTAAAATCAAAGTAGGGTTAGCATTTCGTGCAACTAAAATAAAACACCATAAACAAAACAAACGGGGGTTGGGGCCAGTTTCTTTTAAGAGTCAGTTGTGTTTTGCGAAGCTCCGTAATAAATGATATTTATGTGCAATTAAAAATACCCAAGTTTAACTAAAAGTGTGTATTTATTGAGAGAGTGTGCCCAGGATGATTTGTGAAAGTTTTTCCATTGTATTGAGTTTCGGCAAGTTATAGAATTAGGCATCAATTGGTCAGAATGCATCCCAGTGTATTTCAAAGTGGTTTTACGGAGTCCAGCCAGTTCTGTAGGTGCATGTCCAGGCGCCGAAGCGAGCAGTGAACGTGTGGTGCAGCCCAGCCCTACAGTGGACCCCCCAGCGTCAGTAAGAGCAATCCAAAAGCAATCCAAAGTGCAGCCGACATCAAGGTGGAAAAGTAGAGCAGATTCTGCCTTGCTAACAGCGGACTGATTACGAATTCCTGTCCTGAGCATCGCGGGGCGTTCAATGAGAGTACAGGTACCTCAAATAGCATCTTAGAAGCGACAAAAGGCCAGATTTTGCAACCTTGAAAAGGTCTCTAGTGAATGTGTTTGTTTGGCGTAGGTTTTGCATTTTACTTCCGGCAGCGTGGCGTCAGTAAAAGTCAATTGTTTTGTGACGCCAAGTACTTACAGTCAATTTTTTCTCGAATAGCAACAGCGGCCACATAAACATTTTAAATAAAACATGGAGGTTGTTTACTAATTTTATATCCAGGAGATCATCTTGAAATTTGCGACAGTGACGTCGGGTACTAATACCACGAATGAAAATTCCCGTCAGCATATAGAATGCGTGCAAATAATTGTGTATTTAGAAATTTAAATAACTTATAGGAAGTTAGCAAATTATTATTTTGAATTTGGATGTCGCGACCTAACCCTGAGATACAATTATTTATTAATTATAAAAATTAAAATATAAAATTTATTAGCCGGGTAAATTAAGAAAGTTGTGATTATAACCTGATCAGATAGGCTTTACTAATTGTAATTGTTACTATTATAACAATATATGTTATCATAATACTATTATTTATATTATATTGAGCAAACTTAAAAGAGAGTAACCACCAACCGAGAGCAGCGAGCACGTTTCTGCTGATAGGGATATGACCCGCATTGCCGAAGAAGATATAAAGACCTCAGTAGTGAAAATATTTCAAACAGTGAAACCTTTATCCAGGGAAAAAGATCAAAGGAGCGCAATACAAAGAAAAGTACTTGGAAACAAAACCTATGAAAAGAAAGAAGCGAAAGGGAATAGATTATATTACAAAAATAGGTGAAACTAAAAGAGCGAAGACGTAAAAGCAATCGATGTGATTTTAAAAGAAAATATCTATCTCTTCTAAGTCAGAATTAAAAGAAATGTTTGACTCTCTTTATGGTATGGATAGACACGACCAAGACCAATTTAGGTTTGAAACAGATCCAGATTGAGTGGGATTCCATGAGTAACTTGCTTATCATTGAAGATGGAGATTTGGTTAAATGGGCAATATTTGGCAGCTTTTATGCTGATTTAAAATCTGTTCGAAAAGGTTCAAAATGTCGAACCAGTCAGAATTATAAAAAAAAAACTAAAAACTGTCATTTACTGGTATGTCAAATATTTTCGTAAGTATAAAAGAAAAGAAAAAAAGTTTGATATGAAAGTCACTGTTTTCGATGAGACCATTTTAAAATTAGTTTCGAACGAAAATTTAAGATGGCGGCTTTTGTGGTTCTTTAAGATAAATGAGCGCCCTACTTGATTATACATTTAAAAAATAATATCACGATGTGGTTCAAGTACTTGGTACTGAATTAACATGTTACTAAGTATTATAGGAATTACGTACAAAGGTTTTCTAAAATAAATGTCATCTAATTTTGTTTGGATTCATGTAAGCCTACTTGATTAAAATGTAAAAACAATTAATTTTACTGGTATTTTTTATTTAATCCTACGTTATCTTACAGCGTTGAAACGAGAATAAAACATTCTATTCAGTAGCCTAAAAATTAAATATGGCGCCCATTTAACTTAAGGAAGTTGATACGAGTACCTACCTCAAAAGTCGCCATCCTGAATTTTTGTTCGACACCAATTTTAAATTGGTCTCATCGAAAACAGTGACTTTCATCAGAAACTTTTTTCATATCTCTTATACTTACGAAGATATTTGGCATACAAGAAAATGACAGTTTTTAGTTTTTCTTAAATAACTTCTGACGAGTTCGACATTTTGAACTTTCTCAAACAGGTTTTAAATCAGCATATAAAACTGCAAAACATTTCCCATTTAACCAAATTTCCATCTTCAGTGATAAGAAAGTTACCGATGCAATCCACTCGATCTGGGACACACTGTATATGAACGTATACATGTTTTACATTTTTTATGGAATAATTTCTTGAAAAACCACGAATAGTATAAAATCACAATATAAACCATTTGATATTAGCATTTTCAAGATTATGCGCAATCAGAGCACGATGTGGGTATGGATTAATTATGTTATTTTCAGATTTACAAAATAGCTTTGTTACGTGTAATTTTACATTTAGATACAGTTAAGGATTGTTTGGATAATTTCTTAGCTTAAATGCATTCATATAGTTAGATTCACCTGCATACGTTAGGTGTAGCTTTGGTTGCATACTCATTTTTGCAATTTTTGGGACTTTTGAAAAATCCTTGATTTTTAGGGAATTTTTAGTAACAGTTTTGAAAATTGTTTTGATAGTACGATTTCCGGCGACCATTTTTAAGTTTTCCTTTTTGGAGCTGCATGTGATATTTGGAAATTTTCACTTAAGTGGATTACATAGTTTCCATATTTCTTTGAGGAATCTGCCATCCAGAAATAGGAAATGGGTGTTATATTGCTAAAATGAATCCGATTGTATTGGGATAAATATATATTTCTGCAATTTACTTACTCGAGGCCACATTACAACTCTGGTATGTTAATTTATGATTGCCGTAGAATATTTTTCGATAACGTCTTGTATTTAGGCCTCCTCGTCCTAGTTTGGCCTCCTCGTCCTAGTTTGGCCTCCTCGTCCTAGTTTGCTGTATCGTTCTCCGATTTTTCGGGATCTATTATGCCTGTGGCATTGTTGTTACTTGGCTAAGGCACCTGGAGCAACAATTCCGTTCCAATCCAAACCCCTCAGCACATGTGATAGTTCGCATGCAAGGCTTCTCCCCATGGTGACTGCACTCGACTACGTTTCTCACCTGCAAAGTTAGATGAAGCCCTGACTCTTTGGAGGTTACTCAAGCTGGTGGACATCTTAATAGCTATCCCCCATAGCTGTTCATGTAGCGATCCTTCTGTGCACGATCCAGGTATCTACAACACCTAGTGTTATCTACCTTTTGGTGCTTATTGAACTGAAACTATCGTTCGTTATGGCACTATGATCTTTACTTTATGTATTGTACTTACCTAGGTTAACAACATAAGAGAAACATGCAGGATCGAGGATATAGTGCGATGGGTGAGAGGAAGACGTAGGCAGTGGAGAGATCACGTAAATAGGATGGATGAGAACCGAATAGCGAAAATAGTGAACATACATAAACCCTTAAACAGACGTCCGCCAGGACGCCCACCAAAGCGATGGTGCGAGAGCTGGACATCTGCATCCCAGGAAAATGACAACACTTAGAGATTCATTGGATAAAACAGGACTAAGTCCTAAATTAAGTAGAAGAAGAAGAAGAAGAAGACTTACCTAGGTATATGCTAGCGAAATTCATGCCGTTTTACATGCGGAATATTGTATAGCTTCGTTGTACATCACGTGCAATTACTTTTGTGGAATAGAATAATGTCATTCTATGCATTTAATATCTTCACGTTTGGTAGTACTGCTTTGGTTGCATTCAAGTTTTCAAGTACTTGTCAGTGTTTCAAAATGTAAACCATTATTGGCGGAGGTCTCCGGGAGCATTAATTTGACATTTCACATAATATGAGCACCGTAAATACACCATTTTATGTGTATTAGCACTCCCCTAGGCGAAATGGTACCAATTCGAAGAGGTTCGCGACTAGATAGAGTATTTACCTAATTAATCAAGCGATTTAGAACTTACTATTCTCCCGCATTCCGGTATCGCTGTTTTTAATTATATTTAAGTCACTATCGTAGTTGATACACGGGTACTCGAACGAATTGCGATTATCGTAGTTACCTTTTCGACTTTATTGATATAAAATCTTGTACATTACATACCACTAAGATTACATTTACAAACTATTCCATTTAATCACAGAATTGTGTTGCCTTTTCCAAGTATGACACAGAATTTCGAAGGTGTACAAACTGTAAATAAATAACTAGGTGATTTCGAGTCTTGGTGTTTTCTGTCTTTTATTATTTGTTTTTGTGAAACAGCTAGTGGTTTAGGAATTTACACGGCCACCTGTAGGTTTTCTGGTTTGGACCGTCTCAAACCAGTGGCGGTTCCGGACAACCCACCCCATCCTGCTCAGGACCTAGCTTGGCAAACGTTTGCTACACGACTAGACGATTCCTGTACCACCCTGCTGTGAAGTATTTATAATTTTTGTTTTTACGTGCAAATAAATTCCCATGTGTAGCAAATGTAATAAATTTGGCGCCCAACGTTAGCTTTTCTTTATACCACCCTACGTCGACTGACTGACGTGACATCGGACTAATCCTTTCTCATCCTTCTTCTGTGTTGTCCCCAATTCTTTTCTGGAGCTTTTGATCCCATGTCCCTTTCCTGCTATTCTGTTTCGTTTTTCTTCTTCTTGTTAGATAGTTTTTCTAGTGGACGTTGTCTCGAATTGGGCTTGGATCAGTTCATCCACCGGCGCGCCTTTTACACCCAGCAGCGACGGATGTTCTGATGTCCTTTTCGGAGCGGCATTCATTGTAAGAGCTATTTATCCCTTCCTTCTGTTCTTTGGTTTTGCTGTTGTTCTTTTTATTTGTGTGGGTTCGAGCTTAGATTGTTGAAATTTATTTTGGATACCCCTTTGAGGTTTTCGATGTGTAGCTGATGTTGTCGGGTTGCCTTCAGCTGTACGTTTTGTGTTTATTTATGTTGTGGTATCCTTTCGTGCATGCGGATTCTTGTTTCACAAGCGAATCTCATTCCTGGTTTACATTTTGTTTTCTTTTGGACGTGATTGGTGATTGAGGACGGTTTCTTTTGCGCTTTTGTAGTGTCAACTTTTGTTGGATTCATGAGCCGACTCTTTTGCTAAACCACGGTCCTTTTTTCTGAATTCTATCTGTAACATTCCTTTGTAATTTCCCTTTTTCCTTTCGACTTCTATTTTGCGATTCTTTTAGGCTGCTTATCCTTTTCTAAATTATTTGGTACTACCGTAGTTGTACGTGGTGATCTTTCTTTTGTGTTTGGGGTTGGTTGAATATCATCGTGATACCTGTAAAATTTCGAAGCTTTATTATGGTGCAGGCATAGGTTCTACGTCGGTAAATTCAGGGAATTTGCCTATTTTTAAGTGAGGGGAGAGTCTGTTACGTGTAATTTTACATTTAGATACAGTTAAGGATTGTTTGGATAATTTCTTAGCTTAAATGCATTCATATAGTTAGATTCACCTGCATACGTTAGGTGTAGCTTTGGTTGCATACTCATTTTTGCAATTTTTGGGACTTTTGAAAAATCCTTGATTTTTAGGGAATTTTTAGTAACAGTTTTGAAAATTGTTTTGATAGTACGATTTCCGGCGACCATTTTTAAGTTTTCCTTTTTGGAGCTGCATGTGATATTTGGAAATTTTCACTTAAGTGGATTACATAGTTTCCATATTTCTTTGAGGAATCTGCCATCCAGAAATAGGAAATGGGTGTTATATTGCTAAAATGAATCCGATTGTATTGGGATAAATATATATTTCTGCAATTTACTTACTCGAGGCCACATTACAACTCTGGTATGTTAATTTATGATTGCCGTAGAATATTTTTCGATAACGTCTTGTATTTAGGCCTCCTCGTCCTAGTTTGGCCTCCTCGTCCTAGTTTGGCCTCCTCGTCCTAGTTTGCTGTATCGTTCTCCGATTTTTCGGGATCTATTATGCCTGTGGCATTGTTGTTACTTGGCTAAGGCACCTGGAGCAACAATTCCGTTCCAATCCGAACCCCTCAGCACATGTGATAGTTCGCATGCAAGGCTTCTCCCCATGGTGACTGCACTCGACTACGTTTCTCACCTGCAAAGTTAGATGAAGCCCTGACTCTTTGGAGGTTACTCAAGCTGGTGGACATCTTAATAGCTATCCCCCATAGCTGTTCATGTAGCGATCCTTCTGTGCACGATCCAGGTATCTACAACACCTAGTGTTATCTACCTTTTGGTGCTTATTGAACTGAAACTATCGTTCGTTATGGCACTATGATCTTTACTTTATGTATTGTACTTACCTAGGTATATGCTAGCGAAATTCATGCCGTTTTACATGCGGAATATTGTATAGCTTCGTTGTACATCACGTGCAATTACTTTTGTGTCATAGGATAATGTCATTCTATGCATTTAATATCTTCACGTTTGGTAGTACTGCTTTGGTTGCATTCAAGTTTTCAAGTACTTGTCAGTGTTTCAAAATTTAAACCATTATTGGCGGAGGTCTCCGGGAGCATTAATTTGACATTTCACATAATATGAGCACCGTAAATACACCATTTTATGTGTATTAGCACTCCCCTAGGCGAAATGGTACCAATTCGAAGAGGTTCGCGACTAGATAGAGTATTTACCTAATTAATCAAGCGATTTAGAACTTACTATTCTCCCGCATTCCGGTATCGCTGTTTTTAATTATATTTAAGTCACTATCGTAGTTGATACACGGGTACTCGAACGAATTGCGATTATCGTAGTTACCTTTTCGACTTTATTGATATAAAATCTTGTACATTACATACCACTAAGATTACATTTACAAACTATTCCATTTAATCACAGAATTGTGTTGCCTTTTCCAAGTATGACACAGAATTTCGAAGGTGTACAAACTGTAAATAAATAACTAGGTGATTTCGAGTCTTGGTGTTTTCTGTCTTTTATTATTTGTTTTTGTGAAACAGCTAGTGGTTTAGGAATTTACACGGCCACCTGTAGGTTTTCTGGTTTGGACCGTCTCAAACCAGTGGCGGTTCCGGACAACCCACCCCATCCTGCTCAGGACCTAGCTTGGCAAACGTTTGCTACACGACTAGACGATTCCTGTACCACCCTGCTGTGAAGTATTTATAATTTTTGTTTTTACGTGCAAATAAATTCCCATGTGTAGCAAATGTAATAGCTTTAAAACAAAAATTATGTGCTGGCAATGTATTTAAAATATTTTAGATATTAATGTTTCACCAATTTTGAATAAACAGATCATTTCACGGACTGCGAAATCATAATTACTCAAAGTCACTATATATTTCTGTATTTTAAAAACTATTTCAAGCAGTTATATACATCTACGCGATAGTATCTACGACCGAACGTTCCAAATTTTCAACTGATATGTATACAAATCGCTCCTATAAATAAATATAGAGCAGCTGCCAGAAAAAACGAAGAAATTGGAAAAATTCCGATAATTATTCTGTAGACAGAAACCTCGCCCGGAGATAATCGTTTTCTGTCTTTGCAATAAATAAACGTCTACACTGCTTTTGATGTACTACTTTTCACGAGATAAAATAGATAAAACGATAGTTAGGCAGCTAAAATTCCTGATGAACCAGTTATTTGAATCCAGCAAATAATTGCGTGCTGTTAGAACCGCAGTTTTTGGCCTACGCTTAAGTAATATTTAATTGGTGCAAAAATTCTTTTTGTTCAAGCGGTAACTTCTCTAAATTTGAGGTTGCAAGAAGCTAATGAAATTAAAGCGCCGCTATCATTATTTTTGCATGAAGCACTGTGATTTTTCATTTTACTCTTAACAATTTATTTTCACTTTTTGAAGTCGAGGAATGTAAAGTACCTCAAAAAATGCAAAGGGTATGAAACACCGTTTCAATTAGATATAAGCCACCTGTCAATTATTTGAGAGACTTCAAGAAGTATATACATAGAATCGACTTAAAACTAAAAATGCTACTATTAACAGCAATTTACAGAGTTTTTCAATTTGAAATAACATAACGAACATTTTAGGGATCTTAATATTCACAAAAAATTTCCAATTTAGAGTAAAATGGCGTTGTAAAAGAGATTGTCATGAGAAATTTAAAAGAAAGTGGATAACTCTGCCAATTCTACTTTCCTTAAGTCATTTTAGTAGACGATCTTGCAAGTGATTTGGCATTGTCGTGTTGGCTGATCTCATCATTATAAGGCGAAGAAGCATATTGAAATTCGCTACTCGAGCTCAATCTCTAGAGCAATCCATTTACATAATTGCTTAATAAACTAGTGCTTATACCCGGAAGATAGCAAACCGTTTGTAAAAAGTTTTGCTCCAACGGCATCGGCTAATTGCCATACAATCGTTTACCTGATAAACGAACTAATGAACATGTGCCAAAAGCTAAGAAAATCCTGCAGCAGTGACCTTATTATGTCAGAAGAAGAATTGAGTAATTTTGGTTGCTAATAACTTGTTCAGTTAAAAACAGTATTCATTAAAATAATGTAAAAATTTGAAACAATTATAATTTTGATATCCCGAGTATAAAAGCAAGTGAAGCTGCCTCGGTGCATTGGTTACTCAACATTGTCATCGATCGGACTTACCTCGCCTACGTAGGCTTTACTCCCTTCGGAGCCAACATATACTTAAATAAATTATTTGTTGTCATCAAATCGTACAATTGTAGGGCAACTATGGATTTATTTAACTACAGCCTAGAATAAAAGCTTAAAGTGGCTGAAGAAGAAACGCTAAAGGTGGTACAGGAAGAAAGACTAAACGTACTCAAAAATTCTAAGATCAATGTAATTTCTAATTATGTAATATTTCTAATAGTTTTGTTACCACAATTAGTAATAAATAAAATTGTATGATTCACAATGATACCAATCATACCTATGTTGGATACGAAACAGTTTCTGCATTATATTTATTCTCGTATTATGTTCGAATACACAATTTTAAATTGCCTATTTGACAGCTACACCAAGTTATAAAAAGTAAATTAAAATTGGTTGGAAATCAGTTTTAGTAAGGTACAATGCCAAGTTAAGTAAAATAGTTATTTATTATAATATGTATCATAAAACTTCAATAAAGGATATAACAGGGTGTTCTATGTCTTAATTTATAAACCTCAGAATTACCTTTACAGCCAAACTTTACTAAACTCGAACATATCTACATGATAATTCCAATTGGCCAATAAAGGACGCCACAATTTATAACCAATTTCTTTAGAATCTCCTGCTTAAGCTAAATATGAAAGATGCCTATGGAAATTTCTATCTTTTCTTACCTTTAAATCTGAAATGCCACACTATCTGCGCTCTCTGTCCCATTTTCACTTTCGGCTAACCGTAGATATTCATTTAGCCGAAGCCGTCGCACATATAGAGAGACCATAAATGTAACACAATATAATAGCGACAGTGTTTTAACAGATTACGAAGACTAAATAAGTGTATCTTAAGGAGCGGGAGTCCCAAAGAGAGCATGACAAAAACCACTTCATCGCAACACTGTGCACCTTCTCATCTTATTCTACTGTAACTAAAAGCATCACTGACATGTAATCGTTTATATAGTAGTAGATCTGAACTACCTATCATCAAAATATAATTTAAGTAAGGTAAGTACAAAGAATTTTCTGCAATTTGAATACTTTTAACATGCATGTGCTGGTGGCAGTTGTACCCTCGTTATTTTGGCTAAAATCTGCTCAATCTTTATCCCAATTTCTAAATCAATAGTGTTGGTTACCTGTAAAATTACGTTTCTGACTACTATACTTTTTTTGTTATAACATGTGAATACGTAAGTCTCGACGAACTAATATAGATTTATATGGCAGTGTCCAGATAAGTTAGAAAATACGTCCTTAGATTAATTATTTTCGACATATTGACTGCCAAATATTGATACTTTTTATAAAACAATGAGAAAGAAGTCGTTTGACTTTGAATGGTCCAGTTCCAAATTTTCACTAACTTTCATTTAGTATAAAACAAATGACTGTACTATCTTGTTTTCAAAATGATCGAAGGAGCGACTTCTTTTATAATCAACTAATTTAGAGTAGAACGTTAATATAGAAAGCAATATGGCTTGTGAATGCATTCATCCTGAAAACTATAGCATACTACTTTAATTATCTCTATAATTTTTCAAAGAATCCGAACACCTAATACTACACAGGGTGTGGTATTTAAAAATAACTTTAGACTATAAACCAATTAGTGGTCCTGGAACTGCAAGAATAATTTAGGCTATCTCCAGCAAAACACCAAACTCTTCCCAGGTGGGCTCAGATCTGAGCTTTAGAAATTATGTTTAGAAAATTTGATTCAAAGTAGCTCACATGAGCGTTTCTAGTACATTCGATCTACACGCTCCAATTGCTCATAACCTCACAATCTGACATTTGAACACAGAACGTCGTAAGTGCAAAATAACGTTTATTTCAATATTAAACCGTGAAATTCTGCGAGAAAACATCAGGTAAATTGGCGCAAAACTCCCGCCTAGCAACAACTAATTCGATTTTGTTTCAGGGATGAGGTCAAACGACGCTCGCAATTCATTTGTCTTAGACTTCCTGTAATGGCTCGGAATTCTTGCAGGAACAGAAAATTCTAGTGACGCCATGCAAATTATTCAAAGCGGAACAGTACTGGGCGCTTGGAAATGAGATGAATCTCTTCCAGAATGTGAATTCTTCAAGTTTACTAACTTTCCCGGCTCTCGAACACTCAAGAAACATGCGAAATCCTACCTCAGATCTGGCTAAATTTCGCTTCGGAGCTGGTGCAAGGTGATGCTGACTGGTTTCTTCGCTTGAAGTCGTCTCCCTGGCAGCAAATCTTCTTTAGGATGCTCGTGCACGCACACCTTCCTGGGCCGTTGGAATGGAAAACCCTGGCTTTGGCAGCTCAACTGGAACATAGTCGACGTTGGAAATTCTCAGGTGTCCGCTGCCGTTTACCAGCCGCAGTCGATTTGGTAAATTTATAATTTTATTTTGTGAAAACTGCCACAAACAATACTACAGTTGCCTGAACACTTGTACAGTAAAATAGTACACCTTATTAAGTAAAACCACTTCTATGATATTAAAACATAAATTGTATGGAGCTCAAATTTTGCCTCCAAGCTTTCAATTTTGCAGCAATTGTTATTCCTTTTGTTTTAAACAAAACAGAATCTCGTTGCTAGGTAACACCGATCTCATATTGTTTATAGGAAATTAGGTTTAGTTATTAATTTACATAAACGGAATAAAATTTGATAACATTTTTCTAAAATCTAAAACTTGCTTAAAACTAAAAATGGTCTTTCTTATATCTAAAAATTGTCTTTATTCGTCACACACAACGTTTTTATAATCACTACTCTGCTATAACACCTATTTTTAAAATGCACTGGACTTGAGATCAATTTTACACACGTCACTGTTTGTTCTTCAATTCAGTGGCCCGCGTTCTCTATCGCTCTTTGCAATTTATATTTTATCGTGCTCCGATTTCATTTACCTTTCAGCTTGCTTGCTTTCCACTGGCCCGTACTTTTATTAATAACTTTACTCTCATTTAGTATGCACATAACCAACCTTTTGTGTTATTTAACTTCATGTGGTCTGGCTTTAAATATGCTCAAACCTATCATATTGCTTATATTATTTTACTAAAAATTTAAATTCAAACCCTCCGAAATCTGTTTTGCTTCTGCGTGCCTTTATTCCTCTAATTATGGTTCTTGCATCTCACAACCAATGCATTTAATAACTTCAATTACTGTTTTAAATTGCAATTAAATAATAGCTATATACGTTATTAGACCGGTAGCAACATTTTTATGGCCGCGCCAATACTTTACAGGTTGAGCCCGTAGGGCGAGACCTGTATGTTTGGCAAGGCCATAAAAATGCTACCGATCGTGTATCGTATAAGATTTTTTAGGATACGAGTCCGGTAGATAAAATTTACCGGCCGCTAGTTCTACTACTGGTCTAGGCCGGTAAATTTTATCTACCGGACTCGTTTGAAACTATGTAAACGCTAGTTACCAATGCAGTATCCTAAAAAATATTTTAACTCTGTGCTTTAATTGATTTTGTTCCATATTTCTCACTGCATACAGAGCCAAATTGTGAGCTTAGCAGTCAGAACAACACTGGTTATGGAAGGGAGTAGAAGAGTTCTCGTACTTGGATAGCTAGAGATACCACTGACACCTGCGGTCAAAGACAGGTAGAATTTTGTAAGATGACTGAATCTGCAATTGCTAATAGGATTCGATGCCAACGACCACCACATCCTATAGGGCAAGAACAACAACGACCAAATATCTCCTTAAACTGCTTTTGAAAAATAGATTAGTGAATGTAGCAGGTAAAATGGAGGTTATTTATGTAACTACAGCTACATCTTTAGTAACTGATATAGCCGAAAACTAGAAAATGGCAAAAGAGACTAGTCGGACCACAGACACATAAGATCTCAAAAGCAAAGCAGTAAGTAATATGGAATATACGTAGGAATCCCAAAAACTGCAAACGTGATTCTTACCGAGAAGATCTACAGCAAAAGCCACAGAACTGCCCCTCTAGAATCAGAAACACTGTCGAGTTGAAGACAATGGCTGATGACGTTACTAAAGCAATAACAACGGTCCACAATCTTTCTGTACCTTTCTTAACTAAGCAACTACTAGAAACCGCCATTGGTAGAGCAATTGGGCAGCTAAGCACAGAAATAAGATTTTTTAACCAGGCACACTGTATAGGAAACTGGGATACTTATAAAGAATCCCTAACTAAATACCATAACACTAGGAAAAAACCGCCAAAAGAGCTTAAGGGGGAGTTAAGAATATACCCAACCGTACCATACTTCAAAATGGGTTGGCCAAAACACGCGCAATACTGTGTTAACGCTTTTTCAGTCTAACAGTGAATACACTCAAACCGGGGAACAGGCACTGGATACACTAGTGTAGCCCCAGGCTTCATACCACACTGTTGGAGGAAGATAACGGTGATATTTATACCAAAGCTGGGAAATGGATGATATTCCCAGGCTAAATTTTACTCACCTATTAGTCCTATTTTCTTTATGACGCTGGAAAATGACAGCCACGCAGTACCGAAGTGCTGGGCATTGGCGTAACTAGCGGGGGGGCCAGGGGGGCCAGGCCCTCCCCAGAGTGCCGTCTGGCCCACCCCAGAAAAATAGAAGTTAAATAAATTTAAAAATCTGCTTTTATTATTAACCCATTTAAACTAAGGGGTTGGTTATCGAACCCCACACGTTCTTACATTTTCTGGTTTTATTACCTTTTTTGGCTTAAAAACATTATAGTATAAATTCCATTTGTTGGACGGATGGCTCTAATGAATAATAATATGCAAGAGGAAACATTATTAGTTAGCTAATAATTACTTTGAAAAAACTGTTTTCGTCTGAATATTTTTTTTTAGATAATTGTGCACCATTTTAGTTAGTTTCTCTTAAGTTCTCTATAAATAAAGAAGCAATTTATGTGCACAGGAAAATATAATTGCAATTATTTCATATGCGGGTAACTAAATGAACTGATAACTTGAGTGCATCGCTAACTACTCCCTGAACACTTACAGCTAGCTACCTATTATAGGCTCATCCAGTTCAGACTTACGTTGACTTGCTATTTGGATGTTTGCCTTGCCTAAAGAGTTGAGTTTATAGCTTTAAAGAGTACGATCCAGAATTTTTTGTTTAATAGTGTTCTATGTAAGCAAAGTAAATTTTGTGGTGCTTGAATTTCCACAGTTGCTAGCTCAAGACAGAACAAAGAGAAATCACAATAACAATTAAGAGGATATTGACGTTTTCAAGAAAGTATTTGCTTCGACGATACTGAGACAAACTAAAAATTGTGGCTAAAAAACGTGTAAATGGAAACCAAGTAATGTTTCCCAAAAAAATCTGTTTCTCCTGGAATAATATTTTTTACCGCCAACCTCATTGAGTTGCAAGAAGTAATCTATACAGTTTTTATGTTGTTTATGAACCGAGAAATAATTTATTAATATGCTACTCAGACAAATAGTATTACGAGGGTAGCACCCATAATTTCTGCAAAGCAACAAATCAAGTGCACCATGGATTGAAACTTGCCATGAAACAAATGTTTGTTGTTTTCTATTTTAACAGTTCAAATTTAGTTTTGATAATTGTAACAGTTATTACATAGTTAATTTTGAAGTAAGTGTTGTGCATCAAAAATGAATTTAACGAGAGAGAATTTTAGAGCCATGATTTGCTATGCATTTAAAAGTTCCATATCTCCGAAAGAAAGTTTTGGATGACTTCGTGCTGCTTTGTTGACCAAGTTCCTTCGCATCAGAGGACTGTCTATTGTTGGTTTAATGAATTTAAATTTGAACGAGTTTCAGTTAGTGACGATTTTTGAGAAGGAGAACCCATTGCTGCAGTTATCGATACGAACATAAATGCTGTGGGAAAAATGATTCAGTAAGACAATCGAGTCACGTATAGAATTATTGAAAGCGTCTTGGACATTGACATGACTACAATAAACCAGATTTTACATAATCATTTGGGTGTAAAAAAATCTGTTGTGGGTGGATACCACACAGTTTAACAGAAACACAACAACAGCATGTGGATTGGTAAAAGAAATATGATGAAGGTAGATATAAAGCAGTTTACATCATAACTGGTGACGAAAGCTAGATATATGCAACTCGAATCTAAGCGACAGTCTGAACAATGGATGTTTTCAACAGATCCTAATCCACTTAAAATGAAGAGATCTCGAAGAGTTGGTAAGAAAATGATTGCTTGCTTCTTCTCGAAATCAGGACCTATCGCAACTGTCGTGCTTGAAAATAGACGTACGGTTACTGCAGAATGGTACTACACAACAGAATGGCGGCCAAACGTTATTCAAAACGCTCGTTTACAGCGCCCAAGGAGTGAAATCGTTCTTCACCATGCCAATGCTAAAAGTCATACCGCATATCAAACGAAATAACTTTTAGAAACTTCCAGGTTAAAATTGCGAAGTTATCCCCCATACAGTTCCGACCTATCACCTTACTTTCTATTTCCTCCATTAAAGGATAAAATGCGTGATGTGCGATTTTGAACTCACGAAGATGCTGTGGAAAGCTTCAAAAACCTTGTTTCTCTAATGACTCAAGAGGAGTGGAATTTGTTTTGAAAATTGGTTTTACCGAATGCGAGTTTATGGGCAAATATTTTGAAAAAAAATAATAAAAACTAATTTTGGCTACAAAACTTTTGTTTTAGTAGATTGCAGAAATTTATGGGGCTACCGTCGTATAACAGCGTCAAAGAACATGCAAATAAATGTATGCGAAAAAGTTATGTATGTACGTAAATTCATGTCTTCATAGGTATACATAGGTATTGATGATGGTTGGTTGGGGGGCCTGGCCCTCCCCAGCCAAAAATCCTAGTTACGCCAATGGTGCTGGGGGCATGGCAGTTTTTTCCTAAGCTGTTTCTCGAATGCCACAAAGAATTTGTGCATAACAGGTTCTAAGTGCTTTAGATACCAGACACCAACCAATAGATGGTAACGAAAAATTCGACAAAATGACTAGATCAGTGAACTTAAAGCAGGTAGCAAAAGCATGATCTACCTGTGGTATATGCAACTGCTAAAGCAAAAACAATTCAATGATTAACAAACCTATATTGCAGACTATGGATGAAATATTCAAAATAGTGCTAAAATACAGACCACTGTGCAGGCTTTGTGAAGAATCTGTCAGGATCAAACACTTTGGGAAAGAAAAACTAACACCAAAAATGATATGTAGTCAATCCAAACCTTCTTCAAAAATTTTGCAAATTTCTCTATGAGGTCAATTAAAAGGTGTTATAGACCGAAGTGCACGAGATGCAAGATCAGAAAACCAATAATAATAATAATGTATAAATGTAGACTCTAGGGTAAAATAATGTTTCCTTTACACTACGTGTGTTTATAGCTAAATAAAAATAAACCTTAGTTCTTACTATGTCAAATACGATAGAGCAATATTGTCAGATTTCTACAATTTTTGGTATTTGCATTTTAATGAAAAATAAAAAGACTTAAAGGTTTCCGGGGTACAAGGGAGCACCACAGCGTAATACACTCCTTGCCTTTATTTATTTTTACTTAGAGGTATACACATGAATATCCACTAGGAGTTAATTTATATTTCACTATATTATAAGATTAATATATTTAAAATAATAAAAGATATGTACTATGCAAAGTGAGGCTTGAGCTTGTAATGTTTGGGAGCCACTGCTATAATAGACTGCTATTCAGTCAGACATGTCAATAGCAATTTCCAACTATCGTCGCTATTATTTAGAAAATATATTTCATTAACACTATAAAGAAAGCCAAAAAGAGCATAAAATCGTTTATTAAAGAAATTTAAATATTGAGTAATCTTGATTAGAGTGTGATGCCATAAACTACCAAATAATTTTTAATAACTTCCAATTTACTTGTCACTAGGACTATTATTTAACTCCCGGATCTAATGAGCATTTCGTATTAAAAGAAAGTAGAAGTTGTAGCCTTACAAACCTACAATTTATCCCTATAGCGACGTCCACAAAATCCAAAATTACTCCATAACTATCAATTTACAACCGCTACTCGCACGATATTTGGTAACGCACCGACGCCCTTTTTGCTCTTTGAAAGGCAACGTGTGATTAACCAGGTGTTTAATGTTCAATTCTAGAAGCAGATGCTCCATGTGTGTCGAAGGTGTTGATGTGTGATTTTATGTTCAAGCAGTGCTGTTATTAGTGGAGCGGAAATGGGAAAAATTGAGGAAACTCGTGTTTTCAAGGTTTTCCCAAGGATGCAATAAGGTCTCAATTAAACTAATTGGTCCTATTGTATATAACACTTCAAAAATAACAACGCAGATGCATAAAAGGTAACGCAAAACAAGTGCAAATTAGAGGTGGAAGGAATTTGGAGCAATCCCGCTTCCTAAATCTGCCCACATGAATCAATCTGGTATAAGCTACTTCTCTGAAGTTTTTATGTGCCGTTTTACGAGTACAACTATTGAAGCCTATAGATACACGTTAATATATAAAACATTAGACATGTGCCTGGTAGTTAATGTTGCGATCTAAATGCACAGGCAAGGCCGTCAGGCCGTTAGGTGCCATGATTTATGGTAATATTAAAATTAAGTTTGAATTGTTCCAAATATTACAGTTTCGAATCTAAGAAAAGCCATTACCGTTTGGAAGCATATTAGGTCAGGTTAACATAGCGTTTACAGAATTCTGGTATCGATAAATCTTGAGCTATGAAAAATTAATAATCTCAACCGTTGAAACATTTGTGAGCTTAATAGGTAGTCGGATCATTAATCAGAATTCATGTATATGAATGTTCTCATTTGTATGGTAAACTATTCGAAGCAGATCAGTTTTCGGATTTTGAGTTGCAGTTTGAAATCGTATATTTTCTAAAATAGTTGAAAATCACAATGTTATCAAAATCAAGAATACGATTAGAAACCACAATATACAGTCATACAAGCTTCTAAGAATAGTTGATTATTTCTAAAAGGCTTGGTTTAAAACTCTAACACAAATTTACTTTAAAGATAGAATTTCATTAATCAACTAGAATACAGTACACAAGTGAGTGGAACATTGAATTCACTACTTTGAGAGAAAAATGTAAAAAAAGATCACAATAGATTCAGCGATAATTTGCGGTGCAGAAATATGGACTTGTGGAAAATCTAGATTGAAGAATATTAAAACCATAGATTTAAGGGAGACGACTGACAAATGCAGAGTATAATTCACGAGATTCAAAAGTGTCAATTGATTTGGTTTGGCAATACGAAGCCTATAAAATAACAATCATTGCCAAAGAAGGTGCTTCGGTAACTGCCACCAGAGCGAAGAAAAGGAAGATGGCCAAGAAGTTGGCGTGATGATGCTACGGAATTAATGGCAGCGAGAAGATTAAAAAAAGAAATGTAATATGACAGAATCGATTGGAGGTTGCCGAAAGCCACAGAGAATCCGTTATCCTCTTAGAGTGTCATATCCCATACCAAACATTGGCGTGAGGGCGACAATACTTTTCAATCGCATTTGGCGATGTATACTTTGTAAACCTCATATTCTTGGAAAATGTGTTGCTTGTACAGTACCAGTAATTTGTTTTTATCCAAACGCTAAAAAATCATCATGTGATTCTGTTCCATCAAAAGTAATTTATTTTTTAAACTTTTTGGTCCTGCGCTTCAAATAAGAAGCGTTAGGTTAGTGCTACCAGGTAGTATTATATAAACCAATTAAAAGTCCATTCTATAAAATCGGTAAAAGACGAACTTCACAGCTATGAACAATAATAGAACAATCAGTTAAGGAAAAAAATAAAAGAGCACATTGTCAGCTATTCTAATAAAACTATAAAGCGAAGCGCCATAAAATGGGAGAAAAGAACTATAGATGAATTATTCTTTTTAACATAAGTATCCTCCTTCTCAAGATACTTAAACAACACGAGCCACCAAACAGCATAACCATCGCGCGGGTTTTTGCTCGATTTAACAAGTTGCAAGGCACATTAAACCAGAAAATGCTGGGTGTTCATATACAAATACTACCCGGTCTAAGCCGAAATTCTATGTTAAGAAGATTAATTCGAGTAGCTATAGATGAACTAAAGCAAATATCAAAAAAGCACATTTATTAGGAAACTACGTAAACAAAGGAAATGGCAAAATGTAATAAAATGGGGAGCAGCAGGAGACGGAGTACCTCACATAAGCTAGAAGCAACGAATAGTACAAAAATGGCATTAAATAAAACAAAATATGATAACAAAAAATTTATCAGCCACAACAAAGTGGAAGGTTCCAGAGCAAACGGTTGGCAAGTTAACGTGGAACCTCACAATATCACTACATGTATGTATTATCTGTAACCTCATTTACCTTGCGGTGTAGAGACTGGTGCTTTATGCGCTGGCATCGGGCGGTTCAATGCTCAACTTGCCTCGGGTTCGAGATACAGAGTTGGAGCACGCCTTTGGTGCTTGCGCGGCAACCATTGTGTGAGGTGTGTGTCTTGGTGATGTGTTGACCTTGTTACTCTATCTCTTAGGTCTGTGGTTCTGAGTAGGGTACAGTTAATTTGGTGCCCAACTGTGAATGGTCTCACCGAGCCCGATTCCAATCGCAAAGGCAACGGAAAAATTCCAACGCCCGCGGGATTCGAACCGACGACTTGTTTAATGCAAGCCTGGCGCTGACCCAACTGCGCCACGCGGCTTATTGACAATATCACTAGATGGAGTAAGAAAATCTTGACTGACACGTCGACAAAAGTAAATCTTAAATTCTGTAAGCACCGGCTAAGGAATAAGTAATCAATCTTCTTCTAATTTGTTTCTTCATTGCTGAAGATGCAGAATCTCATGAACAGGCATTTGTTATTGTTGCTGCGGTCTTGTGTTGTTACCTCTTGTAACCGTGTGATAGTTAATTTCTACACCTGATCAATCAATAGGGATGAAAATCGCCCTCGTGGCCTTCTGCCCTCAATCTTGCCCTGGACAATTAATTTTTCCCAGTTTTTTGAATTTTTACGTGTTATGGGGCCAGAGAGAATTCATCTTCGACATTCTTTCGATAATCTATCCGATATCTGGGGCTCGTTGAGTATCTATGCCCACATGACCACAAATGAACAGGTGCTTCGAATAAAGCACACAGACCGACAGCTGCTAAAAATTATCAATAGTAATATAACAAGGGCGAAACATACTTAGGTATCGATAATTTTGCACAAGCCAAGGGTCGAGTGCTAGTTGCAATAAAAACTGTCCCGAGGGCTTGCCCTAGGGCTGTTTTCTAAGGGCAACCAGCACGATGACTCTTGGCACGGGCAAAATTATATGTAAAAGTGTGTTGCCCGCGTTTATATTTTGGAGATTATTACTGGAAACTCGTATACGAATTTTGATTTAAAATTGATCTAACAATACCAAAAAACTGAAATTGCTTGTTTCTTGCATTTCTATATCTAATTATGACACCATCCACGGGGTCGATAATCATCCCTAGGGCACTTATCGCGTGGTAAGCAACCCACGGGCGTTTATGACGTAATCAGTTCGGGATTGGTCGATTTTCAAAAAATGCATGGTTTTCATTGGCTGATAACAGTCATGTGACAGTTGTGTGTAATAATCAAAATAAGAACAATTATGTATCGAGGTCACATACTCCGTGGCCAAAAGTATGCTCTCCTACAACTAATCATCGATGAGAAAATTGGAGAGAAGAGAGAAATAGGAACAAGAAGAATGTCATGGTTCCAGAACATCAAGAAATTGACCGCAACAAATTTTGAAGTGGCAACCGATAGAGAAAAGTTTAGAGAAGTGATCAACAAACTTTGAAATCAGAGACGGCACCAAATGAAGAAGAAGGCATATAATCCACCTGCAAAATATCGTATCCCTCCTAGGGATCCCGAAACGGGAAGATCTAATGAAGGTGATTTTTTACAATTACAAGAAGAAAGGGGAGTAATAACTACAAGAAGTTGTTAACAAGCTGGAGATGACAAAAGACGAAAGGGGTTTAGAAAGAAACGAAAAATACCAAATACATGTTATGGAATGAGGAAGAATTGACGAAAAGTAAATGGATTCAAATAACATATAGGTAGAGCCAAACTTATAAATTTGAAGAGATCTGTCGACTTTGCTTACTTAGGTAAACCGGAAAATACGGATGGAATGATAGCGAGAATAATAGCATGTCAGGTAGTAGATGTGTATTGGTATTAAACTTGTAATAGCCCCCCCTGCTTATAAGGGGTTGTAATATTTATTTACCACGGGTTAGCTCATAAATCGGAGGTAGGGTTGGATCGTTCGCTCAGATGTACCATAAATAAGCAAAACACACTAACGGAGTATCCTGTATAACATTTATTCTATATAACTATCGTACAGAAGTAAATATTCGTGTAATTAATTAAATGAGATGTTTATTGCTCGAAATTGACGATCGTATAAAAACGCGGCTTCCTGGTTCTCGCGGAGACGGATTCTACGGACGGTAGCCGCTTCCTGGTTGTAGCGGGCGTGACCTCGTGCGCGATTCGTTCGAGGACGTCGTGGTCGGCCGGGCCGCTACTTCGTAGCTCTTCGGGACGAGCTGCGCACTGATTGCAACGCCGGGCAGTCTGTCAAATTCGCCGATCTGCGAATTCTGGTTTCTGTCAACAAACAACAAATTAAAACTGTTAACGCGAATTCTCACCCTATTTGTGCAGCTACAGTTTGTTGTTAAAATACTCCGTGAGGTTCGCCGCACGACGGGACTTCGCTTGTAACTCGATTTATCAAATCGACAGGATTTTCGAGATTAGCAACCTCGGCACCTCCACGTGTATTCTTCGGCGAGGTTGACGGTTCGGTCCGCAGAGCTCCCAGGCAAGACGGCCGCTGCAATTCTCAAGGATTAACACAGGTAATTTCTAATTAGGTAGCTTGAAGCTTCTAATTCTGCTTGAATAGCAAGGCGCCAAATTTAAAATGCAAGGGAGCTGGGATTTAAATATTACGTTAGTTATTACTGATTTACAAACGGTTTTCGATGTAGGATTTTTACAAGGAAAATATTGCTGGCGTGTCAGGCGTTTCTTGTGAAACCACTAACTTGAACTCAGCTTATTAGGAGGTCTCGGGAAAATATTGCTGGCGTGTCAGGCGTTCCTTGCGAAACCACTAACTTGAACTCAACTTATTAGGAGGTTTCGGGAAAATATTGCTGGCGTGTCAGGCATTTCCTGCGAAACCACTAACTTGAACTCAGCCTCGGAACGGTTTCCCAGGTACTGGTAGAGTCGACGGAGGAACTCTCTGGATAGAACAGGATGAAGGATCGGGAACTAGGTGTTTGCCGGAATGAATGCTGGAGGAGAACCAGGAATCTCTTGGAAAAATCTCTCCTGAAATGCGTTCTGCAAGCCCTTTTATATGCTCTGCAAAGCCATTAGGTGGGGAGGAACGGCGCGCGTCTCGCCTTTGTTCGCGCTGTTTTCACGGGCGGAACTTCGGTCTGTGCTATCTTATCTTGCTGAAACACACCGGATTCTTGATAACGCGAAAGGTCGGCGACGTTTAAATTTGCAAATATTATTTAATATTGAACTAATCAAATTCAGACGGGAGCTAGCGTTACAAACTGAATGTTAAAGAGTAAGGTAGTGTCGTGCAGGGTAAATTGTATAAATCAGTGATACGGCGGGTAGTCATGTATGGAAGTGAGGTGTGGACGCTGAAACAATCTGCCCAGAAAGCTTTGGGGGTATGCAAACGGAAAGTGCTAGAAAGGATTTTTGGTGGGAGCAAAGTGAATAATATTAAGATGGCAAACGAGGACCAACTTGACAATAAAACATTATAAAGTTGATCAAGGCGCTAAGGGTAAGATGATTGGGACAAGTGATGAGCATACCGAAAGAGCGATTATCCTATAAAATGATAATGACAAACAAGGGGGAAGTAATACTTCTGCCGTCATATGTAATGTTTTCCAACAGGTCGTCCCAATACCCCGACAAATACAATAGATGGTACAATAATCATAGATTATTTGCTAAAAAAGTGATATTGATCACAACTCCAACGTACATTTTAAAAAAGGAGTTGTGATTAGCATATGACTTTCTTTTAGTGCCTGTAAAATTTATTCTTCTAAAAACTATAGGTACTCCTTAAAACTAGCTTCTAAACAAAAGTTCTTAACAATTGCATGACATAATAGTATTCTTTAAAAATGTATGTTTATCAAACAATTACATTCTAAAATTTTCCTGCAAAACGACAAAATACGTAGAAGTTGTAAGCTTTTCTCTTACGTTTAGGCCAAACTTCTATATTTTACTTAAACAATCATAGGCTATAAAAGTGTGCTTGGGGCCCGTCACTAGCTTCAGTGAATACGGCGTGTGTTATTTAGTGATGGAAAGTTCTAATTATCTGGGCGCCAACAAATTTTAGTACTCCCAAGTACACTTATACAGATGAAAGGTAACTTATAAATTTCACTATATATATTGTAATGGTTTTATGTCTGAGGCTCTACTCTGCTTGCAGTACAGTTTAGAAAACAAGTCAATAAGCACAGAGTTGGGGTGTAATACTAACCTTAAATTTCATTCAGTAAATGCATTAGAAAAGAGATGCCAGTATTATTAAATGAATTGAATAAGGAACGCATAAGGCAAAGCTTGCTTTTCACAGGGTTGAAGTCGAAGTTCAAATTAGTTAAATATTAGATTTGGGCAGAATGAATAGCCAAACAAAAAGAAATAAATAATCACAAAAAGGTTTGCTATGTGCAGGTCAATAAAGCGTAGATTTCAATATAGCTAAGTAGGTCAAATTGTCAACAATCTAAAAAGGTATAAGAAGCCAGAAAAATAATAATGTTGCAACGAGCAATTAAGAAGGCAGACATAAAGATAGAAAAAAGCAATTGTGAGAAGTACACAAGACATAAAGCCAGTGAAAAGCAAACAGCAAGACAGGGAAAAACGAGTGAAAAGCAGACAGTTGGACATCGAAAGCATTTATGAAGGAAGTGAACCCTTTAAAAGGATCAGTGCATTTACGCGAGTGAACAGAGCAAAGCAAATAATAAAACGTATAGCGGGGCAAAGAGACATTTTGACAATTAAAAATGCAGACAAGATTTTAGATATACGAAAAGTTTAAATTTAATAATTTGTAAGTAAATTTACTTCAAAATGTAATTGATTTGAACTTAGCTGATTTCCGTTTGTATAGTATTAGATTAGCATTTGTTTATAGCGGAATTCATCAGATAACAATTAAATAAATTATAAGATTGGCATGAAATTTTGTGCTCCTCTTGAATACAAGCTTTTATATAATAAAATTAAATATTTTCAGCTAAAAAGTGTTTCACTGTGTTAAGCAAGTGGTATAGTTCATATGAGAACGTTTGTGGCGATTTCCGCAGACATAAATTATTTCACCAAGAGCATCTCCGAGGAAACGTTCGCCACCCACGTCAAAACTACGAAGAAGGATTCCAGCCGAAAAGAGGGTCCAGAGCCAGGGCATTCTACTGCGACGCATCAGGCAGGAGTGCAGGACACCGACCAGCAGCACAGACACTGAGGGAAACCTTTGCAGACGAAGCTACGAGCTGAGGCCCTCTTTCCGAAAATTGAAATGAACACGAAACCTGAAGGTACTGTCTAACCCTAAAAATATTAGCGTGAGCATCCAGAAATTTGTGTGCATGCGAGATAACACCGTACTGAACAAGATTCAAGCATCTTCAAGCCTCCAGCGAAAGTGCTTATCAAATTATTAACCAGAGTCCAGTTGTGAGGTTAGGTGAAGATTAAATAATTGCAAAAATTCAATCGGCGTCCCTTCTGACGTCATAAGACCAATTAATTCCTAAAACAAAAAAGAATAATAACCGCCAAAGCACTACGATTTAAATAAATACCTTTTCGAATGTTCACAAATTTGATTTTTAGGGTCAACAACGCTTACTGCCAGATACGAACCTTTCTGTGTAATTTTGACAGCAGCGCATACATTAGGGACTGAGTATTTGGAAATAATTCGGGAGCACAGTGGAGAACCAGTTTAGGTGAAAGTGTTACAAATTATTAGGAATTCACTCTTTGAATAGAGTTGATTGTTCTACCGAGCTAGCGTTATGAGAATAAAATTGCAGATAAATAAAATACGAAAAAGAGCATAATGCTATTTATTTTGAGTCAAGTAAATTAAAATTACAATCAATCCAGCAATTATTTTGGTCAGTTTAATCAGTACATATCAAACCTTAACAATATATAGCACATTACAAACTTTGAAACTTTCGCGATTAAATGAAGAAGCAATTTTTTATATAGATTTATTAATACTTCTGGTTTTTATTATTATTGTTGCATAAAAGGGAACAATTGTTAGCTTCAATTTCCTATCTAACCACATTTCGAATTATCAAAAGCGGCACCCCATTTAAGATTAAGTCAATTAACTTTTTGACTACTCTGTCTGACTCTAATACTAACACACAGTTATTTATTAGCTAGTGTACAATTATGGCGTTTATAAATTGTTATTTTTGCAAATATGCGAAATATCACAGTTTCAACTTTAATTCACTTATCCGTAATTGTTACACTTGCGGAATTGAAGATTAGCCTCACAGAAGCCTAACTAGCATGCATTACTGGCCAAGAGGGTGATCTGCTTTCCTGAACGCTTACTCTGTCAGCCGCTAAACGTCAGCTGTCAGTTAACCGGAATCAACCCCATGACTCTCTCGCCATAGTGAAGTCCTTTGGAAGATATTTTCAAACTAATACGATTACGTCATCCCGAACTTGTTGCTAAAATTTCCAATAACGAAAATAAAATCACACAGTTCCAAAACAACTATACATACCCTGTACTAACAGGCAAAAACTATGCAACGCTTTTCGTGGTTCCTTAATCAGTCAACATGACTTGAAGCTAAATCCGTTGGAAAATGGTACCCGCTATAAGAATCTGCCTCAAGCAATCTTCCTTAGTATCAACATACCATTAACGAAGAAAGAGAAATCCCGGGTTCACCACATTTTTACCACGAAACCTTCAATGCACATCTATGTGTTTTTCATATTACCGCTTCGATAACAAAAACCTGTTATTATTTTCTTACCCTCTTTTTTTTTAAACTCTTGCAACTTGGATATAAATTTTTATACCATTCGACTGCGTTTTCCAAATTGATCGTCTATTCATGGCCATATGTATCGTAAACTAATAACGCTAATAAAATAGGCTTTTAACAAGTAACAAAGTTAAGTATCACTTCCGGTTGGCCTATTTTAAGTGATCTTTGCCACTAGGGTCTCGGAACTATATTAAAAACAAGGTTATAAATTTTTATGCCGATCGATTAAACCGTTTAGGCTATGGAGAAGACACAGACTGATAAACTTACAGACTGGCAGACTTACACATTGATAGACTTATAGACTTTGTTATGAGTCAAGAGTCATTTACAAATATCCATCTAGTTAATTACCCTATCTTTGACAGATCTGAATTTTTCCTACAAAATAGATAAGCTACCAGTCAATTTACATTCTCCAATGTATCACGATTTCTAAATAGTTTACGTTAAGGCTTCACTACACGCACCGAGATGCTATGGTTATCTATCCTGAATTTTTCCAAATTTTGGTCAAGCCCCTTATCTCATTTGACCATTAATTTGTCAGTGTGTGCTGTGCAAAAAAGCTGCTTTGTGATTTACGTTTGTGAAGTCAAATGTGCCTTTAATTTTGGAATCTTCACAATCATCCTTCTGGGAAAATCGTTTTTAAATTATTAAGCTCTTCCATTGAATCCTGATCAAGTTTCAATAAAATCATGAAATCTACAACGAAAAAATGAAAAGTAGATAAAAATGAAATACAGTAAATATCTAACGACAAAACAACCTAAATTTAAATATTAACTGTTTTCCTTAAATTATTTAAATCAGACAAAGCATATGCAAAGACTTGATAAATTAGATTTAGGAAGAGAAAACTACATAGCTACATTTTGTTGGCACTATTACGCAAATGCCTACTGTACAGGGAGTTTTTAGAAAGTGGAAGACAATTTGGAGGCCAAGCAAAGATGTCGTACACGAAGATCTAAAACATATGTGAATACAGAACAACTGTGAACAAAGTGCACAGAACCGAAAGAAGTCGCGGAAAATCACAGTTGAAAGTAGCAAACAACCAAAATTTCCCAGAAAACTCGGTGGTCAAATTGGCCAGTTTCCTAGCTCTGACTGTGAACGAGTGTGCAGGTCTCGCATTGGGCTCTACAGTCATCGCCGAACCCGCATATAGCTCTTCTCTGAGTTGTACTTATACTCGACGATACTGAAGATAGACAGTCGAGGTTGTTCTCGTAAAGATTATATAGAAACCCCACACGGTGCCGGATAAAGATCAGTTGACATACAACTTAAAAATCTTAGAAACATCTTGAAATGTTAGCCTATAATCAAAAATAGTGCTGCATTTGATTTAGGTAATTTTTAAGAGTAAACAATCATCTGTAGAAATTAGACCTTTGAGCAACTCCAAAAGAAGCAACATAAAGGAAACAACAAAAGTTGTTATACGCAATTTGTTATTACTTGTTTGACAAATACAACTTGAATAAATATATTAAAGTAGGTGGGGGTTCCATAAGAATTTCATATAATCTTCCACTTTAACCTCTACTATGCTTTTTATAGAAATCAGAACTGTTTGCATCAGATGCTGATTCTAGAAGCAAGCAACCAAAACGTTTAGAAAAAATATCAAGAATTTCTTTCAGCGAAGTAATCTGAGCTAGCTTGTACATGATGCCACACACCTTTTAAATTTTAAAAAAGAAAGACATTGGAATCAGTGACTCCACTTGAATATGATCGTTGCTTAAGGGCTCGAAGCTGTTTAAAATTGTTGAATTCGAAACCGCATATAAATATTTTGTATTTTACGGTAAATTTTTATTTTTGTAAGCTCAACACATAATTATTTCTGCCGCAGGGTAGTCTTACTTATAAAATTTGAATGGTGAAATATTTTTCTGAAAGGCACCAGAAAGAAGCGAACAGTCCGTTTATGAAGCTTATTACAAGTATACCAAGTACTTTTATGTATGAGTAATCGTAAATAGTAGTAACATTAGTAATAAACTAGTCAAGAATCACATACATATACAGGTTGGGTCACGAAACTTGAGTCCCTTAGTATTTGGGACTGCAACCCAGCGTGCACGTTTCATGCCAACACGAGAACCAACATTAATCTAGTGGCAGTTAATTCTGATAGCTGTAAGTATAAGGACCAATAATATGACTTAAATCATACAATTATAGATATTAACGATATAAGTTTGATTATGAGCATCTTAACCAAACGAGTTTGATTGCCAAAACGAGGCGGTGAGCCGAGTTTTGCGGCAATCATACGAGTTTCGTTAAGTGCCATAAGCAAACGTGTATTGTTCAATATTTTATCTTCATCAATAAACTCTGGTTTGAAGTATTTTTTTATATAAAAAGAGTGCGGTAATATCTATCCATTACCGCACTCAGTGTGGTAATGAAGCTCTTAACGATACTAAAATTAATTTGGTTAAGAGTCTATAACAACACCGATGAAGATAAAAGATTTTATTAGTTTCTCACTTGTAAACATCAATTTATCAAGTCACTGTATTCACCTTAAAAATGTTTCTTAACTGGCTAGCCAGTAAAAAATTTACTGGCTAGCCAGTTATATTTTACAAGCGTGCTCATAGATAAATGATAGCGTGCAAAGCCAGAGGTGTCTTCCTTAGTATGTGTCATATTGATGAATTTAGTTGCTTGTCAGTTTGACATTTTGAATAAATGGTAAATTTCTAGTTATTTACAAGTGAGAAACAAATAAAATATTCAACAAAACACACCAGGTAACCATTTTTACTGGCTCAAGGATATGACAGGCTGGCCTAACGGCTCGCCAGTCATCCCAATCCTATCGCCAGTAAAAACTGTTTTACCTGGCTGGTAATGTTAAATACTATAACAAGCATAAAAAATCTATATTATTGTAGTCTGAAGTGAATGGCACAAAAATGCAAATGCAACTATCCACTGCCCAGAGCATCATTTGAAAAAAAAAAATCCGTCAATTTCTTTACATGAGTACGAACGTTTCAGTAAAAAAAGTTTGATCAATGTGTGTTTTAGATACATATTGAGTAACTCTGTTGTCATGAAACACTAATAGAAATACTCTAAATAAATTGCCCAAGGTACGAAAGTATTAAGTTGTCAGCTACTAATACAAGAATTTACATGCTTGGCCGTTCTAGAAAGTGTAATCCTGTCAACGGGAAATTTACAAGGTGAGCACTCAATAGATTCCAGAAAATAACTCAGCCACTACGTGACATCGATTCGTGGAGCTTTATCACAAAGCAAACGATCTGAACTACCCGTAAGCATAGGTGCTCGTGTTCTTTCACCGATAAATCAGAATCTCTGCACGAAGCGGAATTAACCTAGAACTCTAGAAGCAATTAGACGCAGAAGTGACACTTGTCGCGTCCCAATGTTCGGTTTCCCGAGATGAAGCCGTATTTTAATTTTAATAGGAGTGCATGACTGTAATTACTTACGTATCAGCCGACTTCGAGGACAGGTGTAAAAGACCGGTCTTTGCGTGGCAATCTGCCAAAATACCAACCCAGAAGTATGCTGCAGTATCAGCGGAATTAATTAGCAATTTAATATGTCGTAGAATACGACAGCTGAGCCGGACACGTGCTAGCGATCCGAACTGGATTAATCCTAAATGTTCGATTATCTTAGGCGACCGTTTCGGAGGATGCGGAAGACTCTGACATTTTAATGGTCTTGCTGTTTCAGATGGCGTTGCATTTGTTTGCCCCCAAATTGTATGCACATGGGAAAAGTACTTTTATACAGAGTGTATAAAACGCCTCTGAGCACCTTAATAACTTCTTTATTAAAAAATAGAACGTATGTAGTTTAATACAATGTACAACGAAATACTCTGTATATCAACAAATTTTTCAGTCCCTTGCTGCATGTTTTTCTTTCTGAAAGTTAGGAAGTTTTTTGTCTATAGCCACTGGTTCTGGAGATATTCTAGAAAAAAGAACAATTATTGTAATTTGACTTGGTTTCATGTTTTAAGAGAAGCCAAACAAGATCTGAAAAGAATAGAACAACGAAAAATCGATTTATTTTGTTTCAAGTTTACAGTGAGATACATTTTCAATTTGGCAATAAGTTTCAACTGAATTCTGAGTAAAATCTGGCGATATATTTCAAACTTACTGCGTGATTTGAGGTCTTCGCGATTATCTGCTCTGTTAAGATTTGATCTACATACTCTAACAATTGTTTTAAAATATGGTGTACTCAATCTTCTTGGAACCTTTGTTTTGAGTCTGGCAATATTGCTGAAGATACAAGCTAATATGCCCAAGTAAATTTTAATATTATAATAAAAAATGCAGCTTACTTGCCACGAAGCGTGCCGTTATTACTATGGTAATCTCGTAATCACATTACTACCATATATATTAGATTAGATTAGATTAGATATCACGACTGCCTTTTGCTGGCATGCGCACGTCAGCCCTTAGGGCTTTTTGTACTGTCGGGAGTTTTCAAGTTAGCAAGACGACATCCGTATCTTTTACTAGACTTGCAATGTCCCCTACTAGCTTGCGGTTGTCAATAGATTTAAGGCTCCAATCAAGTTGGTGTCTTTTACGCTCTAATGCTGGGCATTCAAAGAGGATATGATAGGCTGTTTCATCATCCTCTTGGCATAGTCTGCAAATAGGTTCATCTCTATAGATATTGATCCTGTGCATAAATTCTCTGAATGCTCCAGTGCCTGTTAGTAGACTGACTACTTGCTTGATTCGAGTTCTGTTCAGTCTCAACAGGGTTTTGGTGGTATGTGGATTCGGAGTTTTTAGCAATCTTTTGCAGTGTGTTGCTTGATTGTAGTTTCTCCACCTTAGTTGGTGTGCGGTATTGACCCATTCATTAATGGCTGAGCGGGCTTGGTTTTTCTGAATGTATATATACTATATTGTTATAATGATTTGCTGTATCAACAATAGTTATTTACTTCGACGAAATTGAAAAGTTTATGACAATCTCTAAAGGAATGTTCGCTTTGTTTAATTTTTCTCAGTGAAATAGGACACCCTGTGCTCCACCTTGATTGCATTAAATAGCATTAGCTGCCATTATTAGAGCTAAAATAAAGTAGTATTAAGTCTGTTTTAACGTAAGCACATACCTTTGCTTTATTTACTGAAGCTAGCTCTAATGCTGTACTGCACATTATGCTGTGAAAGTTACGTGATTACGTCAATAGTTTAATATTGGATTCACCTCATTTATCTGCATTTAAATATCATAGATAGAATATGGCGGTACGAGAAACTATCGACTGATCGTATTTATATGCATATATATGAATATGTTGCCATGATATCCCTCTCTCTAAATCTTTATTGTTAATTAAATATAATTATATATAAAAAATGCTTAGCTGAGTAAACTGAATGATACACCGTACTTAAAAAAAATGGTGCACTGAGCCAAAATTCTGCTATAAACCCAGGGCTACACTTGTCATACCTGTAATTAATTGGCTTATATTCTAAACTGCGATGCTCAAGGTCTTGGAATACCACAAATATTTCTTATTATTCTATTTAGGAAATATTCTTTTAATATTGAAACGTGAATGTGATCAAAAGTTGAAATTTACACAAATTGTAGGTTATACATCACCGAATTTATTTTTCAAACGCGGGTTCCTAAGGGCTTAAAAGGTCAAAGGATAATTGCTTTTCTTACTTTGATGCAATTTTGGTTTCAAATCATCTTTTACATGAAACAACTACATTTACAAGTCGGCAGATTAGGTAACATGCAAAAAGTAGAGTAATAACGAAAATCCTATGTACCGACGACGGCAAGACGGTTGCTCGTTCAGCTTACCGGATAATAACCGCCGGCGCCGTTGAAGAAGAAGCAGCAAGTGGTGCAGTGATGATGTCTTCAGTTGAAGTGTTTAGTGGGCTACACGTGCTTTGAATTGCAAATTACACTCACGTGAAATTCAACCAACCACTTATTAAAAACAGCTTTTTAATTTTGATCCTATGTATCTCGTACAAGGATATTACAGTTTACACCACATTTATTTGTTAGTGTGGTTTTCAAATTGAAGAAAAAAAATCAAAAGTTGACCAAACATTTCAGTAGGGAATGGAAGTCAAAACCGAAGTCAATCAAGAACTGACGCTATAAGCCCGCCAAATGCTAGTTTTTCCAGAGTTCACCGCCCTAAAGCGCGTTTTATTTGTTTAAAACAATAGTCTAATTGGCTCCCATTATGTCAGGGCGTACCTGACTTGTTGACATAAACATCACGCGACCGCGTGTCCGTTACAAAGGAATGCTAAAATTGGCGGAAAATCTGCAAGGGACGCTAAAAAATGCGGGAATATTTTAAAAAACCCAAGAAATCTAGATATTAATTTATTGTAGGACTACATTGCTTAATTATGCTAAATTACATTTATGTACAGGTCGCTTCAGCTGACACGTCCTTGCCACGCTTTTGCACTAACTCCGCTGGAAGCTCGCTGCACTATCCATCTTCTGATGCTGTTGCAGCTGCTGTACGCTACTACCAGACAATGACTCCAGGCTCTACGGCATCGCTGTCTGTATGCTTCCATCGCCGAGATTGAAGGTTTGATGTAATGACTTAGATATGTGATTCAAGTATATGGCTTTTTCTTTGATAATTTCTGGCTTCTAACGTGGTTATTGCTTTCCGGGAGGTTAACTCGTACTCGTAAACCAATCTGCCTTGCTATTGAATAAATAACCATTTCCATTTGAACTGTAACTGTAACAATGTGTCAAACCAAATTATTGCTCCAGACTTTGCCACTTGCTTCATCCAGGCCTTTGGATCCCATTAACGTTTCGAATACATGCTGCACCACTTGCAGATATCTTCAGCATTGTGCTGCGATCACGAGAGGTTGAAGAAAATACATCTCGGACCGAAATCGTTCAACGATTACACATGTTTGCACTTCAACACTGCACACACTGTTCTACAATATTACTCTGCGATATTTACGCACATACACAATTTCTTCTAATTTCGAATGCTACCTCGTTAATTTTTTAAGATTGCTTTAAGACTACAGCTTATTGCTGTATATTTCAACTTTTTTATGAGATTTCAACCCTTTGGTATTAAATATGAAATTGGTGTGTACATTTATGACTACAGACAATAAATTTCAATTTAGAAAGCTCTTCACATTGAGTCCTTTACCAGTTTTGTTGTAATCCATCAGTTAGTCTTATTAATTTAGAAAATATTTCTTTCACACCGTACTTTTCCTAACGAAATGTATGTTTGATATTAAAAAGGCTGTAATAATTTGTGCTCTATTAATAACACTGCAATATATGTATATTGGAAAATTAAGAAATACCTTAATTGCACCGCATCTATGTCTTGTTCTTGCTATTATAGGTTAAAAGCTTATGAAAAAGCCTGCGTATAGTAAGTGTATTTATGATATAGCCTCTTCAATGTACGTTGCGATTAAAATACCACCAGGGAATATTCCAACCTATATTCGCGAATTGGAACAATCAGGTTGGTTGTGCTCGTATTTGGTTTTGACCATATTAGTGTCAACACACTCCCTCCACTAGAGCCTTTGAACGCTTGCGATCAAGGGACTGTTTTGGGTATTCACAGAGCGTTATCAGTTTTATATTCAATTTCTGTAAGATTACCGTTAAATTATTTTCGTGATATTGACTATTAGAGCGTTGAGTGGTAACAGTAGTTTGCACATTATTTCCATTTTTATGGCCTAAACCTAAAAGCATTACATCCACCAATTTTTTACTTCGAGCCTTAAATGTACGAAGAAGAATAATGAGAAGAGGTCGGTACATTTTAAGGTAAACCTTTTAACTGTATGTAGTTAAGGTTTGTAGGTAAGCTTTTATATTGCTACAGTTTTAATATACGGTGGAAGTTGAGTAATTAAAATGGTTTTTTTCGGCCGTGAAATAACAACAGTCACATTTTTCATACAAATTTCGCAGTTTTATTCTAGTCACTGTAGTGCTCTTCATTATGTCAATTAAGCCGTGATTGTCCACGCTTTATTTCGTCAAACCGAATTTATAGTTTGATCTACAAAAACTATACTATAAAGTACTACGACCACACATACACTCTATGCTACTAGTTAGTACTGCTTTTCACCGTTGCACACGTTTAATTTTGAAGTTATATTATTATATTATCGTTCCTCTCCGGTTAGTACCTATGGAAAGTTTGAAGTTTAAATCGGTGTTGTCAAGAATATGTATCATAATTTTCTTATATGGAAGTTAGGTAGGCTAGGTTGATTTTCTTGGCCCTGAAGTAACAGCGGTCAGCGCCTTTACACAGCTTTGACATATTGTATCTACGCTCCACATTGGTTATTAGAATGATCATTTCAGAATACTTAATCCTAGACTGTGTGCTTCACTTTGTAATGAAACCAAGAGGTAATGCACACTCTGCAGTATATAATTTTTGCACAACGACGTTAGTCATTTATTTAATTTTGTCGTAAGGGTAGTGAGAACACTAGGGTTCGATTCATACTCATACATAGAGAACACCTTAAATAAAGGTTTCTATTTGTTTTTGTATTATATTCCAACCCTGAAACTAAAATTAATTTATGCAACCTATGTACCTGTTAAAAAGATCAATAAGAAACATTCGGACCGCATAGATAAGAAACTGACCCTAGGCAGCTAACCATACATGGAGTATGTTTGGTATACTTGGTAGCTCTCGGAACAATTATAATAAGTGTAATGGGGGTAAGGCATATACGGAGAGGGAAAGGTATATAATGGTATAGACATATCCCCAGTGGATCGGTAGAAGTACTTACGTATGTCCTTTACCGAAATTGTAAAGAAGTGCTTACCCGCCATCCCCAGGAACAATCGCCTAACGCTGCAAGCGATAATTCGGCAAAGTAGGTAGTCGAAGAAACCCTTGGTTTACAAATTATTACAATAGCGGTCGTTTTGTTTCAGACATAGCATTATTTAGTGAATTATTTCTATCGGAATAGAAGTAGGTAATCTGATTTTGACAAGTTCAGTATTTGGGTTGCATTGTTAGAAGTTGTAGTTACCTTATTAAATACGAACGATGCCATTTCTGAAATAAAATGGCCGCCATTACGGTAAGTTGTAGACCAAGAGTTTCTTCGATTGCTTTGTAGTTTGGAATGCGCGTTTCTGCAATTAAACATTACAGCTCATAATAAGTGCGTTTGTTTATGTCAAACTGATATTATTAAATTTCGACAAATACCCTGAGTGGGGTTTTCCTCGGAGTTGAATCGAACAATGACGGTGTCAGATCGTCTTCAGGGTCACTGTTTACAGCACTCACGGTTCCGCAATATCCTTAATTTTTACCTTCTAAAAGTTAGAGATCCAGCAGAGCGCTTTGCTAGACGCGTGGCGAAACTGCTGGTTCCACTTTCGTGAGCTCGAAAAAAAGCTGCGACTAAATCTGACGGTACTCCGCGACCTAACTGGTAGACAGAAAAGTTACTTGGTGCAGGTAGGTCTTGCCCTTAATTAATCCTAGCGGTGAATTGACCTGGTAAACGTTTACCACCTAGTAATGGATGCATTCATCATGACGTTCTCGGTGGCGTATTGTTACTGTATCGAAGGGAAGCAGGATTAGTCTAAGGGTTGGTGTAACTGCTGTCTTTTGATACCGAATCCAGCGACCAAAAATACACGATACATCGGTTTCAAGAAAGTATTTGCTAATATCGGATGCCGGAAACCAAAAAGGCACCTTAAGGGCGGTTGAGTTGCTCTTTTATACCGAAGCCGGCGCCTACAAGAGCAGATTCAGAATTAGAGTTTAGGGGAAAAATCGTACAGTTCTGGACGGCTTCTTCAGGCAGGTCTCGTGGCTGCAGACGGCCTCGCCAAGGGCCAACGGGCCTAGGAGCAGTTAGGTTCTCCAGAGCTGCTGAACAGGTCGCTGGATCCAAGTACCTTTCGCAGGTCAAGCATCTTGGATTTATACTTATTTGGGCCTCTATCTGGGTAATTTTCTCGGAACGCGGAGGCTCGCAGCGCTTGGTTGTTTCGCTTATCTTCAATTCGCGCGCAAGAGAGATTTAAGCACCGATTGCGGCGTATTAGCAGCGCACCAATCCCAAGTATACTGTTTATGTATAAATTGAATTTCATGCAGGTGGGAACATTACAATTTCATTAAACTTTATTTCCAAGTTGACCACTTTAAGTAACATAACGCACCACCACGCTAATACAAACAAGTAGTGTGACTAATTGGCACTGCTTTTCACCAATATGCATCTTTGCCTTTGAATTTCAGTATCATACTTTTCCCCGGTTTTTATTCGAGCTAAAGTTGAACTTTTATTAGCGTTACCATAATTTACGTTATCACCTCTTGCAGGGAATTTGGGTAGTCGATTTTAACCTTTCTTGGTCCTATAATAATTGTAATTCTACAACATTACAATAAATTTAGTTTGAAATGATATATTACACATACTGCGGCCGGTAACGATGTGGCGTATAGAAGATATTTCTGAAAATACAAAAGTTACCTAAAATTTGACACCACAAAAGTTTTTTAGCTATGAAGGTGCTACACACACTAAACATTTTGATTATACAGGGTGGTTCAAACAAAACGCGGTCAATTATATGTCTTTGTAGTTTTGAATTCTTATAAGATACTTCAAGAGAAGCCGAATAGAGCAGTTGGTAGAGCATTAGGCTTACGACAAACAAGTCTTTAGTTCGAATCCCACAGTGGATGGAAATTTTCCGTAGCCTTGACGGTCGGTATCGAGTTCGGGGAGACCATTTACAGTTGGACACCAAATTAAGTGTGTTCTACTTGGAAACACAAACTTAGGAGGTAGAGCAACACGGCCAATACATCACTAACGCACACACGTAACACAATGGTTGCTACGCAAGCTCAAAAGGCGCGATCCAACTTTGTAACCCGAAACCGGGGCAAGTTTAGCACTGTACCGCCAGATTCTAGTGTACAAAGCACAAACCTTTACACAGAAATAAGTTACAACTAATATATACATACATGCATATCATACTTCATACCCCGAAATTGAACATTTTTCGAGCGACACTGTATAATCAGTAATAATAACTTTCGTCAACTTATATGTTGTTTCTATGGCGACAACTTTCAGTTAGGTCAATACAAACAAAACGAGCTGCTAATAAAACATATTTAGTTTTTAATATTTTTGAAATTTACTCAAAAATTTATTAAATCTCCGATTTCTTTATTTCAGATATGGTCTTCAAGCTTTACTCTTGTTAGTGGTCTTACAAATCTCATTTGTGCCATCTCTATGCGTCTTCGTTCCTTTCGATTCCAAGCCTCACTTCCAAATTTTAATGTTGGTACTGCAGTGGCGTTCTGTAATTTGAGTTGCTAATTGTTGACATGTATTTACTAAAATGTCTACTATACCGTTAATTTTATGTTATGACACCAGCTTTCTCTCTATATCTTCGTTCCCTACATCGGATATCATATTTTCCAAGTAGTTGAATTCTTGCACTTGTTCAATATACAGGGTGTATAAAAATTGGAGCAAAAGCTCCAGGTAGCGATATTCCTTGTACAATTCTGAGTCGAAAATCTTAATACGAAAATGTTGGATTGGTATTCATGAGCCCTCACGAGCGTTAGATAAAAACAATTGTTTTTTCAAGTAAACTACCTCTTCTGTTTTAAATATAAAATTATGGTAACATGCAAAATTTCAAAAATATCGGCTTACTTTTATAAAACCATGTTATCACAAAAGTACCTCATCTAATGCAAAAGGTTTTATAAAAGTACGTTGAGATTTCTGCACTAATTTTTTTTTATAAATTAGACTTGACTGTAAGAGGCACTTTACCTATCTTTGAAAACTTTTTTTAACTCTAACTTCGTTATCTGTAACATTTATTAAAAATTTTAGGTTATTATCTGAAAGAGAATTAAAAAGCACAAAAATAATGTACTCTTATTTCTTGCCTAAAAGCAACCGTTTACCTTAAAATGCCCATCAAAGGTTTCTGGTTGCCATTAAGACGTACAATTATGAAGTAGCCATGATCACAAAAACAATGGTCATCTAGTAAAAAACAATGATAAATCAATTAATGACATTAGTGTTTAAGAAAATGCCGCCACATAACGAATTCTCCAATGCTGAAAGGTTCGTTATGTCGCAGCATTTTCGTAAGCACAAAAAACTGATGTCACCAACGTCATAATTGATTTCTTGTTCTTTACTTGATTACAATCATTACCCATTGTTTTTGTGATCATGGCTACTTGATAATTGCACGTCGTAATGACAATCAAAAACCTTTTATAGGCATTTTAAGATAAACGGTTGCCCTTAACGCTTATGCTCTAAGAGTACAAATTTTGTGTGCATTTTAATTGTCTTTCAGACAATAACCTGAAATTTTAGAAAATGTTACAGATAACGAAGTTAGAGCTAAAAAAAGTTTTGAAAGATAGGTAAAGTACCTCTTACAGTCAAGTCTAGTTTATGAAATTTTTCCTATTATTGCACTACAAAATAGTAAGCATGTATACTAAAATTAAAATCGATATCTCTACATTTGTGGAAACTAACAAAAAAAAATTAAAAATTGAACTTCGAGGCCCTATAACTTCTTACTGAAGGGACTTTGTACTAAGGTATATTACGTTTAATCGATTTATTATGACGTAAGGAATCTATGACTAATCGATGTCCTATTATTTTAGGGACACCCTGTATATTACCTGTATGGATTAGTTACAATAAACAGTATTTGCAATGGTTTACATAATAAAATACTCTAGCGTACAAGCATGTAATAAATTGTGGACCCTTGATACCATGAAGGTTAAATTAAATTCTTATTTATACCCTAAATTATGCAACACAAGATAATAGTATATTATGTTATTAGGAGTAAAAGTGATACTTTATGTGGCGAAGCCGAAGTTTATTTAGCCGAACGTTAGTGAGGCAAATAATTCAGCTAAGCCACATAAAGTCACTTTTACTCCGAATAACATATACTATTTTATCCGCAAACGTATTTAGGTAAATTTCATTAATATGAATTTAAATAAAAAAGAATGCATCGGCCGGGAATCGAACACAAGCCACCCGCGTGACATGCGAACACTGTACCTCTGCGCCAACCGATCTTATTCAAATAATGCGCTACTGTAATGATATATGAACATACTGAATCACCCGAGCTAATAGCATACGGCCACAGCAGCTGTCACACCATAAACCACGGCGACAGATGCTCCGATCCGCTGCTTTAAAGTTTATTTAAATTAAAACTTTTTCGTACTCTTTGAAAATAAAACCGGCATACGGATCTAAGTCTAAAAATTAGCAAAATTTTAAGCCATCATACAATTTAATCGGTCCAGTATCTTCGGAGAAGATAACGAACAAACATAGAAAGAAAGAGGGCAACGATTTTGTGTGCTTAGGCAGATAAAGTATGCAAAAGTCGCTATTTTATCTGCTTAGGCAGATAAAGTGACACTTTTACCTTGTCAATAAAGACAAATAAGTTGTCACTTTTCTGACGTTTGCGGATAAAAACCTTTATTAATTAAAAACTAGTTACAGCTAGTTGTTTTTTGTTTAAATCTTTTAAAAATCAGTGGAACACTTTTATTGCCTTTGCAATGTTAGTTGATAAATACGATAAAAGTAGTTGAAGCCTCGCAGCGAAAAAATTAATCACTGATAGGTAATTGAAAAGGTGTCGGTTACACGCGATGTGTCATATTAATCAATAAACGAAAACATATTACTATTGTGACACTCGATGTGCTAGAGGCAAAAATCTAATGAGATTGCCTACTGAAATATCTACTCAGATCTAATTTATAGATCAAGCACAATTCTTCCATTAAAGCTATACTGTAGTAGCACTACTTCGAAAAGGCAGGGACATTGACTTAATAAGGTCTGTATTTTTTATTTATTATAACAATCTCCTTCAATTGGAATCAAGTAAATAATATTTCAAAAGTCTATGTACAGTTAACTATGTGTATAACATAATAAGGTCAGCTTTGCGGTATAAGAATATTTTAATCTAAATCTTAACATTTTATTATTAAGGGCACTGCTTAATAAAGGCCGCATAAAGAAATAAAACCAATAGATTTTGTTAATTTACAATAATAAAAACGAGCGGCGCCAAAATTTACATTTCAGTGCACCTGTGTTAAGCATAATGAAACATGTAAATTAGATCCAATCGACTAATAATTAAAAACGATTATGCAGATTATGGCGGCGTCAAGAGCAAATCCTACAATAAAATTGCAGTCTATGACAGCGTGGTGAACTTTATCACAAACTTTCAAGACATCCTTTATTAAATGGGTTTTAAGATAATAAGTATGTTCAACACATTTAATATGAACATGTAAAAGTAACTGCTACAAGAACTCGCAATTAGAGCATAAAGCTGTCGAAATTTATTATCACACTTTCGAAAAATGACAACATAATTCCAATCATTCTAGTCTCTAAGCAGATTCAGTTCTAATGCAAATAAAAAACTTTTTATTGTAAGTTCGAGCACCTTGCTGCTTTTACCGTTAAATGCCTCAATGTATTTCACAACCATTATACTACTAATATGTTGAAAAAACTTTGCTATACTTTACTTTTTCTAATAATTTGAATAGCTATAAGACTTTAGGCAAGAGCAGCAACAAAAAATCAGAAAACAGCGCACGCTGAAGGATCTACTATGATGCTATGTAAATAAATTATATTTGTATGTAAATCTCGCGGATTTGATTAAGGCCACTTCTAGCAACTCATGCGGGAAGTGCAGTTGTAGTTGTGTGTTTAAATAGCTGGTTTGGAGCTTGCTGCTGTAAAAAGCAATTTCGCTGCGCTCTTGTCCTTTATGCAACTATACTAATTGCAGGTTATCGGTGTGGGTTCCAAATTTCACCTGGTGAAGATAATAGCCCTAATAAATATTTGTAGAAGCGTGTAGCCGAGATTTACCCTGAATACTAATTAACACCGGCTTAGGTTTGCTGCACGCTGAAATATAATAATAAAGTGTTAATTTTATTCAGAGCAACACTCGCGCCGTATTTTTGCAGACAACTTATTAATATTAATCCGGTTACGTTATCTCCGTATATTTTTCTGTCACCGGCGCTGACACGGGCAATTCGTTAAATCGTAAATTTAGAGCAATTCAGTTTTGACTCTTAAAATGTTTCGCGATAATTTCGCGCTATGCAGCTTATCAAAGTATAACAATCAACGGTGGTGATTACAAAATATCCGACAAGCCTGCCGGCTTCTATGCTTTGGCCTTAGTGGGTCATACATTTTTTTGCACAATTTAGAAGTCATCCCGCGACAAAAACTGGTCCGAATCTGTGCTCAGAGGTGTACTAATAAATAGAATTTTTTGCCACAATATAACACCAGTTTATTATCATAACTGTCACTATTTAAGTCGAGCAACGGAATTCCAGGCTGCACAGATTTAAATAGCTCTTAGTGGCCATTTAAATATATACTGCTTAAAAAACAATAAGTAAAAAATGTGACGTATTTCTTCCAACTGCTCAGTATGTATAAAATGTAGGTTTAAATATTCAACAACTGACTACTCTTTTCCTGAACCTTTCATTCTGTAATGCATATTTGCCACTAATTTTATTTTCATAGCGTAACCAGTAATAGTAAAATGGTATGTCAACCGCAAAGAGCATATCTTAGTAGAAAGAAAAACAGCTGACAATTCTACTATCCCTCCGTTTGCAGGGATGAATTTAAAACTACACAGTTCCTTACATACACAATCTATATAGTAATGTTATTATTAACGTTGTATACCGTGACAAGTCTATTATGATATTAGAAATAAAAAAAATAAATATTACCACAATTGCAATGACATTTAATCTGAATAACTGGCTCTCTCAGGGTTAATTAAAATTATGCTTTATTTAATTGAGCTTTAATGACTATGTTATTTAAATGCAAAACTTAATGGTATGTTGCCTTTTATATTCTAATCATTAACAACTAAATCAAAATTAATGCGCCGGGTAGCATTTGAAAACTAAAATCAAAGGGTTGGGTTGTAACACCGTATAACTTTAATTCTAGTATAGCAAATGCTCACTTTTAAACGAGTGACAGATAACCTCTAAAATTGAATGTAAACAGGGCTGTGCGAGCACACAAAATCGCAGTGTAAAATGAACGCAAACCGACCAACAAATAATAAATTCGCCTCAGGTAAACAAGCACAATGCAAATTAACAAATCAAGTAGTTTGGGCTAACCTGTATTACATGATAGGTGACGCCAACTAGCAACTGTTTTACTTTCACGAATCCATGTCCGTCTACTGCAAAACCAAGGGAAGGCAACCCTATAATTTCCTTCTGGTGCCTTTCTTTGGACCACCAACGATGTCTGCCCCAGCTGCTCCACGTTGCTTTAAACCTCTCTGAGCTCCCTGTCTTTTGGTATGGGCCTTCAAAAGTAGACATCGTACCTAGATCACGTTTCCAAAGGACGCTTAGCTCATAATTTCTTTCTGGAGTGCTTTCCGCTGTAGCTGTCTTCTTATATCCCACAAGCAAGGGCCGCTCTACACGCTGCACACTGCTATCTGCTTTCCGCAGCCTCAAAACTCTACCAAATACAGCTCCCAAGACGAACACACATGGGACAAGTTTCCGGATCAATTTCTTTGTTTACGGCGCTTTACAACTTTATGGAATCAAGCACACATGGACTCTGCACACTGGCGATTAAATAAAAATCAACAACTGGCACAAGTAACTACTTTTAATGTTGAAAACCAATTAGAACTGGGGAGCCAACATTATGAACAGCTTCTGGCTTGGCTTCCCTAATAAACAATAACAATTTAACATCTAGGTATCATAGCAACAATTGTTTTCAACACTAAGTTGTTATAATGTTTTTTATTAAATACAAAATTGTTAAATGTTAATTCTGGAACACACTAAGCTCACTTTGATTGCTTTTATGCACTATTAGTTTATAAATAGTGGTTCTCAAGTTATTTATTGTAGTCTTCTATCGTATTCAAATTGCTTTTCACATGCTCTTTGCATTCCTTTGCTTCCTTGCACTGCTTAGTAATCCTTCAGCTGCGTTATCGATTGTTGCTACAATTATATGATACAGAACGCTGCATAAAACTTTGACTATTTTGTCTTGATGTTACAAAATTAACCTGTCAGTCACCATAAATTAGAGGCATTTGCCACACCGACGAAAAATAATTGAAAATAAGCTGAACGCAAACCTGCCGATACTGTTTCACTCAAATACTAACCTCTGTCAATTAATTTACATATATTGCTAATCATGTCTGATGTAATTACCATTGCTTATTAGTGACTTATTGTTGCAATAAATATAATACGATTTTGGCTCTACTGAATTATTCTTTAGTTTTCGCACTTTTGCAATGCAACCAAGATTGGTGTAGGCATTGTACTATTACAATATAGATGTCTGTATTTTTTGGTAAATTATTGAAATTTTTCTTTTGATTTGAGTATAACCGAATATTTTATAAAGCCCACTCAGAAATAGTCACAGAGAAAAGATAACCTTTAGATCTATAATTATTAGAAAAACTCCTTAAAACTTTACATATATTTACAGTTTTGCAAAAGTAGTACAGATAATTATACCAATTATTCATTTAGTAAATCAAAACTAACACAGTTGGGATAGAAATAAACCGATTTATTTAAACTTTCCTAAGTATACACACTGCATAACTTTTCTTCTTCTTGTTCAGTCTCCGTCACCGAAGGTTGGATATCATAGTGGCTATTCCTGACTTAGATATTGCCGCTCTGAATAGTTCATGTGTGGACCTATTGAACCATTTCCATAAATTTCGTAGCCTAGAGGTGCGACGTCTTCTAACTCTCTCTTCCCTTTTATTTTTCCCTGTATGATATGGCTCATATATTGTGGCTTTCACCTTTTAATTATTAATACCACTTCTCTCTCCTTACCTATCCTTCTTAATACTTTATCATTCCTGACTCGATCTACCCAGGATATTCTCAGAATTCGCTTGTATACCCACATCTCAAAGGCTTTGTGCTTATTCAGGTAATCTTTCAGCAATGTCTATGCTTCCATGCCATAGTACAATACTGAAAATACATAACAACTTATTCATATTCCTACATGTACTCCTTGATTTCTCAATTCTCATTCTATCTCTTCTGTGTAGTTGTTTCTGTCGTTTACTGTACTTCCTAGGTAACAGTATTTTCGAACTTTTCGACCTGTTGATTACCTATGTATAATTGATTGTTGACGTTATTTTTCTTTGTAATTATCATGAATTTCATTTTTCTGACGTTCATTGTTAACCCAAATTCTGCACTTGCTTCCACTCTACTCTATCTAATAATCCTTGAAGTTCCTCAATATTTTCCGCAAGAAGAACCGTATCGTATAAAAATCTGATATTGTTTATTGGTCTACCATTGACTTTGACATCTACAGTTTTTCTCATAATTTCTTCCGAGTATAAATTACATAAAATTGTAGAAACAACACATCCCAGCCTAATTCCTCGTCTAACATCAAATTTTGTTGTGGTTTGATCTTCTCTTCTGACCACCTCTCTTTATTTATAATAGAGATTTGGTATTATTCTTATGGCCTTACTATCTATATTTTTCTCACATAGCAGTTGCATCAGTGTGTCGTGCTTAACTTTGTCAAATGCTTGTTATAATATTCAAAGCAAACGTAGACGTCTTGATTTACATCTAGTGATCGTTGAGGGCGAACAGTGCTTCTTTTGTGCCAAGGCTTTTTCTAAAGCTTAATTGTTTTTTACTTACGCTTTCCTCTAGTTTTTAATACAGTCTATTATGAATTATTGTAAGGGATGTCTTGAGCGTGTGACTTCTACGATGATTATTGCATCCTTTTGTGCTTATTTTTTAGGTAATTGATGAAAGTAGAGAGGACCCAATCTTCTGGTATGACACCTGTATTATATATGGCGTTATATAGTTCTAACAATACTGTTATTTGATCCTCGTCTATCAACTTTAACAAATCAACCATTACTTCATCAGGGCCGCTCGATTTTTTATCTTTCATTTGTTTAATTGCGTAGAGTACTTCCCTTTTAGTTATTCGGGGACCACTCACGTCTTCTGCATTTTCATAGTTACTGATTCGATTGTCGTGATAAAGCTCTTCTGTATATGATTTACTCGATTTTAGCGTTCAAACAAGACGCTGTCGTGCATTTGCTTCTACCTGTCATTTCTTTTATTTTTTTATGAACAATAAAAAGGTCGTGTTTATCTTGCATTTGTTATATTTCTGTACATTTTTCCATGAGCCATTGTTCCTTCTTTTGTCGAATTTTCTGCTTTATTTGTTTCTTTGTTTCGGCCTTATTAGAACTTGTTTACTTGGTTATATTATGATTCTTTTAATGTTTTACATTTGCGGTTGGCATCGTCCTCTGTTGAATTCTGATTACCATGTTGGTCTTTAAAAACTTGTTTTATATTATTGTTTACTTCTTCTCTCAGTCTGTTTACAATACCTTCCTCTTTTAGTTCACTCGTGTCTATTCTTTTATTGTCAGCATTGCGTATAACTTTCTTTAACTTTATTTGCACGTTGCTCACTAAGTGATTGTGCTCAGATCTAACATCCGCCATCCGAGCTTTTATAACGGTTGCCAGTCATTAGGTATTTGGTTTCTTATAACATTGTCTTTGTTATCTCATGGCGATTTCCATGTATATAATCCCCTTCTTGGTAACTTGAAAAACAAATTTATGTGATTTTATTGGCAAAACTGTAGTAATTTCTCTCCTCGATCATTATGCTCATTATTCTCCCACACAGTGGCCACTTCTTCCTTTGTCAATTTTGGAATTAAGGTCTCTGATAATAATTGTAACATCTGTATTCTGTGTTGTGCGTAATGCAACACATCTGTTCATAAAAGGCTTCCACTTCATTTTCGTCTTTCTCAGCAGTCGGTGCGTACACTTGAATTAAGTTTACTGTTCTAAATTGTGATTGGACTTGTAATAACGTAACTAGTTCTTATATGGGTGAAAAGTTTATAACTGTTTTCCATAATTATTCTCCTTAGCATAGAATTTCGGCTTAGACCGCTTAGTATTTGTATATGAACACCCAGCATTTTCTGGCTTAATGTGCCTTGCACCTTCTGAAGTCGAGCAAAAACCCGCGCGATGGCCATGCTCTTTGGTGGCTCGTGTTGTTTGAGTATCTTGAGAACGAGGATACTTAGGCAGATTTGGCCGTTTTGCTGTTTGTGCATCCATATTCACTAACGTTTCGCAAGACCTTGCAGCTTGCATCATCAGAGTGAAAGTCGCACTAAGAACCGAAGGTAAAAGGTAAAGGTTCAGGGTTATTTCAATTCCCCCAACTGGGGGCGGGCTGCTATAGGGACCTTCCGTCCCTCTTCAGCCAAGAACGGGAATTATAGGATGGGTGAGAGAAAGGAGGGGTGGAGAATGGAAGAGAGGCCAGGAAAGGTGGAGAAGTACTGCCCCGGCATTCGCCTCAGAGAAGGTACTCTGTTGACTCAGGAAAACCACCTAAAAACCTGAATCAAGGCAGGCGGCCGCAGGAATCGAACCCACGACCTCCCGAATGCTAAGTGGACGTGCTACGCACTATGCCACGGAGCTCGGTAAAAAACCGAAGGTCGGTGTGGAGCTATTTATAGTCCTCTGTGCCAGGCGCGCGGGGTGGCGTAACGCTGGTTGGTCATCCGAGTGCAACGTAATTCGTGGGGCGTGGCCGTATGACGCAGAGTGGTTGTAATGCTTTAGATCGTGTATCACAGGGGTCCACGTTTTACTAAGCTTAAAGCCATCTTCCCTGTTGATATTATATGGATGTTTTTCTATTTCTATGGCTTCACGTATCACTCGTGGGAAGTAATGAGGTATTCTGGCAAGTACTCTGGCATGCTCAAATTCTAAAGTGTGCCCATTTGTAAATGTATGCTCAGCTACGGCTGATTTTGTGATGCGTTTGTGTTTGCAATCGCCTTTATGTTCTTGGAGTCTTAGATCAACGGAACGACCAGTCTGTCCAATGTTTTCCATACATTTTATTTACTGTAATTGCCACCCCGTGTTTATGCTGTTCATCGTCTCTTCCTGAATAATACATTACACTTTTTTCCGTCGTATATTGGCCTGCTGCTGACCATCTCACTTCACTTATATCAATGATCTTAATTTGTATTCTCTCCATTTTCTGGACCACATTGTGAAATTTACCTGCTTTATTTGTACTTTGTACAATCCACGTACCAATTCTCAGTGCAGTTATTTTGTATCTTTTAACTTTATTTAATGTTGTTTCTGTTTTCTTTCTCTTTATACAGGGATTTCGCGGGATTACGACCTGGGAAGCCCTGCAGTCTGTTGGTGTGGTTCTTCCCTGCCGGATCTTGGCTTCCGAATTCCATGATCAGTATGATTACTCTGGTTATTGTCTTTTGCCATAATGACTATACTAGAAATATTCATATCAATCTTTATTGAAGTGGTTTTCCGTTTATTTCTTGTGTCGTTGGCTTCTTCAGTTCTTCCGCCTTTTGGAGAAGTCTCTCACTCCAAAAATAAAAGAGTACTTTAATCGGTGTACTGTGTGGTAGAGGACTGCTTATTCGTCACAGAAAGGATGTTTCTTTACTTATTTCGCAGTTCACTACACGAGCCCAGCCCAGTTCTGTTATATTGGTTGCAATATTACAAATGTAAGTTAAATTGCTACATTCGTTGTCGTGTTGTAATATTTTTTGTCAATTTCTGATATACTTTGCTATGCCAACAGACATTAGAAAATTTTAACTATCAAAATAATTAATTTCTATTTTATATAGTTAAACATATAAATCAATGATTTATTTCATATTAATTATTCGAAATATATATCACAGATAAATATTAAAATTAATCTTTGATGGAACTGGACATTCAACTAACTGTAGAAAATGCAATGGAACTCTTTTAAAAATATTTCTGTGGATGGGACTGGTCTTAGGTCTTACACATTGAAATCCACTCACCATCTACTAAAATACACACAAAAGTGATTTTTTTAATCTTCTTATTTTACAATAGTACAAATATATTCAAACCTATTTTCAAGTATTAGGTCTGTCAGATTTTATCTTTTTTTATTTTTTATATTTGAATTGAGTATCACCCCACACTTACAATTTATTACATTACATTCAATGATAAGCAAAATAACAAAAATATGTTATAATTCCGAATAAAATACACAAATTGTTATCTGAGCCAAAATATAAAATAAAATGTTCAAATATTAACCAAATTAAGAAAAAAAGTACCCAAATTATAATATAATTCTCTCAAATTTAGGACCTTCTACCATACCGACTCGCAATTTTCGATTTGGTAAGAGCGATTTGGTACGAGCTCCATTTTAATGAAACTTGGTGACCTGCAAGTGGAAGATTGGTTTTATCTAGTGACAACTCGGACTTAGAAGACAGACAAGGAGTAGGTTTTATAGTCTAGGAAAACTCGTATCAGCTGTAGACACTTATTTATCATGCTTAGACTAAGGTCCCAACCAGCCAATTGCAATTTTGTTCATACGTATCGACTGATAAGAGTAAAAGAATTCTACGAGGGCCTAGAAACCTTTCTCAAATCTATAAAAACCTGTGATATCAGTGATAATAACGGAAGATTTTAACGCCAAACTCGGGTATGTGAAAGTAGAAAGTGTTGTTGGGATCTATGACAACCAGGGCAAAAAAATTGATAAGGTTTAGTTACTGTTTAAGCTTGACCTGAGAAGGTTCAAAAATTGTACCGACACAGGAGACAGTAATAGAAGAGCAAACAGCGTCAATAAGAATCCAGATGTAGAAACACTATGGAAAGATGTGAAATACCAATTAGTCCAATCTTCAAATGTTCACTTGAGGGTGATAAAGAAAGGTGAAAGAAAAGCATGGTTAACCAGTACACTAATGAGCCTAAAAAAAAAACGTTTGAATATAAAAGACTTGATACCAATCGAAACTAAAAATGCAAAAGACTTATTGATAAACCAACATTCTAAAGAAGTTGAGAAGCCAACTGTTAAGTGTATAAGTTGTAACACACATACTAATAGTTATTTATCTGCCGAAGGCATAACAAGGCATTTATTGCTCGCGCCGTCAAAATTAGAGCTTAAAGCGTAACCGCGGGCTTTAGTACGACAAGGATCATAAATATGCATACAGCATTTTATGTATAGACCGTAATATCCGCAATTATAGCCAGATTTATAATTTTTTGAAATGTTGGCGTCTACGCTGTCATTGCTTCTCAAACCGACAAAAAAAACACTAAGTGGGCCGTAAAGTACTTTAAGTCTTACTACTACACTATTTGATGTTCATACCTGTGATACGGAATATAAGCAAGTCTATAGCAACCGCTGTCGCTCCATAAATAACAATTTATCCACAATCACCTTCTAATTGAAGTGTTATCCACACTTATAAACCGTCTAAAGTACCACTTTATCCATTAATGGAATAATGAAATTATTTTATTCCACTAGTGGGATAAAACCACTTACTACTGCATTGTTGGTAGCACTGTCAAGCTATGCCAAATTCGAAATTTGTAGATTAAGTTTTGCGTCAACCTGTGTCAAATAACAAACAAAACTTAACCTATTAACCTCTTGAATTTGACATAGACTGACAATACACTTTAGTACTGCCAAACGTATAACATTTGATCTTTCGGTACTTTCCAAATTGTCACTATGACTTTTCATGGCTGTCACTACAAAACGTATGTTTTTTAGATATTTATTGAGTTGTTGGATAAAACGTTATATTGCATTCGTGTTTTAGTTGCGTTTTATCCATTTAAGAAAATTAAACGCTAGAACTGCGTTCTGGCAATTATAATGTTTTTTAACCCCAACTTTTAAAGGTCTTGATTGTTTACTCGCATTCACAAGGAATAAATACTATAAATACAATTCCTAGTTAATTTTTAATACAATTAGTTAATTGTTGAAAACGAAAGCAGAATTGTCTTTCGAAACGTTTATGTTCGAAAAAGTTTCAGAGATTCTCTTTTACGTGTATCTTGTACAATCTTAACGGTTTGGCATTAAATAAAATAATACCCCTGCGCGTGGAGGCGATGTGGAAATCCCACATCTTCTTTACATATGAAAAAATCTAAAATAACAAAATTACTAGAACGATTAAGAAGGATTTCACGATATAAGATGGAAAGCAAAAACACAATTGTTACTAAACTCAAAGATCTACTTAGGTGACTTTTCTTTTTCCTCTCTTTTTGTAAGATTTTTAGTAGATATTTTCCATGCCATCTTTCCATCTCTTGTAGGGGACTACTTTTGCCTGTAGGTCGGTGCTTTCTTGAAATTTTCATCAAATGGCTTTTGGTCATTTTCAGTCCAATCTTTAATGTTCCTATGTCATTATTTCTAACCTGGTTCAGTCTTGTTTTCCCCACATTTTTTCTTAAAGTTGTCATCTTTATAGCTTTCACCATTTGCATTGTTGGTGTCGTATCCGATACGTCAAAATAAGCCTTACAACACTTTGTAGGTTATCCTCGTTATACACCTTTAAAATTGCATCATCTGCAAAACACAATTTCTTTTGGGCCCATTATCATATTCCTTTAAGTCTTTTTTTAAATCTTAGTATGATGATCTGTATATTGTTATAGCTCCACTTAGTGGCACCTATTTTAAGTTATAATTGACTATGTAGTAATGATCTTTATGTATTGAAATAGTTTTTTGTTATAACAATAATCATTATGTTTTTGCTATTACATCTGACATTAACTATACTTTAGTTTATTTTCAATCAATGCTCTTTTAAAATTATTTTTTTTTAGTAACTTATTTGCCCTTTTATAATTACGTATTATCAATTTTATTTAATCGCAAACTCCGGTAGAAAAATTTTACTCTTATTGAAACACAGGAAGGATTCGCTCATAATCTACACTGCTTCTATTCCTGAAATTTGATTCTTTTATTTTATGACAAGTTAAACGTCTGTCACCTGTCACTTTGAATTATGCAAGTGCAAAATCAATTACAAATACTTTCTCGTGACATTTACTTGTCACTCGACAAATATCAAATAGTAAGTACTTCCCTCTTTAAAATTTCCTCACTTCACTCTGTCTATCTTTTTCTTTCAGTTTTTTTATTTAAATACCTGTATTCTGTCGCCCGTTCATGGATTCGATACTCTGCTTTACCAAGTCAAACGTATTCCGCAATCTCACAAAGATCTCCCAACGTCCAAACAAATCACAGTCCGAACTCCGCCAAAAACACCTGGATCCACAAATACTTCCTGGCCAAAACACGACAAGGTACCTACCAACTTTCTCCAGAAGTAATGTCAGCAGCAAACACCATCCACGTCGTCCTACCAAAATCCTCAAGCCTCCGACGACCTAGTATCACGAACCTCGACTAAATGCAGGTTATAAGATGTCACTTCAATGACAAGTTTGTCGAATTAGAAGTCCTTTAGATGAAAACCTCCTATTCACCCCTTAAAGCTCTCACTCTGCTAACAATCTCGATCTAATCCACTTCCAGTAAAAACCATTCCTTGTTATTCAATTCATATAATGTAATGTAATTTGACAATAAACTCAGTTCAGCATCCCCTTCCAGAAATTTGCTTTTGTAGATTATAACTGTATTACTTAAACATTCTCACCAGATCCATTTATTTTAATCTACCAATTTAGTACTTTCGAGTCTGACCATTTGGATGGTACAGAGTTGGGCTGTTGAGCTTAAAATTGAAATATTCGGTTATAAATTCCTATCCATTGTCACCTTTGAATGTTAAATGCCACATTGTAGGCGTTCTATTCCCTCACTCAAGAAACACCATTTTAGCAGACTAAATTAATATGTCTTAAGGAGCTTGCACCTTCTTACCTTGTTTATCCATAGCTTCTATTTTTTGTAGTTTGTAGTTTTGTTTAGAGTTTATATAACAACATACTATGATCTGACTCTATACCTTACGAGCTTAGTGTTCTCGCAACTACTAAATATACATCAGTCTAGTATATGTCAATATTGATAATGTACGTATGTATGGTCGATTATAATCTGCTGCGGTCTTGTGTTCTGCTAAGCATATTTATTCTGAATTTAGTGCTAAAAATATGGTTTTATTCATTTTCAGCGTTACAACTTTCGACGTTTTGCAAAATCTGGCTTTCTTCTTGGTATTGTTTAGTTTCCAATTTCGTTGGCTATTGTTCCAAGTTCGAGAACGACCGCAGTAGAACTTTTTACACTCTCTGTATTTGGGAAAATAATGATCATATTGAATATCTAGGTAAACCTGCTAGCATTTCAATAACAGTTGCTTTTGGTTGCGTTGCTTTCTCATTAATATTTGTCACACGCAATTTTCGAAAGCCTACAGCTGCTACATCTTTTTAACACGCAGAAACTTGGTTTATTTATTTAGAGGAAAGTAGTTCTTTACAATAACAGTTTTAGTTAGAATCCAACACTTACACTTATCAACACCTAGATGTGCATATGTACACAGGAAAAACCTATAAAGAACTAAGCATTACTGCATTTTGATTATATACGAAATATATTACACAGAAAGGGGCTTTCTCGAGTTCTAGTAAGTCTCGTTTCTTGATAACACGGCATCAACATGCTTAAAAAATAACTTTCTGAGCAAACAGTCTTAATCCTTGACGAAGAGCATCCTCTTTTTGTTATACAAATATGTTAAACATTTCTTCTGCCATATAATTACTATTATTAATTGTTGTTGCAAGGACCAGGGATGGTTGTTCAAATATCAATATCTTTGAATGTCGCATTGCGAGATTTCGTGACTGCAGCTTCAGGTTATATTTATATAGTCATTAACTCCATGGTTTCTCAATGCAGCATTAATTTTACGATCGACACGCTTTTCGAGTTTTTGTCAGGAGATACACATCTAGTTCTAGTCTAATTTATTTCTCATTTTCATTATCTTTAAAGTATCAATAGAAGGAATGTCGTGGAGACGTGGTCTCAGCGAATATATAAAACTAACTTGCATTATTTGAGATATTGCTATTGCACTTCTAGATAACTGCTTTGAAGTTATCCTATAACCGTTAATAATTAGCATTGGTTAGTTTAGAAAAATGCAACATTGGCACATCAGTATTAATTAACACCGATTTGAAAAAGAATAAAAAATGTGCGTAATAAATGCCAGACAGTGAAAGACAACAAAAGTACTAAAACTAGGGATGAAAAAGCATATTTAATGTCATAGGTACTGTCCAAATTAGTACTTGTTTCGCAAACGTCTGAAACCAACCATTACAGAAACAGCTAATACTTGTTAAAAAGCTCGATAGCGCAGTGGTTAAGAACAATGGACTTCTGCTCCGAAGATCTCGTGTTTGAACCTCAGCGGTGAAAGGGATTTTCAGGTCATACATAGCCCAAAATCGGCATCTGATCGATTGAAGCCATTAATCGTTTGCTTACAATAAACGATTCTATTTTTGGCGTTTTTGACTGCAGATTAGTAACTAGACATACTTTATACATGATAATAAACTCTGCAGAAGGCAACGGCAAACGATCTCAAGGAATGCGTTTTCACAAAGATATGAAATTGATATGAATTTGTTAATGTGCAACGGCCACATCGGACCATTGGGATGGCGTCGCGCTGTCTAAATCTAGCCGGACAAAGAAATGTAACAGCTTTAACTGCCCATACTTTAAGAACAAAAGCAGCTCTGTCTACGTTTTGGCCAAACAACGGTTAGTTACAGGCCATAAACTCGCCTACTTCTCAGCTGACTAACGGCTAAAAACGAAAGTAGCCGCCAAACGATTAAATACGAAGGTAACACAGTAATAGCTAAGAAGCGCTTCACGTTAAATAGGAATGCAAAAATTTGGAGCACAAGAACGTCTCCCTGGGGTTCTAGTCAAGTAATAGAAAATGCCTAACTAACTCCAAACATACATTCTCAGACTGTAAATTTTACCTGACACACCGAGGGAGTCGTGCTTGGTGTCATAGTGCGCGGGTTTAAGTCAGCTGCAGCTTGATACAGATCAAATAATGCTGGCTGGTCCCTTGAAAACGTATAGCTAGACTTAATGAAACATAGTAACCTCTGGGTGCGCGTCTGGTGCCTCCCGTGACACAAGCAATGGTAAGAAAAGAGGTTGGCACAAACAACGGTAAGAAAAGGGGTTAGGGCTGCTTAAAATCTGGCTAACAGTGAGGTCACTGTTGTGCCGGATTGTGAATTGCTTAGAGAAGTACAGTAAGACAAATAGTCGGTGTGCACACAGTCTTGTAACAGGTATTAGGTACTGCGGTGTGGGGGTGTGCTACACCTACGGAAGTAGGAGTTAAACAAGTTGTGATCTGTTACAACAGTTATCCGTATTACTAGTAGAGCTACTGCATGCACCAGACTTGGCTTCCTCTCCTTTGCAGTCCAATTTGGTGGCTGCCTTTGAAACCCCACAACTGGTTAATCCTTTTCCAAGTCAAGTTTTGAATAGAAATTTTTCACGGCGGCGTTCTTGAAATTGCTCTCGACACGTTTTCTTTTCGCTAAATAAAAGCCACATAAATCTGAGCTAAATTAGCTGGTGGTTTTTGGGCTGTTTGTTTCGACCGCCGTAATATTTCAATTACTCCTAATCACTCCTGTCATAATTTAACATAGTTTTCGGCTCTTGTTATGCCATGTGCCAAAATACGAAGTTATCTCTCCAAATCCCGCTAAAATCCTAACAACTGCAAAAGCTATCGGCTTACACCGTATTCAAATCAAACGAACACCTTCGTTAAGATGTATAATTGTTTGCCTATAACTACAAATAGTTGCTTACATCTAGCTACTAAGGTACGAGTCTTTTATTTTCTTTTGTGAAAGTAACCTAAATAAAATTTCGTGAGTATCCGACTCAATGCTGCAGTTAAATTGAGGCCGAGAGGGGTGAAATTTTGTATAGTTCTAGTTTTCTAGCCAGCAATCATATTATTTGGGTTAGATATAAATTTTGAAATCTTTGTAAGTTGTGTCGGCTGAATCTGCCAACACACCTAATTATAATGTAATTAAAAATGTGTCGAAGATTATATAATAGTATATGATGGGACAAGTGGTTGAAATAAAATTTCAACGTTGAGAGTGGTTTTTTTCAACCAGCGAAGCGAGTTGAAAACAGTAACTCGAGACGTTGAAATTTTATCAGCCACGAGTTACATATACTATTTTTTCTACGAATTTTTACTCATTTTAACAAATTAATGCACTTTAGAAAAAATTAAACATAAAGTGACATTTCTCTTGTCATCAATTGAATGTCAAACAGTTTGAAATCCCGGTAGTCCGAGAATTTCAATCTCTAGTGGTTGAAATGCAACTTCAACCACCGGAATCAATGGCAAAATGACTGATTTCAATGTCATGAGTAGAAAAACGATGTTATTAGATACAATTTCAGGCATAGATCAGGATTTAAATATTTATTTAGGCCCATGCAGTAAATAGCAAGATTTAGATTGTTGTCATCTGTCAAACTAAGAAAAGGGTTTGTAATTCTATAATTTAATTCAGAATGCCTTAAAAAGTATGCATTAGGGGTAAAATAAGGTGAATGTTGGAATGTTTTTACTTAAATGTTAAAATACGAGCTAATAATTGCTTACTCCTACAATTATTAAGGCATACATTAACCTTCCGTCGGGCACAATATTTTGACCGCCGAGTTCGAGCGCAATGTGCTTGATAGACACACTTCCAAAAAAACATAATAAACACCTAATTAGGTTTAATTACACAACTGCAAGTGGTGAGCATCATTATTAGATAAGTCAAAATAAAAGAAAACACAAAAGTTTCTGCAAAAAACCTTTATATGACCTGAAACAAATGAAAAGAAAAAAATTATATACATGTTTGGACGCAATGTGCCGGATAGTCCAGATAGATAAATCAAGGTATTTTTAGAAAATTATCAAAAACCTTTACAGTATTTAGGCTTCAAGCAAACGTAATACATGATTTTTATGCAAATATTTCGAAAATACGTACTTCGAAAAATGTGGCGAGTTCGGGCACAATGAGCTTCTCTGAACAAAATTTGAATAATTTTCATTATTAAAGGCCAAAAACAAAATAAGTGGCAGGGTTGTATATAGCACACCAAAATAGTCATATACTATGTGCGATAAATTCCAACGCCGCCTAGCAGTGGCGCGAGATAGCAAAATTACCGCGCTGTGCCTGTCAGATCAGTTGCGCCCGACGGAAGGTTAACGGAATTTGGTCATGCGACGTGTTAAAATAGTCTTTGCAAAGCGACCGATCTAATAATGTTAATTTTAATTGTATGTTAAGGTTTGTTTAGTTAATTTAGAAAATAACTTTTTTTGCTGTCTAATTATTTAGAATTAATGTTAGCGATAGGGAGAATTTGCTTTATTTGGAAGCCTTTAGTTGAAGGGAGGGAGGCTAAAATTTAATAATTATTAAACAATCTGAAGCAATATGCGAAATGACACAATGATTCCTTGGAAATCTGCAATAATTGACCAAGTGGTAGCAACGAAAGAGCTTGTAGAGCTATAAAGTCAACGCAGAAGATAAAAGGGCTAATAATCAGTTGGCCAGCTGTGGATTACAATTTCGAGTAGGCGAGCAAGAGGTTTTTTGTATGCTGGTCTACCGCAACTATCTCTGACCAGCCATAGCATTTGATGAGTCAAATTGTGCGGTAGATAGTGACAAATTGTGTGTTAATGGCAGAATAAGAAACGGTTCGAGCCACGTAGACATATAATCTGCATGCAAAGTACCGTCTTCTTTCAACTAATAGTTTTGACCTATACCGGCAACAGATGAACAAAAATAAAGGCAGACAGGCAAACAGACAGACGCAATTAAGAAACCCCGAAATGTGAAGATCTGAAGAAAACTCGGTAGGTAATTTCACGATTACAATACTTTCTTTGCCTTCGGCGACGTACGTAATAATTCAATAGTTCCAGAATAAAGTACTTCAAATTTTTATGTGCAATCGCACTAAATGATATTGAACCAGAGCGAGGCTTGAAAAGAGTAAATTCAATAAGTAAATGATACTAGGTGGACCATGTTCGTCTAAAAAAATACTGTTGTTTTAGGTATAGTGATAGCAATATTTATACAGTAAGCTGTTAAATATTAATTATTTTAGCTCAGGCTACTTAGAAGTGCCATAAAAACTCATTTACCAGAAATGGGATTACTCTATGTTACTTAGTTCTGAAAAATCAGTTTGAGCAATACCAAACCCTGGTACCACTTTTGTCAGTTCAGTTCTTCTTTAAATAATTTACAGATTTTTAGAATGATATGTAACTGTCAATATTACGAATCAGCCAGTTGTTGATAATACGAAAACACGGAAGATGCTAACCTCTCAATTTGCAAAGTATGGAAGCGACATGCAGCAACAATGTTGGTCAGCACGGAAAATACATGTGTTTTGGAACGCTTTATCAGCCCTGCCAGTTTATAAATTACTGCTATCTTTCAATTTATCAAGCAAACTGCTGTTCGCCTTAATTAAATTGCGTAAGTTTATGGAAGCAATAAAACTTAGCCAGCTTTTTATACGGGAATAATTTACATATCGTCACAAGCCGATGCATTCTACAATCTCCTGCCGAGCTCGAAAGGCGCTATTGGCGACAATTTTATGGTTCCTTGGAAAACAGACTAGAGCTGTTCGAAATTTTTGGTTAGGTCCTGTTAGTGGATTTCTAGGATTGAATGGTTGGATTTGGGCAAATCCTGCCTGCGGGCGCTTCTCAGCCCACCGTTATATAGATGCCAGTAATGCAAATCAGTCGATTGATTCGAATGGTTTATGCGGCGAAGATCACGGCCGCTGAAATTTGATGTCAAAGCAACGGTTCCGCGGCTAAAAGGGATTAGGTAACCACCGAGCTAATTAAATTAGAGGTTATTTTACATAAGCTGGCGATTGCGACATAAAACTGAACAATGACGGCTAATTTGCCTCTAAAGTCCAGGATTAAATTGGTAGTCGAGCAACATAATTACGAATCGTGTTAGTTTCAAGCTCCTATCAGCTGAAAGAGCAAGCTAGTTTTATGACCCTTTATAAACATTCGAAATTTTGATAGCGCAATGCATCAAGTATTCGCGTCATAAACTAATGGTATTAGCGGTTCAAGTAACCTCATTTAAAACGCAAATACCACTCGTTCGCTCTACCTAAAGCTTATTTCTCAAAGCTTTTCGAAACATTGAAACACACAAATTTACAATCAACATCTTTATCAAATAGAAAAACACAAGGCTTCTATGTATTCGGCCGAAACAAGAGGGAGGGCTTCTCTAATACTTCAAATATTTTTTTCAAATCCAAAGTAATTACTAGTAAATATTAATAATAATTAAAAGGGTAAAACGAACCGCCAATCTTAAGAGTAATTTTCAACAAATTCTACAATTGGACGCTCCAAACTGTTACGTGTAAAATTTACATTAATTAAATTATGTTAGTTTTCTAAAATTGCCTTGGGTTTCCAACTATCACAACATATGTTAGCTTGCCATTTCTCTGTTGACGTACATTTTAAATATCCTAGATTTAGGACTATTCATTGGCTTTTGGAAATCGTAAATATATATGGGGGAGCGATTTCCTTTGCCCATTTTGAAAATATAGATTGAGATATTGCTTCTGATGCTGTGCAGTAGAAATTTTCAGTAAATGTGGATTAAATGCTTCGAAATCTTTGAAACTTTAGTTCAGTATCTCTGTGTTGGTTTTGAAATTGCTGAAATTCCACTGGCTAAGTTAAGATTAAACACTATTTTCAAATCAGAATTCACCTGTGGCTACCTGCCAACCTCGGTATGTAACGAAAGTCATTCCTTGCAATTGTTTGTCACGATTTGGAACTATTTCAGGCCTTTTTACTTTCGTTCATATTTTGTCCCTTTGGTTCAATTGCCATCACCGGACATTGGCTATTTTTTGAGTCATCATCAGAATATCTACAAGTGATGAATTTTGCAACTAATTGCAAGTGACTTTTAAACTAGACGTACCATTACTAATCATCTGGAACTGTTCAATGCCTTTTCCTTCGTGCAGCTTCACTTTACACCTGAGAAAATGCTAGCACAGCCCCTACTGCAGCCTCATGGTCGCCCTGGGTTCTTTGGAATTGTGCAAGATTAGGTATTTGAGTCTCCATTGTGGCCAAGTCGTTTCTGCGGCAAGTGAAGTCCCCCACTCTAAAATACCTCGTGTGAATTCTAGACCTTAAAAGCTGTGACCTACTAGGTTCTTATAATACTTATTATTATACTGACTATTGGCTAAACTTTGCTACACTACAAGACAATTCCCGAACCGCGGTGTCTGTTTTTGTAAACATTTAGTGTAATTTATTTAAATTTTCATGCAGAAATTCTGCGTGTAGCAATAGTACGTTTTGATTTCTCTCTGTGTCTGTAAAGTATACATATACGATGCATATCCTCAAATTAAGTTACAATATCTGTTTTTTAGTCTTTTTAATTATTATTTGCTAAAATGTATCTTAAACAACTGTTCTACATAATCACCGTTTAAATATACCAATTTATCATAGCGTGGCACAAACTTCTGTATGCCAATGTCTGTGAAATTTGCGTACGCCATTTTTATCCAATCCTGAACCAAAGTTCTAAGTTCTTCATCAGTATTGCATTTCCAATTAAATTTGCCATTCGCATTGCCTTGTGTTACTCAGTGAGCATTTTCGATACCCAGCTCGATCACACTTTATGATAGTGCAATTTTTCTGCCACAATGTCATGAACCAAAGATCGTGAAATTTGTGGAAAGCGTGTGGCCAATTCATAAATTGTAAACCTTCTGTTTTCATGGATTTTCTTGTTCACTTGTTAAACCAAATTCCTCTTCGCTCTTCATCGTGAACGTTTGTCTTGCCTGCGCTAAACTACCTGCATTATCTTCTTACCATTCCATCACTTATTACATGTTCACCATAAACTTCACTTCAAATTTGCCGAAAAATTTTTGCAGTTAAAAACGTGACAAGTTTGCTGTAAGCGATATTTGATTAATTTGTCTTCCAATGCTTTCTTATTTTAATACTGAAGCTTTTCTGACTAAATTTATCCAAATAGCACCATTTGCTTAAATATATCCATGATTGGAACTTAATTTATGGTATTATAATTATTAAAATTAGATTCTTATTTCACATCAATTTTTTTACTTCCTTTTACTATAAAGGAAGTATTGGATTCACCCCAAAAATTCGAAATTGAGTTTTCAACGGATCTTCACGTTTTAGAGTCCCCTGATCCCAAAAAACATATTTTTTTTCATTGGTCTGTCTGTCTGTCTGTGTATGTGTCTGTGTGTCTGTCTGTGAACAGAATATTTCAAACATGGAAAGAGATATGGCGTTGAAACTTCATATATAAGTTTTGTGTACTATGTAGATGCGACAGCAAGCTTTTGAAAAAAATCGCATAACCGGAAGTAGGTGTTTACTCTTGTGATTTTTCAGTTTTTTTCGATTTTTTCAAAAACGGATTTTTTTTAAACTTTAAATTTTTAATGTGTATTGATGTGAGATAGGTGATTTTCCAGTTGAATACTTCTAAAATGGGTTTCTTTTGTTTTTTTTCAATTTTTTTTATTAACTCCTATTTTAAATAAAACACCCGGTATATTATTACATTTTTGAATTCACCTTAAAATTTTAGAGAAAATTTGTCTCTTCAACTAACACTCGATTTTGTACCGTTTTTGTAGAATTTGTAATTTTTGAAAATTTTTAACAAATGGTTAAAAATTAAAAATGAAATTTTTGACTAATTATAAGATCACTGTAAAAGGAAGTTGTGTGAGTGTATCACACCAGATTTTTACAGTTAAAGTTGAATTGAAATACACGCATGAGAAGAGAATACCATAGAGTGTATACACAAAGTAGATTGTAACATAACGTTGCAACAATGGAAAGCCGGTTCACGACTGGTAAAAAGCTTAAAGGGGTCTTCTTCGACTAAAACAGAAATATGTTCGCTTGCGATAGTCAAAAACAATAGTACCGGGAAAGAAGCAAGAACAAATGTGTGCTATTCTTAAGGGCGCCACCAGGGCTTTATCTTTCCAGTGGTGTAATAGGGAACATTTCCATCAGCAATGACGTCATGCGGCTTGATAAGGAAAATCTTCACAAGTGTTCGCCTGGAAAACAATTCCATAGAGGGTTGTTACTGCACAAGGGGTACACCCAAAAACTTATTTTACAAGTGCAAATTCACTGATAAATAAATATATATAAAATAGTCTACCCGCTGGTAACGAAATATTTTTCTAGAACTGCGATAGGGTACAGAGCGTCGGTGGGACGATACGACTATAAGTATATCCGATGAGAGATCGATATGAAATTACAAGTAATTCAAACGAGACAAAATCGACATTTCAGTTGGATAGGTTGCGGTTGGGATCCTGTGAGTATTTGACTAGAGATTTTCTAAACAGCTATATTTACGGAACGATAACGGTTACATACGCACAAACTCTCTGCTTAAAGACAATTGCCTGTGTGACTTGTTAGCTTGGGGTGAGACGAATTTCGCATTGTATTAGCAAATAGTTATGCGAATCATAATAATATAAAAAAAAAGACAACAGTCGAAGAACGTTAAATGATTCGACCAATATTAACTGATGATCTAAAATTACGATATGTAAAAAGATGTAGGGATTGCAAATTTATATTAAGCGATTAAGCCATCAAAATTAATGATTCAAATTCCTTTTTCCAAAGCCCTTAATCATACAAATAAATGAGGGAATGGCATATGGTTTTCTAGACATTTTCTTCATCATCCTTGTATCCCTCATCATTTTCGCCACATTATGGGTTATAATAAAACTACCTAGGCAGTATGTTGGCTTTAATATGTGCAGCTGAAAGATTGCACTTTTTAAAGCGGTGTTAATAGAAGTTCTTGTAGAGCAATCGACTTTTTCTGGGCTTTGAACACTTGTTTCTTGAAGAAAAGCATTGTTAAGGGAGGACATACGAACATGTTTTTCATGGATGAGTAACTGTTCTCGTGATTGCTTAACAAGGAAGAAAAATGAAGTTGTTTACTCTAGTTCGACAAATAGACAATTACTCCAGGTTTGTAGTTGTTCGAAAATAATAATAAATGCACTTGTGCCATCAAACAGCTCGCTGACGAAGCAAGCAAGTAAAATAAGAAATTTCCATCTGTTGAAATACAACAACGTGTGGAGGAAAAATACCGAAGGCAGAGGAAGTGTTACATCAAAAAACATTATTACTGTGGTTATACAAAAAAAGCATATATTAATGTCTTAGATCCATCACTAAGAGGAATATCGTTATGAACATCCACAGAGCTAGCTTCTTAATCGTTTTGTTAATTGTGGATGTAGAAACCACTGTTGAAAGAAGTTTTATGGTATGAAGTCATGATATACATTGCCTAATGCTGCTCATCGAAATAGATAATTGATTAATTGTATTACTTTGGTTTAAAGATATGGATTGAATTTTATTACTTATTTTCAAAAAGTCTAATTTTTGTATGTTACATTTATCAAAATTCAGGAGCACTAGCTTTAACTCAAAGGAATAGCCTTGTTCTGGCTATAGATGAACTTTTCGAATAGCATTTTTTGTTCAATGTCCAATTTAGTGACCGGTGATTTTAGATTGAATAAACCTAACAGTTTAGGGTTTCTAGTTCGTTAAACGGCTAAATAAACGTAGTCTTTTTTCGTAAATAGAAACCATGTCTCTACTAAAATCTATCTCTAAATAAAACTTATATGTATTCTACTCTGAATATCTCTCATTCAAACAATCCAATGGCACAGTTGCAAAAACTTTAGTAATCAATTATTGAGACTTATAAGAGTATTTTTTCAATAATTTTAGAAAAGTAGACAGTAGGCTTGCAGATGAGAATATTCTGTTGGTTCTCTAACTCTTAGTTGTTTGGGGTGACATATTTCTCTAAACCGAAAGTAATATTATGCAGTAAATATCTATCAATAAATGGTCACAAAGAGACTCGTTTTAATCTTTACCCCATCGTCACTCATGGATTATCTGTAAATTATTTTACTCTATGTAAAGGAAGACTTGATGTTATTAGCACAGTTTAAATTATATTTTATTGTTGCGTTTAGTATAATATATGAAATCGCAGACAGTAATTTATAAGATATTCTGTGCGATTATAAAAAATGTATTAAAACGCAAGGGAAGTAGACGCTCGAGCATGGGGTGGAACTGCACATGCCGTCGTTCTTGTGCTGCTCGCATGAGGGGTGGTTGTTGGTGCATTGCCAGGTGTTTGCTGCCAAGGGGTGCAGGGTTGATGCATTGATTTAAACTTGATTCGTCTAATGCTGGCACATGTTGGGGTGTAGCCACGTAGGTGAAATAGCATAACGTTTGGGCGAAAACCAGTGCATGCCAAACTGTTACTATTGCCGATTTACAAAAATAAATAAACGTCCTACGAATATCTTCTGTGCTGTAAATGGCCAGTATTAAGGTAAATTTAATAATAGAGAAAGAGAGAGAAATAAATTGAACTAACTGGCACCGTTAGCACTTGATGATACACTATTAGTCAATATTTTAAATTAATAGAACACTGGCCCAACTCTGATATGCTTCGTTCTTTCGGTTATTGTCAAAGAGTTCGCTGCTAAAATAAATTAAACGCTCAATACAAAGTTTGTTATGTAACATTGTTTAGTCGCTGCCACTATTAAAAATAGTAAAATGCCAAAATTCTAATATATGTGGTACAAATAAATTAACATTAAGAACAGACAAACAATTTTATAAAGTAACGAGGATACCTATCTTAATGTACTGCTCTGTAAATTTTACTTATTTGGTTAATGGCACAACATACATAATATAAAACAGTATATGCAGATAGTATAACATGTAAAAAACCTACGGACATATGTAAATTGAACTTGAACCAAGCGACAGATGCAACAGGCAAAAGTTGCAGAAATAAGGTTCCTAAGAGTAGGCAGAATATACTATTCTAAACTTCAAAGAAAGTGGACACACACGGGAGAATTAAAATTAATTTAAATAAAAAAATTACTGAATAGAGAACTAAATGTAAGAGACAAGATTCTATTAAAATACTGTATTAGTATCAAGTAAAAGGCAGAAGCTATGTGGAAATTTCTCAAAAATGATTGAGTAACCTACTGATCAATCCCAATCTACCCCTATGAAGGCGGAACGAGCCAAGAGTATTAACTATTGATGATGGTGATGACTATTCTTCATATGTAAACGTCTTAAATAATTATCTTTAATTTATTTTGTGACAGGATGCTTTACACAGTGTTAAATAAGTTTAAATGTATTACCCTAACTTTTCGTTACTAATCCATCTATTCACAGAGATAATGCTTAATATTTCAAATTTCAATTTTAGATCCCTACAACAGAAAACCAGCTGGCAATCGTCTGATAAGTTGTTTAGGAGATGTGGATTTAGTGTGATTATAGTCTTATACTAAATTAGCAAACATAAAGAAGCTAGAAAAGTTGAGCATTCTAGAAAATTTTTTCTAGTCGTTCGAAGTCTAAAAAACTTTGCCTGTGTGATCTAATTTCTTTTATTGGGATAACCCGATATTTCTCTTAAATAAATTGACCAACTCTACTTACAATTCTAAACATTTCGAATGAGAATGGCAACACTAGTCAACCTATTGGGAATCACTGGCATAATATCGTGAAGCGTGCCGGTTATAAAGTGCACAATGCGTGAATTGCGACGCATGTGTGTTTCTAGTTATACTTGTTGGATTAGGGCTGGTTCGAACGCTTTGTCATTTCACGTGCACACCTATTGTCAAATATGAGCATTGTCGCTCTCCTCTGTAATTACAGTATTCGTTATTTCTGTAGTAGTACTTGGATTTCAAGGCGGTGGGCTCGATAAACAGCTAGATTAATTTATTGTATCCTGTAGGATGTGGTGCAGTTATTTCTGGCCTCCCACCTCCTTGCACAATAAAAATATCGAGGTAACTGTATATTATTAAAACCACCGTAAAGCTTAATTCTAATTTACTATTATTCTAAAGGCTAAAAAGGAAATTACCTCGTCGGTCTCTAATTAAAAATTTAAATTATTTCACATTTCTATGCTAAAACTATGGTTTATTTGTTGGACTTATGGGATACTGCGAGGTAATTTACGACATGGGCCTACTTTTAAAAGTTGGATGAATACATACGTTTTTGATGATCTCATGCAAACAACGCAGGTTGGTTGTGAACGCTTACTGAAAATGGAAAGAACAGATGTTGCATTAAGAAAACCTCTGGATGTACGTATGTGAATTATCCCTGGGTATTTTTCTGCAATAAAAATAATAATAATAAGTAGTGCCAGTATCCTCAAATAAGTAATCACAGACACTTAGAATATCTAATGGATATCAATTGCATATCTACAATACTACTAATCAAAAGTTATCTATGAAGGTGAACCACTTATTATAATAATCGAGAAAATAGGAAGGAATGCTACCATATTTCTGGTTTTAGTTTAATATTTTTGAACAAGGATATTTAAATTACATCGCTGTGTACGCCATTTCAATTATTATAGAGCTACAAGCTTTTTGGAATTTTCTAGAATAATCGTATCAATGCATTTTTTGTTATTATCCTACCAGGCTACTCTATTATTGGAAAACTATGTAAAGTCTAAACTGTTACTAAGATTCAAATTAGCATGTTTTGTGTCCATGGGAAGTCAATAACTTTATAAATTCCACAATGCGTCTTAGACAGTTGGTGAAAGGTCTGTCTTTGGTTACTTTGCTCAAATAATGGATGTTTGACAAAGTAGATTTAAGCATCCCTTCTTTTACAAGAAAATGTGTAAGGTCAGATATTTAACTATTCATGATATTTATTTATGATAGGCATTCTATGGCACTACAATACTGGTATTGTAAAGTAACTAATATTTAGGTATGTATAACAAGCAACTCCCTTTCTTGACTTGAAACTTTTAATTTTGCAGTCGGGTTTATTAACGTCATATAGTTACCAACATTTTCAGAATCTTCTAATATCAAATGCTGGTGTACATTCTTTGATCCTAGAGCGTACTCAGAGTTAAATATAAGCAGATAAACATAAGGTATAGCACTAACTGAATCAATGGACTGCTACAGTCCGTAAATGAATATACTTCTATGCTATTATGTCAATTAGTTAAAATTACATAAAAAAGGTGGAGAAATCCATAAGATTTATCAAAAAATCCTATAATACCAATACCAAGACGATCATCAACAATAACGTGTTTTGATTGCCGAACTACAAGTTTTACAAGTTAGCTTTTGAAAATTCCAAGGAATGTAATGCAAAGGTATATTATGAGTAAATCATAGCAGCATATCCTCTGTGCATTTCTTCATCGTGAATTTGTAAACATGTATAAGTTAAATAGTGTAATCAATAGTGTCCTTCTGTTTGATTTTAGCAATTCGCCATTCAGATAAATCTGTACCATCTTTAAACGAGGTGTGAGCACAACCCTAGCTAGTTCTAACTCTCGCTAAAATATGGCGTGAATAAGGACCAGGCAGCGGTTCTAAAGGTTACAAAAAAATTATTTAATTTTAATACAAAATGGGCGTTAAACAACGTAAAACTAAATCTAGCTATCAAAACACACCACCAACTACCTTGAATGCCTCTAACTTCAACCTAAATATTCAAAACGAAACGAGCAGGTTCACGAAGGGTTGTAGCACAAATACTCAAAGAATATATAAACCAGTAACAGTAACTAGACTTTTAATATTCAAACAATGTAACAATTACCAATCGTGATTTATGAAATAATATTATTAGAACAATTCAGGTAAAACCAGGCGCTCTACTAAGCAAATGTTAATTACATTTGGAGTCAAACACAATCAAAATGACCCAAGTAACATTCAACATCACACAGGTAACAAAAACAACAAATTAAAAGCGCTCACGCCAGTAACAAAATGGCAAAATTAACATGTGGATGACATGCAAACATCCAGCTTGGTATATAAAATGGACCTCACTTCGACCAGCTTGCAAACTGTTAAATTGAAAGTACCAAAAGCTGGGTGTCTAAGGACATACTGCGAGAGGTTTTTACAGGGTAAATACACAATTATAGCTATCCCTATATGAAAACGCTATCAAGTGTTGATAAATATATCTATTACATTAACACGTGTGGTTTATTCTATTCGAAGGCCGTCGCATTAAATACGCGCAATACTGGCAACTCTTAATGTCAAAGTAAATGCTTGTCAATTTCCGTCAAGGGGCTCTAATGGCACATGTTTTTCTGTCACAGAATAAACGTCAAATATATAAACTCGATTTTAGCAGTCGAACATAAAGCTTTTTGTCCTACTCGTACATAATCTGACTTTATTGACTTGTTTCCTTTATTGCTCATAAATACTCATAAAATAAGGTCGTATGTTATGTACTTGTTATATAAATATCTATTACTTCGCGTTTATTAATAAAATACTGAACTTAACTTCTTAGCAAGAAAAACCTTTTCATATGTTTCGGTTTGCCATCAAACCGTAGTGTAACTTTACTACATAAGGAATATCATAATTGTATGCCTATACTAATTACTGCTGCTAATACAGAGTAGTTTTGCAGTCGACCGTATGGCTTCTAGAGATACAATGGGACACAAGAAGAATTCGAAAATTCCTGTAAGGTTTTGTCTCAGATCCGTAGTTTCCGAAATACAACTTGTTCGCATTATTAATCGCATTTGAATTTTGGTCAGATCAATTTGGATGATATATACAAATAAACAATGCAACCTGTGGGATTCGAACCCGCCCTCCCAGGCGGAATGCGATTGCTAGCCAGATGCTTGAACAGGTTGCCTACGAACGCACACCTATCGCACTATACTGCGTCTCAGGGTGACTAGACAGTACAGGGCCTTATGACAATCAGCAACAAACAGCGATGCCATATGTCTCCATAAAAGTGTTCTGTAGAAAAAACGCACCGATCACAAACAAACAAATCCGGATATTGTAATAGAGACAGCTTAACTATAATCCCTCATTACCTGGTACGTTTGGTCAGTGGCATTCAAACAAGTTTATGAACAAAACAATTACGTACAGTACAACTGGCATAGAACTGGCAACGTCGGAGCAAAATTCCTATATGGAAAGCATTCCCTATCCTCTCCACGCTGTCTTGTCACCCTGAGACGCTCTATAGGCTATAACTATGTTATAAACGATGTGGTGATACGACAGCCGATCGCGAACGAATTGCGCAAGGTGACGATGAAAATTAATAAATAGAGCTTAACAGTAGCACCCCCAATCTAGAATTCGACTAAATTTTACACAATTTGTTTTCATTGGAGAGTGTTAATGGAACCACTTTGATTTCTGCTCGTTCTCATAAAATCGTAGGTAGTTCGGCGAAGCAACTGTAGGACCTAAAAGAAAATAATATTAATACATGCATGTAAGAAAGTGAGGTTAGCGATGCTAGTTGTGGAGAGATTAGCAGAGTAATTTGGATAATAAGACAGTCTTTCTGTTCCATACGCTATCTCTGGGTTTTTTGGTGCGATTTATTGCAAAACTGTAAAACCGGCACATTAAAAAACGCATTGTTTAATTCTGCAATGTAAAAAATTTTGTAACCGTTAAAACGTGATGCACAATAGGTGTAGAGGGCAGAGAACCCAATTTGAACGTTTATTCGATTTTACAAACGGGTTTAGTCATAGAAAAATTTAAAAATTGATTTTGATTAGATGTCAGATGCGTGTAAAAATAGCAAAAGAAAAGGGTGTAGAAAAGATATAAAGTTCTAAAAAGATACAGATTAAATACATATGAGCAAAAACTTATAATTCCAACACGTTTCGATTCATGTTAAGACTCAATATGTGTCTAATTTTAGAGATATCATCGCACAATGATCAGTTTTTTTCTTATTAATTAATCCCGGTTCGTTAATTATAATTAATAGATTAGAATAAGTGTAAGTTTAATTAGGGGTTCACGCAAAGCCTCCAGAACAATTGTTAATTGTCAAATGGGCAATCTGAGGTTGCCTTGTATTTTGTTTTTAGTAGCTTATAAAAACTCAGCATTGTTTTCGAGTCAATCCTGAATTGAGGTTAGAATAATAATGTTGTTGTATAAATACTCCCCTGTGACATTAATTAATTTTGTAGCCATTATAATGACTGTTTTCTATTACAACATTTTTTTTATGACTTGTCTTATGGTTGAGTTCATCGGTAATTAACCTTGAACAAAGATAAATAAATTAACTATATACGTTAGTATTTGATAATTAGAAGTAATACCTTCAATTTTATGGCTGTTTTTCCTGGATTTTGAGGTGAAAAGCAACGGACAAACTGGCAACGATTTTATGGCTGGCTTCATTTCGAGAAAATGTTGGTTTACTGTCATCGCCGAAGCAGACGTTTTTATTTCAGAGACAAAGGAGGCAGTGGCTCTAGTCATAAACAAGGGATAGCTGCTACAGGAGTTCAACGTTAAATAGCGCGTTTCAATGTTAGTGGAATTCTTGTAATTTCTGGTGCAACTTGTTGGTCTGTATTGGTATAAAGTTTCCTATTTATTACATCGTAATGTAATAAAACTTAAGCAAGGCCACGGATTGTTTTATTGTTTTGACAACCCTTAGCCAGATTTTCATGCATATTATTTTGTTGTTGTTGAGGCGAGCCATTTAGTAGTAAAAAGGGTGATCTCAGCTCTGGGATTGGTTGCTTTATAGTTTATTTTAAATTCAAATAGAGTACGAAATAGAAGTGTACCTTCATATGGAATTTAAGTTACGTTACAGTAAGCGGAATATTATTTACTATTATTAGAAGCCCTTGTGCCATAGCATAATTATTTATATTTGAATTACACAACAATAAACATGTGTTTAGTTATTATTATTTCGTACAATTTTATTATTCAAATATACAGGCTGTTCTAACTGCCTATACTATGGCTAAATATACCCCGAAAGTTTTAATCAAAACGAGTTTTTTGCCTTACATCTGTTTGATTCTATAATTAAAATATGTTTACATATTTTTTACATATGTTTTACAGCTGCTACTCAACAACTTTTTACTTTTTAATAACTCTTGAATATATTCTAATAACTTTGCATGTTTGCTCTATTCACTCTTTTGTAGTTGAGCAGGACCATTTATTAGCTGGTCTTGTAAACCAACTTATTTAGGTAGCTCAAGGAATTAAAGATCGATCAAGCCTGTAGTAGGAGGTCGAGAAGATCATACGTCTGCTTCATTTATTACAACTTCGCAGTTAATATGATCAACTACTAAAGCATAATTTTTTTCCCGCTGCTGATCATGTAAGTCAGTGATACAGCCTTAGTAACAAAACGTGTAAGTCGGTGATTATATTTGTTTGCTGCTTTTTCTTGACAACGGAGCTTAATATTATTATTAAGTTCCTAGGATAATAAAATTAGCAAAGCAAGATACAGTGTTTATGTGACATGTAACACTCACAGGTAACACGACTCACGAAAATTAACCCTGGTGACAGGTGACAAACCAAACGATTTTTTCAAAAATCTAGGAAAATTTTCATAAGCGGCGGGAAAAATATAATAAGATAACTCGGAATGTATCGCCTATTAACATTTTCGGCAGGCAACAAGCCGCGACTTCGTCTTGGCTTGTACTTGCCTACCTCAAATGTTAATAGGTCCTTACATTCCTTGTTACTTAAATAGCTATATATATATGCAAAAGGGTTTGTTTGCACACCTTTAATCATTTCGGTCTACTAACGAGACGCCATTTTTTATAACATTGAATAACATTGAACTTGCCTTTACATCACATGAAATAATTGAAAAATACTCAGGGCATGCACATGTAGCTGTCACACAGTATCACAGTTCTAATTCGAAAGTATCTTCCTACGTACCTCAACACTGATATCGATCTAGTAATGGGAGCAAAACGGTGTGGTGTTTTCGGACTGTCCGGCCAGTTTAGTATGACGTTTCTAATCAGTGTTCTTCATTGAGATTACGATCTCTGCTATAAATTTCGAGTAAAACGTAATATAGCGACCGACTAATGGTGTTACTTTGAGATTACTGTCGTAACATGTCATGCTCCGGAATGTTTAGTGTCACATTATGTACGTGTGGACTTTTCGTGGCGTCGTAAATAATCAGCATTGTTAACAGATTTAAGATGGATGAGATTTTCGTTTGAATTATGGGACTTTTAGTAAAGTCGTTTACTTCTTTAAGAACCGAGCAAACATTCGAAGATAGGGATTCTGGTTTAAGGGGCTCATCTTGATAGGCGCTGGTATTATGCACATTTTATTTGTATCAAAACTAAATTTAACTTCTGTTATTGAATGGACAAGCTGCTGTCTGGGCCGCTAACAGCTGAGGGTAGTTTGTTTATTTTTACCGTCTACGTTTTTTGACATACGAACAGTAACTGCTTCTAAAGGGCGGGCGCACAAAACTATAATCCAGCACTAATCTACATGCTGTGAGACATCGATGTAAAGATAGGATAATACGCAGCTTCCTTGTATGGAAATCGAAACCGAGAGTCGCCCATCTAAAGAAATTCCGGACCCGAGTCTTCGTGGGCACTCTAACAAATTGGGTATCCTTGCCAGTTTAGTGATAGCACTGCCGTGATTGATTAAATGCCGATACAACGTTATATTAAGCGATCTTGGCACTTCATTTGTATAATTCGTTTTAAATTGCCACTGTCATAGCCTACTTAAAAGTTTTATAATTTATACGCCAGATTAGTATCTAAATTACTTTGAAAAATAAAGGCCATCCATTGATTCTGGACAGAATCATTAAAGCGGCCGGAATAATATGAGCCATGTATATTCATCGTCAAAAAACTGAAATCATGACCTTCCTTATACTCCAAATGTAGGCAGTTGCCCAAAGAGGTAGCCCACGCACTCCCGGTTTCGCCTAGATCGTTTGATTCTTATTTATCGCTAATTTGCAACACATTCTAATTAGTTTTTCGACGTATTTAGAACATAACGTGTTTGCAAGTGAGAATTGATGGGAGTAGCAGATTTTACTTTTTCAAAGATCAATTTCGCTCGGGTAAACAAATCGCCGGGCAGTTTTTAGGACAAATCTACGTAATTGAAATGTTCTGGATCGAAGGACCACCAACATCTCAATGCCGTATTTTTCACTAATCAACAACCATTGTTTATGTTCAATCAGGGCAGTTTTATAGTGTCTCAGTAGCGGACATCTGATTTGAATTGCAAGTTGCAACGACGAAACGAATGGACATAAATCCGTTAAACACTGGCATTTATTTAGATTGGACCTATAATTTACTTAAGGTTGGTACCACCGGCGAAATGCTATAAGTTTCCCATCAATTAATTGAGAGCCCCTGGATTTGGCCCCGTACAATTTGAAGGTACTTCGTTAGTGAAATTAGACGTAAAAACAATTTTTTCATAGGAGGCTGCGGTTAATGGTTTACACTATTTGCAGCAGTTCTGTATAACTAATAATTAATGGAAGTAACCAAATCTCAAACTAAATATTTCACGTTGCATTAGACATTAAAAAATAATTGAATAATTACTCCACAAACCGAAGATTTTAGAGCCAAAGTATAAATTAACAATAGTAGCAATGATAATTTTCTATACCTGTATATGTTTTTGACCCAAATGTAAATATATACTGAGGTGGAATGACGCCTTGTATTAATAAAGAGTTTAATCAGAATGTGAATAATTAAATAGAGCAAATCACCACACTGATCAAGGTATTTTTATTGTGTAAAATTTTACCTGTCAGTATTTTAGACTAATCAAAATGAAATGTATTTATTATACTTCAATAAAAATGGTTAACTGTCCTTTCCTATATTTTATCGGATTGCAATAATATTCTGGGCTAGCTTCGACAAGAACACAAAACCTCTCTCTCAGGTTGGGTTCAAATCTGAGTTTTATTTGAAATTTTGTTTAGAATATTTGACTCAGCGTAGCTCATATACGCAATTTTAGTACAACAGCTCTACTACATTCGGTTACTCATAACCTCACAAACTTGACATTTACTACAGAAAGTCGTTAGTGCATATAGCTTGTATTTAAAAATTCAAAAGTGAAATTCTGCAAGGAAACGTCAGGTAAATTGAAGAAAACTCCCACCTAGCAACAACTAATTCGATTTTGTTTCAGGTATGACGTCAAACGACGCTTATTGTTTTTTGTTCTTGGCTTTTTATGATGGTCTCAAATTCTTGCAAAAACCGCAATTTCTACTGACGCCATTCAAATTACTCAAACTGAAACGAATCTGGACGCTTGGAAATATGATGGACCTCTTTCACAAGGTGTAATCCAGCAGTTCACTAGCTTTCCCGGTAACCAAACAATCAAAACATGGCAACTCCTACATTTCAAATCTGCCTATTTTCGCCACGGAGATCGTTGCAGGTAACTCCGAGGTCCTAACTCGCTTGAAGTCGCTTCCCTGACAGCAAATCTAGTTCAGGACGCCTGGCTTCTGCAGCTCAACTGGATTGGTGTCAAAGTTTGAAATTCTTAGGTGTCCGCGGCTGTTGTCCAGCCGAAGTTGGTTTGGAAAATTTATAAATTTTTTTGCCGTAGAATGTTCTGCAAACAGTACCATAGATGCCTGGTAATGGGTATAAATACATGGTACACATTTTAACTTGGATACAAGAGCAAACTCCTCGTTCAATCGCCAGATAGCAAGCATTAATAAAAAAAATCAATCGTTTTCTGTTTCTGACAAACAGAAAATATAAAAAATGCACAAAGTGAATAAAATTAGTAAACAGCCAACCACTTTTTGCTATAGTTATAGATCCTCAATCAAGTAAAACTGATAAACAACTGATGGTTGTCGTAATTAATTTGAAATTTACAATAAGTAATACGAAAGTGATTCGACTAGTTATGCGGTTTCAATCTCTACGGTAAGCACATGAGCAACAGCTGCGACGCGGGATATACGAAAATTTACAGAAAAGTTTGAATACTTGCGTAACAATGATACACGGCGATACGTCTTCGTAACAGGACTACATCGTTTTGGCCTTTAACAGACAGACCGGGGTTCATGATCGTTTATTTCTCTCTGTCTGAATTTTAGGTAATTTTGTTGAAGCTAAGATGCCTCTAGACTCCAGTCAAACTTTCAGGTATGTTAAAATTTGTGTTAGTTCTCTCCGATCAAGCTGGAGAATGTCACACTTTTGTCTATAATTCTCATTTCTTTGTAGTTATAAACATATTTTAGACATCCCACGTGAGTCTAGGACTCCCCTTGTTACGGTATTGAATGTAAATGTGCAAACTGCACTTAGTTTCTGTTAATTATTCGTGTTGTGCATATCAAGATGGATAGCGTACCATGATATGTGTAGCAAGCACCTTACAGGTAAAAAGTTTTCTGTTTTTTCGAGACTGGTGATCCACAATTTGAAATATTGTCATTGAAGGGTGAACAAGTGATGTAGAAGATGATACAGTGATAGAAGAAGATGAAACGAGTGACTTATTGTTGTTCATCAAGATACACAAGCTGAGTTTGAAGCCAAAGCAGAATACATCAGTACACTGGAAGTACAAAACGTGTGGTAAAGGGTGTAACCGCCTGATCTAACATCCCAGTAAATAAGTGAGCTAAATTTCCAAACGCTAATATTCGCAGCGCTGCATTAGGGCTAATTTATCACTCGGCTATTTCTAGTACGAAAGGCATTACGAATAATACTGGCATATTAGGAGTCAATCTCCATCATTAGTTGTCAAATTGAGCTTATTTTATTCGCAACAGAACAATTATAACACCTAACGTCACCAGCGCAGAACTCATGGACATGGAATTAATTGACGGGGAAGTACACCACAATTCAGTAGCTGCAAGTAAGCTTTATGCACAAAGGTTTCCTCAAAGATATCATCCGGGTCGAGAAACTTTTCTACATATTGTCCAGCACGTACGTGTGGTGCAGCATGGATTCGACGCGCTCAGGTACTCATCTAAAATGAAGAATATCACTTCGAACAATTGTTGTAATACTCCAGTTTAAGTTAAATAATTAATTCATTATCTCCGTTAATAAAATACTTTTACTACACTTTTTTTTTAGTTACCCATCACTGCACATCACGAACTATCATTCCTCGCAATTATGCGTATACGTCAAGAATCACCCAGTATAATGGAACAGGAGACGGTAGGAATAGTTAGAATAATAATCAACCCCAGTAATAGTTTTGAATATTGACAAAGACATTTTCAGAAAGAAACGTAAACATGACATTTAGTTCCCTCCAATAGCATGCATTTTATAAATCTCAGTTTTTATTATATTAAAAATATATTACCCAGGGTGAACCATAAGTACTTATAATTTATTATCCAGACAGATTAGCCAACAGTTCTATTTAGGATTAAGTAGCTTCCTACATGTTGATTCTTAAATATGTGGCATGCCACTGCTACTGTGAGCTTTCTAAGCATAATTGCCGACAGTGTTAAATGGGTTGCCTATACTACGTGGTCACGTGATGCTCAGTCTTTTTTAATGTCTCTGTTTAATCCACTTATTTCTTGATTTTTAAATGATATTTCTTGTTTCATTTCGGTTAAAGTTTTTGTTTGCAAACTTTACGATTTTCAGTTCAGTATTGTTTGTTTGTTATGGAAAAGGTCTAGGCATGCACTCCGGATGCATCAGGTACCCTAGACACCGACTGGGTTGATCATATGGTCAAAGTCCTACTTAGAGCTTTGCCGAGGCTAAGGAATTCCAGCCCTAGCAAGGAACTTTTTACACACAGCTTTACGTCACTTCCAACTGATGGCATTCTGTAAAGGTTTTCCTATACATGTTTTTTATTTGTAAAAACCTCACCGGGACGGGAAATCGAACTCTCGATCTTTAAATCAATAGTTGAAATGCTTAACCACTGAACTACCTACCCCGGCTCAGTTCAGTATGCTTTTAAAATCCTTCTATAGTTTCTACGGAATTATTATTTAAATAACTGTTATTCAAAATAAGAGTTTCAGCCCAATTTGCGAGAAGTCGTCCATATTTGTAAACATGGCCAACACTCGACCAGATAATTGAGAGTCTATTGTAGGAAAGACAATAATCACAATATTTTAATAGCATGGATATGATTGAATCGATTTAATTGAGGGAAAGAAAATCATGGAAGAAGCTACAAAGACAAATTATTAAAGACATTCACACTAACATTTGGGGGCTTTGTAAATTTATGTTCTAATGTTCAGATCTAGGAAGCTGCATTCGATATGTAAATCAAAGTAAATTGATATACTACGATCAGCTTCGTAACTCAATTTAATTATTCTGTAGCTGTACGTATTTCTATTACTATTAGCGAATTACAATATTTTTTAATCATATTAAATACTATATACACTATTCATGCGTTTTTAATTGAAAGAGTTATCAATTATTCATACAATAAATTAATATATTGTTATTTAACTGTTCAGTTGAGATTGTCATTATTATTTAGTATATCAAGAAGGTTAAACATAGATCAGCAGGCTTTGATAAATCTCAACGTCAAATCTTACTGTCACAAATAAAATTAATAAATAGTTATTTATTATACAAGACGATAAAGTTCAATTTTATCCACTAGTAAATCGTTTAACTTCGAAACGTTAGTGATTCAAGAGTGGATAATGATAACTTTAACGGTGTGTATAATTCAAAATTTTATTCCGTTCTTATAATTTCATTAATCAATAAATATCTTAGAATAAATTTGGTATTGACAGCTGTGAAAAGTCATAGTGATAATTTGGAAAGTATCGAGAGTTCAGATAAATTTATAAATAGAGTCCCCTGTGATTCGTGACATATGTTTGGCAATACTGAAGTGTATTATCAGTCTATGTCAAATTTGAGGTTAGGAGTTTGGCACAGACCGACGCAAAACTTAACCTACATCTCGAATTTGACATAGCTTGACAGAACCACTAGGAATGCAGTAGTGAGTAACATAAATAGATAAAACCCCATTTAATGCTTCTTAAATGAATAGGCAGTTAAACTGCAACTTTATCCGTAAGAACGGAATAATATAAATTATTTAAAACGAGTAGAAGTATAATCTTTTGACTCGTGAGAAGAGCCATTATTATTTGGTATAAAGTACGCCACTCTTCTTCGGCTCGTGGCCCTAATTTTATTCTTCTGAATAATGTCGAACTTTGTCACTCATTGAATAATATTGTAACGGCTTGGCGATCAGGCAGCTACAGACTTGTGAGTCACCGCCGCCGAGACGATCTTGGAGCTAGCTGCGGGCATATGAATCATGTTCCAGACGCCTGGAGAAGCGACCTTGCAGCCAGATGCAAGGGATGACTCACGCTTTCGGAAACACGCCCGAGGTCAACACATGCGAATCTTCGAATGTACGAGCGAAATCTGGAATGTTCTAGAAGGAAATTATTCGGATATATAAATACGCGCCGCAGGAATAAGAAATCAGTTCTCATCAGTTCGAATTCGGTAGCGAAGCGCGTAGAGCTCCCATATAAATGAACCTTGTGTATATAACCCTAGTGAAATAAATAACAGATAAATAACCATATAAATCGTTAGTGTTTAAGTCGTAAATAGCCAAATAAATAATTGATGTTTAATCCAGTACATATAAATAAATAAATGTATCGTTGTTAGAAATAGTGCCTGTAGTTCGTTAGTTTAAGTAATTTGTGTTCTACCTTGTTAATTCGTGTGTTTGTAAATAATAATAATTAATAGTTTTAAATAAATGTTTAATACAAAAAGCGTCGTATAATTTTTAAATAGCCCGAACGTAAAAACGTAACAATATGATAATAATCTATGTTTAATGTTTAAGTGAACTAGGTTTTTACATTTAGTTTCATTTGTTTGCTTTTTTTTTATCCAAAGATAGAGGTTGCTTTTAGCATAAAACACGGTACGTGGTAAGTTACTTAATTTATATGCTAGAATTATAATTCTACGATTCTAGCTTTTCCTTAACGTTTTTAGAGTTTATCACTATCCGTATGTATGTAATGAGGAGGTAAAGGTCTTTACCTTGTTTAATCTTTCGAATAGTCAATTATGTCGGCATCTACATACCGGATAAGTTTTTTCTGTAGTTCAAGTAATTTAATGTCTTTGAAGTTCTTTATGTCATTCGAAAACTGCTATTGAAGAATATCTGCGACGGCTGCCTGACGGAAAGTAAGCTTCGCCTAGGGTGCCTTGATGTCAATTTGACGTATTTGTTCTATAACAGGGTACGGACAGACCGTTGTCCCCTCTCACTGTAAATTAATATCGAGTGACGAAGACAACGATCTGTCCGTACCCTGGTAAAGGACAAATACGTTAAATTGACTTCACAAGGCACCCTAACTTCCCGTAGTAGGGTCCTGTCTCGCAGTTACGGAGGAGAACATTCAAAAAGACCAGGAATTGGTGTTTAATTATCGTTGAATTTGTTTTCATCAAATATCAGAGGAACTAAAAATTTGCACCGAGCGTGTTGCTGAAATTCTGCGCAGTCATCTGCATATGATTAAAACACCTTTAGACCTTGATCACAGAGTCGACTGTGCGATGTTTTAGATGTGGTTTGTCATCGGATGGCAACCTTCGTTATAGCGATAAAATTATATTAATTGATTATTACCGACGGGAAGCATATTGACTGGAAAATATTCTTCTTTCTTTTTCTTTTCAACCCATATCGATCCACTCCTGGATGTAGGTCTCTCCCACTGATCTCCATCTATCCTTGTCCTACGCCACCTGAAACCACTTCCGTCTGGCTGATCTTTTTAAGTCATCTGTGCATCGGCTTCGTGGTCTTCCTACATTCCTTTTTTTTTTGTTCTTCTTCGCCAGTGTGTCAATTTATTTGGTCATCGTGTGTGATTCTGTTTTGCCACATGTCCTGCCCATTTCCACTTCAGGTGTAAGATTTTTCGAACAATATCGGTAACTTTGGTTCGCCTTCGTATATCTTCGTTTCCTCAACATCGATCTCTCCATTGCCCGTTGCATCACTTTTAATACATGCCTGATTTTAGCTGCTCAGGTAACAGTTTTCTGGCCATAAGTATCAAGACATCACGTATGTTTCAAACACACGAAGTTTCAGGTTAATAGGGATTTTATTATTTTTCAATATAGGGTGTTTGGTATCGTTATATTCAAATTTTGGGAGCATAAAATAGATTTAATTCTAAGGCTAAAAGACACAAATTTGGTGGTCAATCTTCATTCGTTCTGAAGTTACAGACTTTTGAAATTATAAACCACAAACAATCAGATTGAAGTTCACAAACCAAACTAAAACTTTATCATTAAAATCATAAAATCCAGGTTGCTGTGGAACAATCAACTACACCACCAAAACGTCATTCAGATAAAAATCTTTAAGAATAGCAAGTCTGAATATTAATTTTAGCTTTAGTTTGAAGTGAGTTACTGTATTATTGTTTGGAAACGTTTATTTAAAATGCCTTACGGCTTTTCTAATGAAGAATATGCGGATATGCACTTCATTTATGATTACTGCAATGGGGGACATTTTGAAAATATCATTAATTAAAAAAATCAGTTTTTGTTTAATTTATGAACTGTCATCTGATTGTTTGTGGTTTATAATTTCAAAAGTCTGTAACTTTAGAACGAATAATAATCGACATACCACTTTTGTGTTTTTTAGTCTTAGAATTAAGTCTGTTTTATGCTCCCAAAATTTGAACATAACGATACGAAACACCTTGTATACCTCAGTTTTTTAAAACCGCCCAGGTTCAGCTGATCCTTCTTGTTACCGCAGCTGTCTGATTTTCTTTTTTCATGTTTTAGCAATTGGTCTGTATATTATCCATTTACTTGACATTCGCACTGTCAGTGTCAAGCTTTTATTAAATGTCTATACTATACTTCCATAATAATGTGCTTTTTATTAGACTGTACATTAATTTAATTGTTAAAAAGGTGAAAATAGCATTGGTGCCAACATACTGTCAGTTTTACAGTGCGGATGCCAAGTAAATGGATAATATATTCGTTAACGATTAAGATTTCTTTATTGTCTATAGTGATCTTTGTGTTATAGTGACTCATAATTTTTGTTTTTACTGCATTCATTTGCAGTCCAATTTGCTTCGATGCATGCGAGATCTCTGTTACCATATCTCAGTATGTTCATTTATATCGCTGCTCGTTATTACTATATCATCAGCGCAATGAAGGTGATTTATATATGTGGCGTCTATAGTTATTTATTACTTTGGTTTCCCACCGCAGAGTTCTAAACATATTTTCTAACGCTAAAAGGTGGGTTCTATATTATCGCCTTGGCGGAATCTCCGCTTTTTATGTTCGCATTATCGTCTGTTTTAAATATTGTAACGATTCGGCTGACGGTTATTTGCCCCGGTGCCTCGATTATACTAGAAATTCCAGAGGCGGCTGCCAGCGCGTGAATTATAGGCCGTCGACGGGCCGCCTTGAACGCAAGTGTACGTTGATGAATCATTTTCCAGTCGATGCTAGAGCGGCCCTGACGCGACACGTCACCGTTGCCGAGAATATCTGGAGGCTTCTGGAAGAAATTACCGGCGTGATATATAAGCGGGCGGAGTTCACCCGCAGTTCAGTTCTGAAATAATTCTCCGGCAGTTCGAACTCACGTAGAGACTTGTTAGAAGACCCCATATAAATAACCGCGTGTACATAACCTCTCGTGAAATAAATAAATAGATAACCATTTAAATAGAAATACATCGTTAGTGTTTAAGAGTGATATAAATAAATAAGTGTGTTAATCCGTATGTAATAATAAATAAATGTATCGATAGTTCGTTAGTGCCTGTATTAATTTGTAATATGCTTGATAATTCTCTTGTGTGCTTGTAAATAATAGTCGTAATAATTCATTGTTGTAAATAAATGTTTGAACCCATGTTTGTAGTATAATTTTAAATAGCCCGAACGTTAAGAACGTAACAATATTAACATCACTGTGGCATCGATCCACGCATATGGAATTTTTGCTGGGTGTTCTACATTTGTTTAGCAGGACTTTTAATACTTTTATTAGTTCTTCACTTCCCACTTCTAGCATTTTTAACAGTGGAAGTGCATGTCCTGTTCAGCGGATTACCTTTATATTAATATTGATTTCTATCGCGCTATGAATCATTTTTGTGTTATAGCATCTTACATTATTTCGTATTTGTGTTGATTTTTTTTTATTTAACTCTTTATATTCATTGGTCTCTCTTTCTTATGTTCGTCTTAGTTCCATAAGTGTCACTGTATCTTTGCTATTTTTTATTTTTAGTACTGTGGCTTTAGTATATATTGCAATGAACACCTTTAAAACCTCTAAAATTATGTTAGCTATTAATAACATTTCAAGCATTTCAAATATTATTTTACAAAATATTCTAGAAATGTGCTAGTTTAGTTTTTGCAAATTCTATGAATAGCATTGATTAAGTTATTAATTTGTAAAAACGAAATTAAAAATAGTATTAGCCTTGATTGAAATATAGACTGTAATCAGAGCAGACTTAGAAATAGTGAATAACAATGTGCGAATCTAAAACAAATGAAGGGAAAAGCGAAACCAAGCTGTGTCTTTCTTGTCAGCTGTAGAGGCTTACTTTTGATTCGTTGCACTTCTACGGGAGTTTTTAAAAAAGTGTTGAAGTACGTCAAGTGGTAGCTGTGGTGCTGTGGCAGTTTTTGGAGCAATATCGAGGTTAGCATAGCCCCAAGTGGATAGAAGGCAGCAACATTCATGCTGAGCAGTGCGGAACCCTGGGTACGAGTGCAAAGACGGAGGTGCAAGCTGTAGGCGGCGTTGGAATGTATTGGGCGTGTTACAGCAGGCCATCGGAGAGAAAGAGACGCTCCTGTCCGTCGTGTGACTTGCTGTGGAGACGGCTAGTGTCCTATTTTGCATCAAGAAAGCCAAACAAGGTCCGAAAAAAAGATTTTGAAGAAACTTTTAAATGGCGTCGGTTTTTGCACATTTTCAGAAGTTATGCATGTCTGTTAACTCACCTAGACGACGCACACTTACGTAATCACTGATGTAATTATTAATGAGAAACCAAGTTGTTTTGAAAAATTGTGTGTTTGTAAAGTTGTTCCCGTCAGTTGCAATATCTAATTTTGTAGCAGTCCCATTGGCTAAACAAGCGGTGGCAAAAGTGATTACTTTAAAAATCATAAAAACCACGATAATTATCTTAATAGCATTGCCTATAATTATACATTCAATCATATTTGCTAGGATGTAGAAACCCAACCCTTGGAGATTATAGAGTTATTTATTTAAATATAATAAGAATATCATATACATTCAAATAAATAAAAACACAACAAGTCATGTAACACTTGCCCTTCTCATAAGGGTTGTTAAACTCTACGCTCGTCGGGTAGCTATTAAACAGTCGGAGATAATTTTGGTTCCTCAGATATATGATAGTTTAACATACAAAAACACCATCGGGATACAATTAAACAATTTAATTTGTTTAGCTGTGATACACTTAGATATTTCAACATTCAGTATTAACAAGAAATTACAATAAACTCGTGTAGACGGTTGGAGCCGATAACCGGCGTTCTTATCTCGGCGGACGACCAGGCATTGCAGGTGCGGTTGATAAGCGGCCCCTTCGGAGTAGGTAGCTGGAAAAAGTCGAATTAAACGGTCTGCCAATTATACAATAAAACATATCACGGTTCTGGAGATTTAACTGATAAGACGCGGGTGAAGCCCGGCGTACTACCTCTAAATTAATTTAGGGGCGTCTGGAAACGGAAAAACTAAAAACGCCGCATTGCGTTAATAAATGTGACTTTAATTTCATAGTCCGAACGTGAGCTCAATGTGGCCGCTTTTCCTCCAAAGCCGGCCGGGAAATTTCGTGCGCTCGGACTAGATAGGATGCGGGGCTGGCGAATTGGAATTACAATGTTATCGAGCTAGTGCTCGGACCTAGTGAAGAGGATGCGAGTTTTACGCCACCAATTCAACTAAGTCCAGGTTTAATTAATAATGGCTTTAGTGAAGAGGATGCAATATTTAGCCACCAATTCAACTAAGGCCCGGGATAATTAATAACGGTAACAGGTCGGGATTCGGCTTTCAGGGAAATAAATGGTTCCGGGAGAATCTCTTCTTCGAATTCTTTACAGGTCTGGTTATCTACTCACGGTTACCGGAAGGGAATCAGGGATGGTCGGGAACGGGAGTCGGACTGGGGTCTGGAGAGTCTCTGGGAAAATCTGCTAGAATCTCGTTGGAATCTCCTTTTATGTGCCCTGGAAAAGTTCTCAAGTGGGGGATAGCGAGTGGGGATAGCGGCGCGCGACTCGACTCGGTACTTCCTTGTTATCTCTGGACGTGACGTCGGTCCCTGCGCGCTTATCATCTCGTGCATTGACATTACGGAAATTACGATAACGTGAGGTCGGACAAGGATCAAATTTAAATATTATATTAATATTCGGAAATACAAATTTGATCTGCAGGCAAACGTTACAGTCATAACCAAATCATGTAATAATAACCACAACAATATATTTTAGGTGGTTGCTTGTGTCGCCTTAGCAATTTTATCATTTATATTATTTCGGTATTTCATTTAATGGTTGAATGGTTTCTATCCTTGCATTTAGGTTACTTTCAAACTCCTTTTTTTTTGTCTAATATGTCTTTTGTGCAGCTTGTTGTCTTTCTCATTAACTTAATTATTTCCACTTTTATATTTATCTTTATAGTGGCTTTTAACATTCTGTGGTCACTCTCTCCATCAACTTTATTTGTGACGGATATGTATTTACACATATTTTATTGCATGAATGGTTATGGTCAATCTCATTTTTTGTTTTTTTTTTTGGTTGGGACTTTTTCCTGCACGTTTTCGTTGAATTGGTTTTCTAAAGAATTTATTCAAGCGGTACAGATTTTCATTGTCTAAATAATTTAGAAGCGCTTCACCTCTGTTATTTCTCTTTTAAGCCATATTTTCCAATACTATTTGTTGATGTTCTTGCTTTTGGAGGTCTTCATAGAATTGTTCAATTTCTTCGTCATCTGCTGCACTGGTTGGATCATAACCTTTCGATGTTATATTTTTCGTATTTTCAAAATTAAGTGTATGAACCTGTCTGATATCATGTTAGTTTTCGATGTTCTATCTTTAATTTTTTATTCTTTATAATAGCTACACCACCTTATTGGTGATTTGTATCTGAGATTTAATTGTTCAGTTACGACAAGTCGCTACCTCAAGGCGGAGAGGCAAACTAAGACGTGGAATTTTGCTACTCCACGATAATGGTCCGTTTCATACGGTACAAGTTTCTAGGCATGTCATTCGCGTCAATGGTCGTGATTCACTTCCTTGGGCTCATTTTCCGTCAGACAGTTCTCGGATATTCTTTTGTAGACACTGTAGCAGTTTATCACCATTATTTGTGGTTTCATAACTAAATTTTTAAATGTTCTCTACTTTTTAACAAGTTTAACGTTAAAATTGGTCACCAATATTTTGAATATCTTGTTGGAAATGCTAAAACGCTTGCGGTGTATCTAAATGAAGGGATTGCATAGCTTTTGTGCCATAGGATAATGTCAATATGAAAGGCTACTTAATTTTAATGTCGTGCAGTTTTTGGCTTTGATAATAAAAGATTCCATCTGTTGCCACTAATAGTGATTCACTATGTACCTACCTACTTTATATTCTATTCAATTTTACCCCTGCATGTGTGTGTTAATTATTCTAAAACAAAATATTCCGCAAATCGCAAATTCCTCTAACTGGAAAATACGAACAATCTCTGCTGGTCCAGTAGCAGTCCATTAAATCGCAAGCGCCGGAGCAAAATAATTTGGTCTGCGGACGCACGTGTGGGTACACGTAATTATATGTTAGAGTGCCCTTGTAACAGTAGACGGTCTCACTTTCGTTCCCGTCAATACAAATGTTTTTTAAATCTCCGCACGCTCCGAGTAATCACGTGCCGTTTAAGTGGTTTCATGTACAAGAAAATTAGATTTTTGTAGTCGTTGCGCCGCAAGCTGGCTTGGTCTCATTTGGAAATAAGTGGACATACTTCTTGCGCGCGTAGCCGTACCTACCGGCTTTGTACCACCCGCATCAATTTATCCACGGCAAATGGCACCATGGGCGTCGGTAAAGTGTTTTCCAAGTGTACCAACGGTACAAGGTGCGAAAGATTCGGAAGACAATATTGATATGGCTTTACATTATGCGCCATAAATATGATAAGGTTAAAGCTCCACGTTATTTTGCCTATACGTTTATGTTTATAATTAAATATCAATCGATCAAATTGCCCTATTAATTTATTTTGTATATTTCAAATTATTTCTGCTAGCTTCTGTAGATGCACTTGACAGAAAATTAGAGCGAATTCCTTTATATAGATTGCTTATTCTGAAATTTGATGTTCCTATTTTAATTATGACAATTCTAAACTTCTGTCAAATGTTACGTCAAAATAGTTTTTCAAAATTCAATCACAAATATTTCGTCGTTACATTGGTCATATGACAATCTCAAATAGTAAGCACTCCCTTAATTAAATTAGTTCACTTTAATCTTTATTTTATTTCATTTCTTATATAATACTTGGATTAATTTACCTTTTATTGAACTTAACACTCTTCTCTGATGAAACCAATTAGTTCAACTCTGCAACCGATCACACCACCACTGCTCCATTCAAAATCACGGTGAATGCCTCAACTGATAACCAAACTGCCAAAAACGTTCAGAATCAGAATATGAATTAACTCAAGGAACTAGTTTACCCCAAAAATCAGCTTACACAGCCCCATCACAGCACAGATCCACACAGACCCCAGTTATAGTTCTTTTTCTTTATTATTCATACCAAATTACTTCTTTGAAGTACGTTACAGCTCAGCACCAAGAATCTCGACTAGAGACAAGCTACCAGACCTCATTTGACAAGCCCCATAAACATGCTCACTCTGCCAACCACTTCCTTGCGATTCTCTTCCCTTGTAAATTATTTGTTGCAATCCAATTCAATCGATGCAAAACGCCTAATGTAATCCCACAATAAACTTAATCCAGTATTTTTTTCTTTTTATTTGCTTTTGTAGATTAGAACTGCTTTAGTTTGGTATTCTCACCATATTCTTTATCTTCCTCTATTTCACTCCGCTTACCTTCTTACTTTTAACATTTCATTTTATTTCTTATTCACCACGCGAATTTTATCTTTAACTGAAACCTACCAGAAAGTATCGATTGGTGAGGTAAGACGTAAGTAACTCATAGTAGTCAGGTGGTAGTAGCTTTTTGATTTTGAATAGCAAGCCTTTGTGCCAGACCTTGTCAAAGGCCTGCGCAACATCTAAGAACACTGCTGCGCAGTATTTTTTATTTTGGAAGTCTTTTAAAATTGTGTCTACGACTCTGTGAATTTGCTCGATTGTGGCGTGTTTCCTTCTGAAACCAAACTGATGATTGGGAAGGATGTTGTTCTCCTTAACAATAAACATTATTTTCTGAAGCAAGAGCTTTTCAAAAACTTTGGATAATACAGGGAGTATACTTATTGGTCGGTAGGATGACAATTCGTTACTTGGTTTACCTGGTTTGAGGATTGTTATGATTGTTGAGATTTTCCATTGAGCAGGGAAATACCGGAGTCTTAGTACAGCATTAAAAAGGTGGGTGATATATATATAACCTTTCTGCGGCAGTTCTTTGAGGACTCTTCCCGTGATTAAATCATAGCCAGGGGCTTTGTTAGAATTCAGATCCGTCAGAATTGTGGTCTTGACCTCGTTTGCTTTAAACAGTTTGATAGGTGGGCACATTTGAAAGGGTGCATCAAGGTATTGGAGAATTTCATCTTCTTCATTTCTAGATAGTTGCGACTCAAATGGACTAAACACCTCGGTTAAGTGCTTGGCAAAAGCAGAAGCCTTATCATGATCGCTTCTTGCCCAGGTATTGTTACTTAGTCGTATTGGCGGTATATGCTGCTGAGGTCTTTTCAATTTTTTTGTCGCTTTCCAAAGCGAATATTCAGTGGCTTGCGCAGCTGACAACCTCTTTAGGTAGTTTTGAATGGCGTGATTCTTTGTAGTGGAGAGAAGATTCTTGAGTTCAGCTGTCAGCTGATTGAGCTTCCTTTTATCATCTGGGTGTTTTGTAGTTTGCCACCTTCTGCGATGCTTGCGCTTTTCTGCGATTTTCTTTTTTACTTCTATAGGGCAAATTGTCTTGATATCATTTATCTTCTTTTGCGGCGTTGACTCCCAGGCAGCTTGTTGAATTGTTTGATTAAAGTTTTCCAATGCTAGCACTATATCTTCTCCTGTTTTTAGAGATACATCGATTGATAGTGTTTCATCAATTATTTCTCTATATTTAGACCAGTCAGTGAGTCTGCTGCTAAGGGAAGGATGATTCTCATTGTGAAGCACTTGAGTGTATAGTGTTACTAGTATTGGTGAGTGGTCGGATGATAGGTCCAGGCATGATTCGGCTTTGAAATAATTTGGATTGATTCCCTTTATAATGCAAAAGTCTAGTAGGTCAGGTATTTTTGCCAGATCTGATGGCCAGTATGTCGGTTCGCCTGTGGATAGGCACTGCAGTCCATTATTAGTTATTGCTTTTAGCAATTCTCTACCCTTAGAGGTGGTTAGTCTTGAGCCCCAATAATCGTGTTTAGAGTTAAGTGTAGAAATTCTTATACCTCTCTATTTCCGATCAAAGCCGGTGTCCCACAAGGAAGCGTGCTGGGCCCGTTATTGTATCTTCTCTATACTGCTGACTTACCAGTCTCACCAATAATTACAGTTGCTACCTTCGCTGATGATACAGCAATCTTATCATCGCACTCCGATCCGCTTTCTGCATCCAACCAACTGCAGGCACACTTAAACAGTTTAGAACAATGGTTCAAAAAATGGCGTATTGGTATAAATGAATCCAAATCTGTCCAGGTTACTTTTACGACAAGGAGAGACACCTGCCCGCCTGTTGTACTAAATAACAAGCAAATACCACAAGATGACTCCGCCAAATATTTAGGACTTCACCTGGACAGGCGGCTTACGTGGAAAAAGCACATTTTCACAAAGAGGAAACAGCTGGGATTGTCATTCCGTAAGATATACTGGCTCCTAGGGCGCAAGTCGCAGTTATCATTAGAAAACAAAATTCTACTATATAAAGCAATTATTAGGCCGGTTTGGACTTATGGCATACAGCTATAGGGAACAGCTAGTAGAACAAATATAGACATTATTAAACGCTATCAATCAAAAGTGCTACGATCTCTAGTAAACGCCCCATGGTTCGTTCCGAACGAAATAATACGACAGGACTTAGGAATCTCAACAGTAGACGAAGAGATACGTAAGTGTAGTGTCCGATACCGCGATAGACTTTCTGCCCATCCAAATCTATTAGTTGAGCACCTACTGGAATCTGATGACGAAGAACCCAGGCTCAAACGTTTCAAACCGATGGATCTCCCCAACCGTTTTGTTTAATGTTCTAGTGTTATCAACCAAACTGTCTGTGTACTAGTTTTAAGGAAATTTTTATTGGAAAACTTCCTTCATGTCATATATTGTCAAACTATTTACTAAATGTTCCTTTAAGTAACAGATTGTAAAAGTATCAATAAACTAAAAAAAAAAAACTGAAACCTTTTTATACACCAAACATATTTAAATTTTTTAAAAGGGTTTATTTATTAATTTCTCATGACACAAATTGGTTACATCTTTTCGTTTCAAAATTATATATATCAATAAAAACAAACTCCTTTACGATCTAGCTTATTTTTCAATCCTATAAAAGCTTTATTATTTGATCAACACCCACTATGTTCAATATTCTATGTCGAAAAAGTATTTGTCATCAATTTCCAATTTCATTTTAGATATTAATTAAGTTAGAATCATTCTGTTTCTCAATCAGCTTCATTTTATTAAATTCTATTTTCTTTCTTTACTAAATGCATCATAATAATTTTAATATCCAATTCACATTTAAATTGATCTATATAACTTTTAATTACTATAATGTTTTAATATTATTAATCTGTTTTTATACCCCTGTACCAATTTCATAACAATATTTATATGAATTTCAAGTCAATGCCATTTTCAAAGCGCATAAGGATTTTGGTGGTATCATATAAGTATACAATAGAATTATAGTTATTTTGAGAAAACTTGAATACGAGTACGACAATGGTGCGTGCTTATAAAAATACTTGAACAATTATAATCAAATACAGTCACGTGACTTTCGATGTATGGGTGATATTGATATTTTGTAGACACGAAAGTGTCCAATATTTCTCTCATATCGCCCGCCCTTATGGTTGCAACTGTAGCTTTTTGCATTTGCATTACAGCTCCCATGAAGGGTACGTTATGCCTGCTAGACGTCTCAAAAAGGCAGAGTTTAGTTGCATTTAATAAGCAAAGCTATCGTAATACTGCTTTAATACAGGCTGTCATGGCGTGTTTTCAATGGACGAAGCAAGTAGGTGTTGACGATGCAAGGTAATTCGTGCCTTCTATCACCTCGAGACTAATTTTAGACGTAACTGGCTTTGCTGACTGGGACAACTAGTAATTAGAGGTGTCAAAAAAATTAAATATTGTTTCTGATGTCTGCGTGGCATCAAATAAGAGTCAGCATACATGCAAACCTTCATTCTCTGCATGATGTGATACAAAAACTCTTACTTTTTAATTAATTCAGCTGAGTATAATATATAAAAGCCTTGTATCTACACATAATTATACAGTGTCCTTAAATAATATCCAACCCTTCAGGAAATGCTTTTTTAAGTTTCATTCGCGTTGTTCTTGTATTTTTTTGTTAATTTTGCATTATTTTGGCATAATATGATAAGAACAAAATTACTTTTAAATAACACACTGGAAATATTAGAAAGCGCAAGCTTCAAGACAATTATAAAAATTATGGAGAGCCATACTATGAGTTCCTGCAAAAACCAGAGCACTTAAGTTCTGAAAGGTTTAAATCAGTTGTTGCGTCATCATGGGAGTTTAAATTTTTTAGGTTAGGTTCTCATATTCTTTTTTATATGAATTTGTTGGGAAAGTTAAACCTCATAAGGCTTTTAAACCATGATTTAATCGTTCATTTCTTACTGGCAGTAGATTACGGTTGCAAATTGTAACTACTATTAGCTTAGAAACAAACTATATCCAGCTTACATACAAGAAAGGGTGACCAGAATATTTCTACCCTTGCATGTTACATATACTGCCGTCCATATGAAGTAGATCACTTACAGAAACTAGTTTAGACGAAATTTGTCTTACTTTTTCATAAAAAAATGTAGTTACCAGTTAACCATTGTTTTAAAAATATTAAGAAGCGGCATGTCATTTTTCAGTTATATCAGTTTTTAATAAGTAAGCAATAAGTTAACAATGCATAACTTGTAGTAAAGATGCTTGAATATTTTAATGTGTTTTGTGTGTTGTCGGATAGAAATTGATCAATTATAGATTAATTAGTAATTATTACTACTTTAAACAATGCCACTACTTCGATTAGAGTTTACTACAAGTACTTTTTGACTAACTCCTAAAATGATATGACTAAAAATGGCATTTAGCTGCAAAATATTTTTAAAACAATAGTTAATTGATTTACTAGCAATAATACTGACTGAATTTTTCTATGAAAATGTGTCGTCGAAACTAGTTTCTGTAAGTGATCCACTTCAAATAGGCGGAGATGTATTTAGAATTTTATATATCTATCTGATATTACTTTCTGTAAATGGTAGATGGATCACGTGCATGGTAATCATTCCAATACAGTCGATATCCCAAACTGCTTTTTATCTGGGAAATCAAGTACATAAAATCTTACTAAATACTAATAAAACTAAAGGAACAGACAATAGGCGCTGCTGTATAAAATGAGTATGCGAAGTAAGGCGCATTTCCCACTTCATCGGCAGTCGCGTGAGCATTTACTATGGTTGTGCCTACAATTGTGTATCTGAATAGGTTTGAGTATTAAATTCCTTTCTTAATTTACTCCGTATTTTATTTATTTACGTGTGAGTACAGCGATCAGCCTAACCTTCATGAAACTAATTTAAAAAATTATTTAAAATGTTCCCAGTAGTTACAATTAGTAGGTATGAAAATAGCTGCTTCTTCCAAAAATAGAAATCCAGATACCAATTCATAGTATAATACAATCATAACAGAAGCATACGGATTGCTAACCACTTGGATTGTAAATTTAACTCACCACGAGAGAGCTAACCAAACCTTGCCAGCCAGAAAACGTTTATTTGTACTGATTTTCTAGGGAAAACATATGTCTTTCTCTAAAGAGGTCGAGAACTGTCGAGTACTGTAAATGTTTTCCCCATTTTCTAACGCACCATTCCAGAAATTGGATTCTATAATTTTCTCAGACTGTAAAAAACGTACTTATCACTACTTGTGCCCGATGTGTGTTCACTTTTCAGGATTGTTAAGTTTTGGAAAAATTAGCGGGAAATCTTTCATATAATAATAATAATAATAATAATAATAAAGTGTCTTTATTCGGCGAAAGTTCAGCCAAAAGGCTGCTCTTCCACTTAACCTTACAGTTACACACATAGATATCACTTTCAAATAACAAAACCAAAATTTCTCTATATATATATATATATGTACTTATTTAATACGTAAATTTGATGTAATAAAAAAACGTATATTGTTTAATATTTTTAAAATTAGGAATTAAACTGTTGCCCTTGTAAAATATGCCTTGAAACAACAGTTTTAAAACTTTTAGTAGATAATATTTTTTGAGCTTGTTATGGACCGTAGGCGCTGAAACATCTTTTAAAAGTTAATGTTCTATGTGTTGGAATTGAAAAACTTAATTTATTCCTAGTATTTAAATTATGAATTGTCTCGTTAGTCGGCGAAATAGATATGTTGGTGTACCAGATTTTGACACATTATGTATCAAACAGGCAATGTGTAATTGTCTGCGGTTGTCCATGTTTAACCATTTTAGCTCCTTAATTACATGGGATACGTGCTCTCTACTTCTCATATTACAAACAAATCGCACACATGAATTCTGCACTTCTTGAATACGCCGACGGGTATCCTGATCCAGACAGGGACCGTAAACAACATCGCAATAATTAAATAATGATAATATCAAGGATCCAGACAACATTCTTTTAAGATTCTTATTTAACAATCCGCGGCTTATATACAGATTTCTAAGTACCGAATAGGCTTTTCTAGTTAAAGTACTAATGTATTTCTTAAATCTTAATGATTCATCAAGTATAAGCCCTAAGTTTTTAAACTGAGATTTTGACGGTATCGTGACGTCCTTTATTTTTATATTAATATTAATTTTTAAGCATTCAAGATTAGGATTCTTAGAAAATAGCATCACACCTCATTTTAATGGATTAATTTTAAGATTATGTTTTTCTGAAATGTCTACCAAGTTTTGTAAGTCATTGTTGATTTTATTAATCGTGTTGTCTAAATCATTATAAGAACTTGAAATGTATAATTGCGTATCGTCAGCGTAAGCATGAATTCTACTATGGTTTAAAAATAAAGTAAAATCTGCAGTATATAATACATATAAAAGTGGCCCAAGAACTGAACCCTAAGGCACACCCTTGTTTAAAATTAAATCGTCAGATAATTTATTATTTATTAGTACCTGTTGATGCCTGTTATTCAAGTAATTGTGAAAAAATGTCAAAGAGTTTCGGTGTAAATTATAGTATTTTAATTTGCTATTCATAATATCAAAATTAAGGTTGTCAAAGGCTTTACTGTAGTCAACAAGTAACACGAGGATTGTAAATTTTCTTTGATCTAATGCCGTTATAATATCGTCGGTTATATTTAATAGAGCAGTTGCAGTACTATGTCCCTGTCTGTATCCCGACTGTGTAACGGGCATTAATTCATGTGCTGACAAGTAAGCTGTAATCTGAGAAGATACACTTTTTTCTGCCACTTTTGATAACACGGGCACATGCTTATTGGCCGTAGGTCGCTAAGGCTCTGTGGATTTTTTACTTTAGATAATGGATGAACAATTGCATTTTTCCAAATATTAGGAAATGTTCCCGATGTTAATTAATAATGTGCCTGATAAAATGGGTTAAATGAGGTACACATAATTTTAACATGCGCAATGAAATGCCATCGCTTCCTACTGCAGTAGATTTTAAGCTGTTTATTATTTTATTAATATCTTCATTTCCAACTGTTTTGAACTTGAATTTGTCTTTATTAATAACTTATGGATGCACGGATTTATTATAAAACTGTGCAGTCTCACTGCAATTTATGTGTATTTGTCATTTGTGCATCTTTTTCGAAATTTTTAAATTTTAATTTGGCATTTGAATAAAAAACTATAATAGAAAGATCTGAAGAGCGAGCGTCCTATTTCGTTAGAAACAATGACAAAATGGTAGATAAATTAGAAAAAAGCAATTTAAACCAATTTTTAATGCTGTCTTGGAGTTCGTCTGGTAATGATAGACTTAGCGTTTTCAACTGGTTTATATTCTAAACTGAATTATATATTGCAGTCAAGCACTTGACAACGACAATGACAGTTAATAAACACTAAAACCTGCAAAAGCACTAACTCCATTGCCTATTGCAAAACTTTTTTTATTGAACCCACGAATATTTGTATAGATAAATATCAAATATTGGTAAAAAATGTAAAAAATATCACAACGTAGATACGTTTCAGCAAGATGATAAAGATATAATAGGAGTGTGCCTTTAAATAGATATTATTGTTTAGAAAATGTTGATTCCAGGTTTCTACGTATAAGAAACGATATCACCAATACAGCAATACATTAATTTGCATAAACTGCAAGGATCTCTTGTAGTGCTAAACTTCGCTAAATTTGTTTAAGGAATAAATTCGTAACAGTATAAAATGAGAATTAGTATGATGTTACAGAATAATAGTTATTTATAGTGTAAGTGTGTTATACTACAAATATTCCAAGAGAGAAGAGTTGAGCCTTCAAGCCGCCAGGCCGAGAGAAGTCTTTTCTCGAGTGAATTGTTTGTAATACTACACGCGTACCTACAATTTGAAATTTTATCCAACAGCTCAAGAAATATCTAAAAAACATAAATATTAGATTGACAGCTGTGAAAAGTCGTAGTGACAAATTGGAAAGTATCGAGAGGCCAAATAAATTTATAATTAGAGTCTCCTGTGATCGTGTTGTACGTTTGGCAGTACTGAAGTGTATTGTCAGTCTATATCAAATTCGGAGTTATGTTTAGTGTGTTATTTGACACAGACAGACGCAAAACTTAACCTGCAAATTTTGAATTTTACATAGCTTGACAGTGCCACCAACAATACAATAGTGAGTGACATGGTTGCAACTCACTAGTGGGTTATGGTTTTTACCTCACTAGTGGATTACGAACAACTTTGGAAGTCTACAATCGATATAGTACTAGCCCTATAACTAGAAGATGTAGGATGAAAACTATTTACTCATTAAAATACATAGTATTTTTTGTTGTGTCAAGAAAGTTGTCAACGACTGTTAAATATTTGTGTTCAAGTTATTAAATTCGATTTGAAGAACCGTGTGCTTCATATTTACGTGAATTGCTAAGGTCTCTATATTGGCTTCAGCTAACTTAAGAAAGGTGTTGAAGTTTGTCAATCTCGTCAAATCTCGTATAGTCTTTAGGAGAAGAAAAAGCAATAACGGCTGGCATGGGTTCGCAAACCACCAACAATTATAAATTGTTCAAGTAATCCACGTTTAGGTTCGCAAAACCTACTGAGCACAGAAACGACTCGGTCTAAGCTGAATATCCAATATTACTTTCGCGAGGTGAGTAGCAGCCGAAATCTGAAAAAGTGTATTTTTATTGAACGTTATTTAATTTCAAACTCCTATTTTGCATTTAGTATTTATTAAGAACTCTCCTACAATTTTAGTTCTTATAAAATTATAAATATGACGGGGCTAAAATAGGTACCAACACTACCAATCCACTTTAAGACATTTTTCAGACCTTCCCCTAATATACTGGGCAAAACGCGTCATAACTGTCTACGAGAATTGCGCGAAACGCGCAGTAGTTAATTTAAAAATTTAATTCAACATCGAGTACGTGCTCACATTACAAACTCTCGGTTTTAGTTTCTTACTCGGTACAGGCATGTTTGCGTACTGACCATGCACAAGACATAAATTTTAAATTGAATCTTGAGCGGCATAGCGACCTATATAGTTATGAAAAATGAATTGAAATCCAACGCGGCTGCATAATGCAAATCCATTTTCCCATTATTTTCTTCACGTTGGTGGCTGTAATGAAACGAAATCCGTGTGTATTCGGAGGTGCGAACATGACGTGCAATCAGCCCAATGGAGCTCCGAATGACCTTCAGGTAGAGCTGCAGTAAGTCACTGGGTTTGTATTTCAAGCACCAACGGTTATAAAGTGATTTATGGCACGGTGTAACAAACATTTCTAAGAGCAGCATACCTGGCTGTGCAATTCATTATGGGTTTATGTTATGAAAATCGTTCCATTTGGACATGTTTTGTTCTTTGTGCCATGTGCCGATACCACATTTATGTGCATGAGTGTATTAAAAGCTTTAAAAATTAACAGTCGCAATATTTAAAAATATTCCAATTAATATTCTATAAACATTATGTACTCTTTGGAAAATCAGATGTGGATGTCATTTCAAGGATGTAATAGTAATTGGTAATGGAAATTATTAGTCTAATAAGAAAAACGGAGTTGTAATTAACGTATTGACGGGCTGACCAAGCAGACAGATGGCATATAGTTGATTTTTTTGCTGAATGTTTGCCTCCGTGTATATCAAGCCTAGAGTTATGATATTGGTAACCTAGTCTGCAAAAATTCCGCTGCATCGAATTTTATCCACTACATTTTTTATAGCATATCAAGTAATTTGCATTATTAAAAATTTGCACTTTTACTGAAGGATGAAAAATATCACGTGCAAAGCTGATACATAAATTTAAGTAAATTTAATATAAAGAACCTGTAAAGAGATTTACACGGAACTTTCCTGGCGCGAATTTGATCAATTTGCAAATAAAAAAAATTGTAATCCGCTGGGATTCGAACTCCGCGCTCCGAGGCGAGTATTGAACGCCAGTGTCTTGTCCGACGCTAGAATAGCTGAGCCACGGGCGTGTTCGAATAGGACAAGCTTCTGCTGCGTTATAAAGCACCATACTATTCTGTCCCATTTGTGATGTTTAGCCTGTATCTTTTAGCTCTCATTTTGACCAATGATAAAGCCTGAGCTATATGCAAATTATTACTTTGATCTTTTGCAAATAAAAAATTTCTTAGTCTTTTAGACGATAGAAGTAGAAAGGGAGTCTGTTGGGACTTGCAGTTCGCGCTCTGCTGCTAAAATAACTGGGCCACGGGTGTACTCGAAGCGGGCGAGTTTCTGCTGCGGTATAAAGCGCCATACTATTCTGTCTAATGTGTGATGTTTATTCTGCATCTATTAGGTCTCATTTTCGCCAATAATAAAGCCTGAGCTATTACTTGTATCTATTTTTCAGGTAAATCACAAATAAACAAAATGTCATTGTTATGAGGTGCTCACTCTGTATATATCTCTCCGACGTTCTTCGATTTCATGCCAGGTAGACATATAATATGCATGCAAAATATCACTGTCTTCCAACAAATGGTTTTTGAGTTATACCGCCAACAGAAAGATGGAATTGAGAAAATCTGTTTTTCGTTAACTAGGGACCCTGAAACGTGAAGTTCTGAAGAAATCTCGAAAGGTGATTTTTTCGTAATTACAATAAAAAATATTTCTCAATATTATCAGCGCCTGTATTTGGGCAAGGCATTTTTAATTTAAGGAATCATATTTAAACAAAAAGACATGGCTTTATAAGATCAACTTAATTGCCTTTGTTGATTTTTTTAGTGAAACCTTGGATCAAGGGTTGCAAGCTGATTTTACGTATATCGATTATGCTAATGCGTTTAATAAGGATAACCATATCATCAAACCACTTATATAGTTGTAATCACAATTTATTCTTGTTTTTCAAATTATACAAAATAGATTTAAATCTTATTCCTCAATGGAGTAAGTTCTTGTTCTTATTCAATTTTATAAGATAAATCAGAATTAACTGCCTCGAGTTATTATAAGCACGATTTAATACTACTACGTAATTCAAATTTAACATGCAGAGCTTATGTAGACCTGCTTAGCATAATTTGGAAAAGTAAATAAATATTGATATAGCCATTTTCTAGAAGATTTTCTCTAAAATAAAACCTACTCTCATGGGAATAAAGGTAGGTGGAAGTGTTACTGGATATAAACGATATAGCTATTTTTAGTAGTAATATAAGTTCACTTATTAGACATTGAATGTCATTATGTATTATGTAATATATCACATTAAATGTACACGAATTCTACTTTGATAGAGCTTTCCAACTCGTCAACAATTGACCAACCATTAAATTTATGGAGCCGTTGGTCTATTTCAGAAATATCAGTTATTATTCTTTTGGAATAAGAAGGCGATGTATCATTGGATTTGGTGCAAATAGTGAATTTGTAGTTTATGAGAAGTAGGATGATGTAACTGTTTCAGATGGCGATGAGCGTAAAGGAGGAGGTAAGACGTCTCAAGGATTCTCTATAGATTTACCAAGCAATCATGAAAATTTTATTATGCAGTGTATACCTCACCCAAATTCTGAACTAAAAAATCATTTTTGGGACGACTAGATATAACATATATGGCTTTACGGTTATAAATGGTATGTCTACGATCATTCCCTTTTCTGAGGATATGGTTGACAAGCTTGTGCAACATACCAATTTATATCATCGACAAATGAATGAATGCAAAACAACTTTAGTTAAAAATGGTCTGATTTGTTTCATTTGCATGCTTATTTGGTGCAGAAGATACTATAGGGAATGGTCAATGTGATAGGTTGCAGAGAACAAGGTTGTCTATAAAGAAATTACAGGTGAGTTATAGGTTACTTCACCTTTGCAAAACGTATGCATTGATGAGCATTTGATATTATTATAAAAGACGATTGTAGTTCAACAACATATAATGTATAGATTTTCCTTGTTTACACATTCTTTGCATGAAGCTTGGCTATGCAAGTGTCCCCAATTAAGTGTATAAAATATTGTAATAATTTAGCTTTTAAATATGTGTCCACATATACTATCAAAATAAGCAGTCCAACTGGCAACAATGTTCTATTCTGTCAAATAACACAGAATTTATTGCAGGCTGTACAGGTTAAAACAATCGGTCCTGTTCATGCGCAACTTAACAAAAATCATGGCCAACCTACATGCAAATAAGAAAGGAATTAATTGTACCTTCAAAACGCCACCGATTTGGTATTAAGTTTTAAATTATTGCAAGACAGGGTGTACTCTAGATTTCCTCGTTTACTGTAACGTCGCACCGAATAAGGTGTCCTAACATTGGAATATTAGTAAATATAGTCCTTATTTATACAGAACTAGTTATCGGCAAATACCCATTTACATGTGTCAAGCTTAAAAGGTGCTCAGCGACTCTGCTGGATCTGCCACCGCTGGATATTTATAAAACAATATTGTACCTTGAAAGGTATGAGGTTACGGGGATGGGGCTAAATTTGTAATAATTTCGGGACGTCTTCGGTGACGGGAAATAGTGTATGGTGTTCCTCCGAGATTCAGATATATCTTGTTTCTGGGGCTAGGAAAATGCTTACTACTCACCCAAAATAAGTGTGGGGGTGAAATGAGCAAAAAAAAAGAACAAGAACTTGTTCGACAGAGATAAGATGCATGCTGTACACCTACTACAAATTTAAATTATGCTACGCACTTTATCTCAGTCGAACAGTTGCCTCTTGAGAGGTTCACCAGCGCAGTTATTTTGAATGAGCAGTACTTGACTCCATATAATACACGGAAATGCGTTTTACAAATCAAAATCATAAGATAGGATTCATAATATTACATATAAAATGGTCAGCTTTGCAGCTGTGACCGCAACAAAGAAGAGTAACTAAAACAATTAGTAAGAATTCTACCTGCTCGTTGCAGCAAGACAAAAAAATGTGCTCGCCTGTTACCGAATCCTAAAGGACAAGCAACATGGAAACTGGTGCTGAGTGCTGACGGGGATATTTCCCACAACATACAGATTATTTGCTAAAACACATATCATAATTGGCGATAAGTTTACGTACAATACTATATTGTTATGTTTAGTGATAGCTCCACATTTGAACTAGTCATATAATTTATGTAGTGACTATTTTACTTTAAGCTTGCCCTTAATTAATGCAATGCACCATATTAGTAAACCTAGAATTACTTTCAAATCAATCTTTTCAATTAAGTACTCTTATTTCAGGGTGGTTCGCCAAATATAGATCTCTATTAGTTGAAGTTTAAATTTTTATTTTTATTCTTGACTATTTAATGACATCAAATGTCAACTTGGCTTCTACATTTACTCAAACCAGGTATTGACAAATCAATTTTTACATTGACATAACTATCAATTAACTCACCAGAGTAAGTACTGTTTTGTATTTTGCTCTTTCTTTTATTGTTCGTCATTTAAAATGCTCTGATATTGATTACTAACACAAACCTTATCACTTCCTCAGCTCACACTGCCAATATTTAAATACCACTGTTCCTATCCTCAAGAGATCCCGATGTTTACCTTATGCAACACTTACAGCTTATTCCTGTCAACCAACTCCAAACGTCTGCAGAATCCGGTATCGCTCCCCTCATCAAACGTCACCTTCACGCCAATAGACTCCTGGTAAGTTTCAGCTTTATAAATGAATCTGATCTTATCTTGTTTATTCCTTAGATAGTCCTCTGCACTCAGCAACCCCCATAGAAGCTGTCCAACTCCAGCTGATACTCCTACTAACCTCCTTCTAGATGAATGACCTCACTTCCATACAACCACCAATGTAACCAATGAATATTTAGCTATGTGTCACCTTTACCACTAAATCCAATTTCCTCTAATTCAGTAGTTCTCTGGTTCTTTCTATTTAATTCACTGTATTAGACAATCTCTTCACTGATTGTTTTATTTTAATAAATTATTATTTCATTTTCATTTCTGCACCTCGTAGATTTGTTAATAGCCTTTAAATTTGTATACTACCAAATATCTATACAAATAAGGCATAATTTCTAACTTTTATTGATCAAAATTAAACATTTCAAGATTATTTGTACATTTTTTACGAGTTTGTTTTTACAACTTACTAAACAAAATTTTCATTTCCATTATATACAATTCGTCTTGCCCTCTTATACATTTTAAATATCCTATTATTACATGCTATCAATTCTTATTATTATAACAAATACATTTGTCAATTGTAACCTTGGCTTGAAACTTATTAAAATTAACTGCAACCATCAAAATTTGAATACTCAATTGCTATTTATACCTCAAATTATCTTACTCATTGTCTTAATTAATTTTATCATTCTTATTGAACTTTACACCCAATCTTTATTAAACCTTTTAGAATTTGATTATAATTAACCTTCCAAATTTATCATTTCTATCATCCATATTTTAAAACTACCTTTTGCATATCATAACATAATTCCTCAATTAAAAAAAAACATTTAAAATAACTGGGATTATTTTTAATTACGCATGCAAATGATATAATAAAAGCATAATTTCAAATTAGCTGTAATGCAATTCAATCGGCGGCAAAATACGAAAACTAAAGGATGCTACAGTCTCCAAGCGTCGCACAAAATCTTGATCGGCCTGGCCTCCAAAGTCGAGCGAGGTTTGCGTGAGTGCAACTGGGCCTACTAATTTGAGAATGGAAGTAAAACTGACAGCTTCCCAAGATGCCGACAGGCGAATTTTTAAATGGTTTTACACGAATCTGACGGAAAACTCCTAAGCGACGATAAAGAATGAAAAGCGGAAGTTCAAAGAATTTATACAAGCAATTAACTCGAATCCACCTACGATAAGTGGAAGGTTTGCTCCAAGGCCTTGTAAGCATGCCGGAGAGTTGCGAAACGATATATTGACTTACATAGCGTCGACCGCACGACTGCTATAGAAGACTTTTATGTATCCTGCGATTGCTGTGTGAAACTTCACGATACTCAAACGAGGGATGGATTTGGAATTTCAAGTGTATAGATTACGTTTTGGAGGAGTTGAATACCCTACTATTGTCGTAGTTTGCCTATAATTTGTAAGGCTTTCCCGCATGGCAATTTTTACGATACAAAATAAAACTACACAGTCCGTCAAATACAATGCCAGCAAACTATTTCACGTGATAAAACGATTTATATTCAAACTATTGGTATACCAATTCCAATCTAATAAAAATACTGTATTATGGAAAACAATTCTTCTGATGCTGTAAAGACAAATAGGAGAAATATGTTAAAAATTACAACGAACAATGGAAAGGGGTGAAATGAAGTGGTCCAACATATAAAATTAATATAGTAGAAATGATTTATTCCTGCTCTACAACTTGTTTCGACATATCTTCGAAAAATATACCTCGTCCATCATCGACACATACAGTAAACACAAATTTTTACGGTTCTTGAGATGACATTTTTATACTATTTCAGAAAAAATGCGACTAAGAAAAGACGCGTGGCTTGCATTAAAATAAAGGTAAAAAGAGAATTCGCATGCCAATGGTATCGATCCATTGTATAATTGTGATATTGCCTTGTTTTAATAAGTAGATGCTTGAAGTTTATAATTTAGTGGAAATAATTAGTAAAAATAAAGTGTTTCTGTATATACAAGAGTTGGGACATGTAGATTGACTTGTTTTGCATCCACAAACCGTGGATTACCTGATTTTTGCACTTTTTTAAACTTTATGCATACTTCTTTCAGCTAAAACAAATGAAATATATCTTTGCTATATCACATAGTCCTTGAATTGTGGATCCAGTGGCTCAACTCTTAGTAGTTAGTACATATAGGAACTTTATATAAAATATGTCTACCTGATCAGTTCTTCATCTGGCTATTTACATACTAAGGTTTTAGTTTTTCTAGACCGATATTTTTGCTTAATTAAAGGTGTGTAATTATTATTGTTATTTTTATTGCCTAAACATTGATTTTCAACTCTTTTTTTGTCACCATACGAAATTAGATGTAGTGTCAACCTTATTTTATAAATGACAACTCCCTTTTCGTGTATTGTTTTCTTATAGACACAACAAAAAGTTGCTTTGCAACAATATTTTGTTTTTCTTGTCAAACACATGGATAAATAAATACGTTCGTATATAATAATTATTTTGTGTAATATACAGAAACTTGAATGTTCTATTATCTGAATCCTAGATTTCCCTTAAATTCGAAAAAAGGAAAACCATAGTCAAGTCAGAAAGGTTCATAATCTATAACTCCTTTCCATACTGCTTATTGAAAAGTTAACATAGTTATGCTATCAGCACTTAGTAATACTTTTCTTACCTGCACACTTCAGATAACACACATCTGTTCAACCCATTGACAAGGGAATGCTCGATATTGGTGATTAATACAAACACAGCTGCACTTCAATAGTTTTATTTGTCAAACAAATCGACATAACGGAAACACTAGTAAATGGGTTGGGCACGCAATTTAAAGGAAGTCCTGCTATGTTTATTATTTAATTGATGTGTGGGGTTCAGTAATTTATCTAATCGGAATGCCTGTAGAGGTGTACATAATTATATTTGATGACTGTATTTTAGAAAAAATATTTGGTATATTTTTGGTCCCTTATCAAAACATGTCGATTCCAATAAGTCATACTTTACACGGAAAATATGAAACAGGACAATGCGGTTTTGTTATTTTATTGATTTAGAACCACGGTCGAAACCCTAGAAATAAATTTCTAGCGAATCAGCTGTATGTTTTATATTCTTTGAATAATATTTAAAAGTTGGAAAAGTAAACAGAGTCGTTGAATGCAATGGGATTCAGTCAAGGTACCGTCACTATGTAGCCTCCTAAGCAGCTCTTTAAAACTTCTAAAACCTTAAGATTTGATCTAGCCTGCAATGTTTTTGCGTGAGCTGGACCCGCACTGCCTGTGGTTAAATTACTTATCGCCTCGATCTTGTGTATCTATTTCATAATTACTGGTTTTTTCTTTGTGCATCAGAGATATGTATCGTTTTGAACATATCGTATCTGATTCAGCCGACGTAAAGGAGACGTTATCACTGAAGCACTTTACTTTCGTGAAAATAAAACTGGCATGGTAAGTTACCGTCTTCCACCATTCTTGAGGAAGTCACCAGATACGATGTGACTTAAGTGAGTACTAAGAGTGTCATAACTGATATCGTTCACGCTGTATCCTGGAAATCTCCTCACGTAAGCATTGCGCAACGCAACTAACCCTTTTCTGGCTCTGCCGCGGTCCGTCAAAAGGGGTTCCTCGGCCCGTCTAATGTATATTTTTAGATGCATATCGGCTTAATTCATCTGGGAAGGTTAATGTATCGGCTGTTCTGCTCCGCCTATTTGGACGGACGTGTGCGTTCCGTTTTGGACAGAATGTTGTTTAGAAAACCTGTATCTTAGTCCGTTCGGCGTTGTTTTTTGTTAATTGAACCAGTTAGCAATTGGAAGGAACTTCGAGTATTCCGAATGTTAAACTGCATTTCATCCACATTCACACGGATTTAAAGCAGGGCGTTATACGTATATCGCGGAGGTCAAGCAAACTCCTTCAGAGGAAAGAGGAATGGGTTCGTCCACTCCATACAACCGTATCCCAACGACATAAACACAAAACATTTCTAGTACACTAATACAATGATAATACTTACGGATACATGGAAAATACAATAAAACGACCTTCAGTTTGTTAGGTTACTGAATACTCTGCTAGTAAGATTCTAGTGCAAATTCAAGGCGTTTTCAAATGCTCGAATTATTTGCAGAGTGTAATAAAGTATGTTGTTTTTATACAAAAAAAAATTAAGTGTAGCAGCTGGCATGTGTAAGCTTACTACTATAAAAAGTGGTTCTTTTAGTATTATAAGAATCCAGTTGGACTTTAAAACTTTAAAAACTTGAATTATAGATTTCAATTTCGTAGTTAAAAACTGTAAAATAACATGTGCTAAAACCAAATTTCTTGTGTTATGCTTCAGCTGTTGTAAGAAGAAGAAGAAAGGCCAAAAAGGACTTCTTTGTTCGTAAAGCATTATAAAAAAAATGAAGGACTATAAATATAAATACTGACCGCTAATATAATTAAATATACTAATTTGAAAATGAAGTAGCTTTTGAAGAAACTGCAAATTATTGCAAATTTTGAACAAAATACTTAGTAACTAGGTTAAAAATTGCTGATTTCCTTTCCAAAAACAATCGTAACTTCCGATAGCGACTTATGTCACTCAAACTAAAGCTTAATTTAATTCAAAGTGATTTCCGTTTAATGAGTAATATCACAAATGCTGAAGAAATAAAAACAGCCGCTAGAAGCTGCTTTGAAGAATTTAAAAAGGTCTACAAAGGCACAAGTCATTTCGAAATCATTTAAAAGGTTGTAAAAATATTTTCTGTAAGTAACTGAGCCTACAATACACTGTACCATTGTTAATCCCCTGACTAATTTTTATATTCCGATCAGTATTGTATATAAATGTTTAAAATCTAATGTTCAAACGATAGAAAAACTTTCAACACAGCAACAGAGATATAACTACTTGGATAATAAATTTTTGAATTTCTAACTGGGCCGAAAAATTCGCGAGAAAAGCTAGCATTTTACTTTTCACAATTTATTAGACCATGCTAAAATGAAGTTGAAATACACAGGGGGCTTCACAAAACTTTAAAAGCTATTTAAATAGAAGGGAAGGATTATTCCAAAAAATATATATAACTCCAATTCTTAAAAAATAGTTAGAATATGCCGATGATGAAGAAAAGAAGACCTGGATATACCAGAACGGAAGCATGATACGAATGTGGTTGAAAGATGATGATGGATGTACTAATAAATAGAGATTAAAATCAGAAGGTAAGAGATTCACAGTGGTTCATGACGAGCTTCTTTTGGATCCAAAAATTGACCATGAAATTACCACAAAAATATGAACAACAGTTTTTTGAGGGTAAATGTGCTATCGTTATGGACAATGCTCCGTATCACTCAGTGTTGTTAGAGACGAACCCAACTACTAATTCAAATAAAAAACTCTCCTTGCTTGGCTGTATAAAAATCAAATTAATTTTTATAAAAAGGTTTCGGAAAACAACTTTGGAATCTAGTTAAAACCTACCTAAATATTTTTAAAAAGAAATATAAAATTCACGAGTTTCTAAAGAAAAACAACATCACTGTTCTAAGGCTTCCTCCCTACTATTGTATTTACAACCCCATTAAACTCATATGAGCATTCTGTAAAAAACTATTTAATAAGTTAAAAATGTCAGCCCCAAATCCAAAAGAAATGGTCAGCAGGTTTGGGAGAAAGTCTTGAACCAACGCGAGAGAAACTGCATTAAGTACTGTGTATCAGGGATCCGGAAGGTTCGTTCCCCACATTTCGTTCCCCACATTTCGTACCCCACATTTCGTTCCCGGGATATTTCGTCTCCCCACATCTCGTACCCGGAAACTTCGTTCCCGACCGAGCTCAATTTGTCTTCTAAATTACAGGGTGTTGAAAAACGAGTGCAGCGATCGGAATGCAGTTAAAAAATGAAAGGTATTTTAATTAATTTACTTATTATAATAAACTTATAAGAACAAAATAAATTGTATTTATTAAAAATGACGGTTTAATCTAAGTCTCTTCCTGATATTTTGTATAGGGCAAGTAAATAAAAATCCCAAAAATGGAGTAAACAACACCAAACCGCACAAGTAATTCACGCAGGCCCTCGACCCACCAATACGCAACCAAAGGAAAGATAAGGAAAAAGCCAAACATACTACACTACCAAAGCACACACGCAACCAATCAAAGAAACCATTCAGAAACCTCACTCACCAAAGCATACCATTTCAACAAAGTCCATCACACTACCTATAAACAAACCGCTAAACCAATCATTCGTCAAGAAAAATGAGGGAAGAAAAGTCAATAAACAACCGACGAAAGGATAAGTAAAGAAAGGAAAATAAAAGAAAGTCAAATATAAATACGTGCACTACAACAAGATGAAAAAATTACAAAATTGCATATGAAGTAACAATTGGGACAAAAGTGAAAAGGAAAATGAGTACAAAATTAAATATTGATAATTAAAGCTATCCAGGTAAGCACAGCTGATGTTACTACCAAAATCGAGCCCCACGTTGGGCGCCAGTGAAACAATAAAGAAGCCAACCTGCGATTAATTAATAAAATGAAGCGACGATAGTAAAAATCGCAGATCAACCCCCTACCGTTTATACACCACGGCAGCTCTGAAAATTCTTTCTTTACTCACCGCGATGGCCGAACTAGCTCAAATATCGGCGGCCTTAGATCGTAGGTTCAAATCATCAGCTATGTACCCTGGAATGTCTTCAAAAAATAAAAGGAAATGGAAATGGGCGCCAGAAATCAACAGATTTCAAATAATAAGAGAAAATAATTTGCAAGTGACTAACGTTTAATTAATAAGCAATAAAAAAGACTTGTAGTGTCAGTAATAAATGATCAGAATAATTAAAATGCAAAACAATTTTATAACAACATTGTGTACGTGAACTGAAGGTTGCGACACGCATAAAATTAAAAACCCCTTTCGGGTTATTTTAATAACTCTAAATTCAAATTATTCATGAGATATGCATACCTCAATCATTTAATAATACCTTCTGTTTAGGCTATTGAAATAAAAAAGCGTGACTTAACCTTTTACAGAGGGTCGAAATACACATCAAAATAGCAACTTTAAATACGGCATAATTAAATATAGGTAAGTATAAAAATTTAAATGTAAAACAAGAGCATGTATGAAATTAAACGTTACATGTAAATAATGGCAAAATATATGAATTTAAATTCCAAATCATTACGGGTTTAAAATGTTTAAATGGAAAAACCAGGTATTCAAGATAAGTTGATAAATAATTCCGGAATAGCACTAACTAACCTCGAAACATAAGCTGGACGTAAACGACAACAACCCTTGTTGAAATCGCCATAGATGCGCCGAAAATTGCTTCGAAGCATCTCCAAAAAGCGGCAAATACGCCGAACCCAGCGGGTGTCGAAAGTGCGATGAGGTTAGCGACTTGGCCTCCGAGATAAACTCGTGGTTGAAACTGATAATTAAGAGCTAAGGAAAATATAATTACTATGGAGATAATAAGACAGAAAAGCGCAATCGTACCTGATTATAATCAGCCCTTAGAAACACACTGCTCATTGAAATTGGTTGAGCGCACGTAATTTGACTTGAACAAAATCAAACCTCGGCCGCGCGAAATGCGACGCCTGAGGCGAGAAGAATAAGTGCCTCGAACGAAAATTTCGTTTCTAAAGGGAGACTCGCACTCTGATAAGAGATAGCGCAGGTCGAGAGGGCATCGTGCAAACGATAGTAACTTGATCCAGGTATAAAATACGTTGCTTTGGAAAATAGAAGAATTTGAAATGCAAAAGGATTTATAATTCAACTAAAAATATACAGGTTAAGCCTAAAATAATTGGATAAATGGCGAAACAATTAGGCTAAGCCAAAAAATTGTTTCAAGACAAATTGAGCTCGGTCGGGAACGAAGTTTCCGGGTACGAGATGTGGGGAGACGAAATATCCCGTGAACGAAATGTGGGGTACGAAATGTGGGGAACGAAATGTGGGGAACGAACTTTCCGCAAACCTGTGTATCAGGAGTGAGTCAGTGAAATATACGAGATAACAGTGTGTATTTGACGTTTCTCCTGTGGTAATTTCGTTAGCAGGGCCATCCGATCCTGATAAAGATTCGGCTTTGGAATTATCAGATTGACCCTGAACAGAGATGCCTGAGAGGCTGTATCAGGACTCCGTTACTTTGCGCTGATTCTATCCGTCAAGCACGTAAACAAGACTGTGTTTACGTTTTAAACCAATGTAGTCAATGGTACTTGAAACGGACGGCAGTAGAGACACTAACCCTCGGAGCACAGCCTCATGCCCCGTGAATATTATGGCTTAGAAAGGGTAGTGAATGAATCAAACATTAAATGCAGATTGATTTTTATTATGAAAATAGACTAGTATTTATATAAAACTAAAAATGCTTAACGCAGTAACAATATCAAAGTTCATAATAGTGTAATAGAACGCGTTTAAAGGTCCGCAAAGACCGCAACTCAGCATGATAAGCTTTTATATTTCCGCATCGGTTTGCGGGCTGAGCGTTGAACTTGGCTTTCTAGGTCGCCGAGTTGCATTTTCACTTAATGTTGGCGAAACAATATTCGTTTAAGGTTTCGTAAATGGGAACTGAATTTTGCCTGTTTTAATTCAAGATTAAAACAGATATAAATTACGTATAAACTTGCGAAATTATGAAGTAAAACTGGAGGTTAAAACTGTTTGTTTATGAAATCAGAATTACATTTCGAACTTCTGACTGGCTTCGTAAATTTTGTTATTAAAATTTATGTGTGTTTAAACCAAGTTTAAACATATTGCCAATTTTAGGCCGAAGAAAAGAAAAGGAAAACTATATTGTTCCTTCCACATTAAGGGTTCTTAAAGGATGTTCTTCTACGGTTGACTGGCGTTGTTTGGATTGATGCTTCCTTCGGTTGATCCTTTTTCGAATGTAGTAGACTGCTCCTATTAGAATAGCCCCTCCCAATAGGCTGCTTGTTATCCCGCTGGATAGATAGGAGTGGTGGCGGATGGTTTTCCAAGTAATGTCCTTTAGGTGCTGCTGGAATTCCAATTGTGAAGTTTGTAGATCCTCGAAGTGGTCTGATTGTTTTAGAACTGGCTCCTCTGCAATTTCTGAAAAGGAGTTGGGTGTTATTGTGTTGGTAAAATTGATGCTGACGGCCTTGGAATATCCTGCGAGGATCTTGAATTTCTTGCTATGCCTGGGGGTTAACGTATTCTTTGGAGTTTGTATGATGCAGTCTGACGAGATCTGAATCACACCTGTAGTGTTGACAGTGACTTCTTCCCTATTGCCACTACAAGTGATAGCTATTCGGGTTGGCTTGTTGACTACGAACATCCAGGTGTTTTCCATGTATAGTTGTTTCCAAATAATGGACTGGATCTGATGTCTTCGTAGGCTGCACTGACTAATTTCTGTTCGATGATATATATCATCAATGATGCAATTTGGGTTATTTTCAATTCCTTTCACGACTGTTGGACTGCAGATATACGTGTTTGGAGTAATTTGGAGATTTTCTTTGAATTCCTCATCTGTCTCTTGAAAATACATTTGTAAGTTGTAATCCACAGCGAAGATCCCTTTTGGTACGTCGATCACCCAGTAGGACCCATTGTTAATTTGGAGAGGAATTGGTGTCACCTTGATTAAGGTATATTCGGTTTTTTCTACTATGATGAAGTATCCTTGGACGTTGATGTAGATGTCATCATGTCCGATGTCGACCTTTAGGATTGGGGTCGGTAAAATTTCTAAATTTGGCGAGAGTTTACTGGTTGCATTTGCGAGGATTTGCTTGATTTGGGCAGGTGTTATTAACTCGTAAAAATTACCTTGTTGGAAATGAACGTTCAAAATGTTTGTGTGGTAATTGCACAGTTCACTAACAACATTTGTGGCGACTTGATAGACACTGATGATGTGGATATTTAATCGGTTGGAGTCGGTTGCCTTATACCACTTGTCCATGTTGTTGATCGCCCTGATTCCTTGGTTCAGCTTCTCTTGGAAATGTTCCAGTTTTCTGATCGATTCGTTCTTCGGTCTCATTAAATCTTGAAAGTGCTGACAGCAAGAATTTGGATTGTTGACTGTCCATTTTTATTAATTCCTGTTGATTTTTGTCGAGTCTGTCAATATCTTGATAGACCTCGTCATTTACTCCGAAAATTGACGTTAGTACAGTCCCAAGCACTCCTCGTTTCTCTCGTCTTGCTATGATATCTTCCATGCCAGTTTTAATCCATTCCATATGCCTTTTTTGTTCCAGAAGATGATGCACCAATGTCTTGCATAACGTGTCTTCGGACAGTTCTTTCGCAGAGTTTCAGAGGTCGTCGAATTTGTCCACCATGTCGGTAACTGTTTCGAAGTCTTCTTCGATCTTCCCCCTCTCGAACTGGATTTCGATCCTGAATGTTCCTCGTTCAATCTTCCCGCTGTCCAATATGCTCTACATAGTACCCCGCTGTCTGGTTTTTGTATGTTGAATTCTGCCTTACTCGATGTATTTGTAGTAAGGAGAGTAAATATTAGTAGAAACATTTTCCATTTGGACGTGACAGTTTTCTTTGGTGCTGGGAATGATTGTGTGTGGGGTGCTGTTGGCCGAAATTTTTTCTTTAGGCTCTGGTTCCTGCGATTCTTCGTTATTTGATAATGGAATGATACTGCCTATGGAACGTTTTAATTGATGTCCTCCTGATTTCTGGATGGTTATTACTCGTTACTGATCCCATCGGTTGCAGGATGAATGTCGGCAACTCTCGCTAATGGCCATTTACTAGGATGAATGTTTTCTTCTTTTGATTAGCACCAGGTCACCAACTTTTATATTCTCCACCGGTTTTTTTCCATTTGTTTCTTTGCTGCAATCCATTGAAGGTAGTCTGAGCTCCATGATTTCCAAAAATCTTGCTTGATTTTTTGGATCAATCTCCAGCGATTTGACAGATTTGTAGATATTGGTGTGCTGATTGGGTCCGGTGGTGAGATTATCTCTCTTCCTATCAGGAAATGGCCTGTTGTCAATGCACTGGTGTCTTCAATATTGTTGCCTTGTGGGCACAGAGGACGTGAGTTTAAGCAGGCTTCTATTTGGCAAAGCAAAGTTGTTAATTCTTCGAATGTTAGAGTAGCGTTGCCAATGGTTCTCTTCAGATGATGCTTCATTGATTTTACTCCTGCTTCCCATATTCCTCCGAAGTGTGGGGCTACTGGGGGGATGAAGTGCGGCATTGAGTACCAATGGTGGATAAATTTTCTTGGATAACTGGGGCCTTCCATTGCTTGACGGATTTCCTTGTCCAAGACCTTCCTTGCTCCAACGAAATTCGTTCCGTTGTCGCTATAACAGATGTGCACAGCGTCCTCTTCGGGCGATGAACCTCCTGAAGACTGCTAGGAAGCTGTTAGTTGTCATGTCGCTGACAGCTTCTAAGTGTATTGCCTTGGTTGTTAGACAGACAAAAACGGCAATGTATCCCTTGGATGAAGAATGCCCTCTTCCTTTTAGATGTTCGGATTTGTATTGGACCGGCATAGTCCACTCCTGAATGGAAGAATGGCGGGGGTTGAATTAACTCTTGATGGTGGAAGATTCCCCATTAATTGCTGGGGCTGCCTCTGCCTTGAATCGGATGCATCGAAAGCATTTCTTGATGCTGGAACTGACGGCTTTCTTTGCGTTGATGATCCAATATTTTCTTCGGACATTAGGACAGTGTGAGCTGAGTGCCACCGTGTAAGGTGCGTAAATGTGCCTCATGGATTATTAATTTGGAAATATGATCGGAATAAGGAAGGATAATTGGGTGTTTTTCGTGGTAGGATAGGTTCGAATTTTCTAGTCTTCCTCCAACACGTACGATTCCATGTTGATCGATGAATGGATTGAGATTTGCGAGTTTGTTGTTGGAGTCCACACATGTTTCTCTTTTGGAGTTGAGATCCTGTTGCCTTCAAAATAGGATCACTTCCTTGGACGACCTTGATGAGTGTGAGGATGGTGTCTTCCATTTCTTTAACTGATAGACATCCTGGTTGAATGGGAAGACGCCTACACTTGTTGATGAATCTTCGGCAATAGGACACAACTCGTACCATTCTTGTCAGAGACGAGAAGCGATGAATAATCTCGTTCTCGTCTTGATGAACTGTGGCTTGATGCACAGTGTAACCTTTTGCTTCTTCATTGGTTGTGGCGGTGTCTGGTTTGGCACGGCCATAACTCTTTGTTAATTAACCAACTTGGACCATCCCACCATAGTTTATGTTCCTTTAATTTCCCTGGACTAGTACCTCTGGAGATGACGTCTGCAGGATTTTCTTCTGACTTGACGTGGTTCCAATGTTGGGCCGGAATCAGGTGGTTGATTTCGGCTACGCGGTTGGCGACGAATGTCTTCCATCTTACTGGATCTCCCTTAATCCAACCTAGTGTGACCATGGAATCGGTCCAGGCGAAGATAGATACCTTAGGAATGTCCAGTGCTGTAATTACCCGTTGTAATAGATTGGAAAGTAGTACTGCTGCGCAGAGTTCTAGTCTGGGTAGGGTTGCCTTTGCTCGAGCTGGTGCCACCTTGGATTTGGCTATTAATAATGATTACTTTGGATTGGCCTGCTGATGACGTGATGACTCTGGAGTAGACCACGGCTCCAATAGCTCTTTCGGAAGCGTCACAGAATCCATGTAGTTCCATTTGGGCTTCCCTTTTTGGTAAAAAGCCACCTTGGTAAAGTAATTTCTTCTACTGATTTGAGTTGAGATTTAAATGTTTCCCGGTTGCCCTTGGATACATTCTGAGACTGGGTCGTCCCACTTGACATTTTCGAGCCATAGCTCTTGGAATGAGTAGTTTAGCAGTGATGATGATGGGTGCTAACCAACCCAAAGGGTCGAAAATTTTAGCGACTTCGGATAATATGCTGCGTTTTGTGGATCCCTTTTGCTTCACATCCACCTTGAAGCAAAACACGTCTTCATATGGAGACCAGTGAACGCCCAATGACTTCTTTAAGCCGTCCTCACTTATTTCGAGGTAGGTTTGCTCCTTCAATTCTTCGGGTAGTTCTTGTATGATGGCTAATTCATTACTGCACCATTTATGTAGGGTAAAGCCTCCACGTTTTAATAAGGAAATTAACTGACCTTGCTGCTTGATTGCTTCTTCTAAAGTGTCGGCTCCGGAGAGTACATCGTCCACATAGAAATCTCTCTTCACAACTTCCGCTGCTAATGGAAAAGAAGATTTTTCGTCCTCTGCTAATTGGTGCAAGGTTCGGATGGCCAGATAGGGAGCTGATGCGGTTCCATACGTGACGGTGCATAACCTGTATTCCCTGATTGGCTGTGATTGATCGAATCTCCATAAGATTCGTTGATACTCCTGCGTCTTGGCTGTCCATCTTGATTTGTCGGTACATTTTCTCAATGTCCGCAGAGAAGACGACCTTGTGAGTTCTCCATCGGAGTAGAATGTCGACCAGTTCTTGCTGAAGTTTCGGTCCAGCATACATGACTTCGTTTAAGGACTTTCCATAAGATGCCTTGTTCGAAGCGTCGAAGACGACACGGAGCTTCGTTGATGAACTTGCTTCTCGAATTACGCCGTGGTGTGTGGGATGTAATACTTGCCATTGTTTTCTTGCTTCTTTTCTACTCTTTCCATATGTCCTAGATCTAGATATTCTTGCATGAATTTCTTGTATTGGATTTCTAGATCTTGGTCTTGTCTCAGCTTCTTTTCCAGATGTAGTAATCTTGCCAATGCCGAAGGTTTGGCCGAAGGTTTGGATTTTCCCATGCTCTCTGGAGTTTGCTTAAATGGAATCTTGACTATGTATCTGCCATCCTGGTCTCGTTGCACTGTGTCTGTGAATTTATTCTCACATACCTGGTCGTCTGGGGAAATTTTTCGTTTAGTGGAAACTTCTTCTATGTTCCAGAATTTTTGTAACTGCTCATCTTCTTCGATTTTGGCAACCATGGTGTTGACTTTAATGATTTCGTTATGTTGTCTTCCAATGGTTCCAGATAAGATCCAGCCCAGCTCGGTATTTTGTCCTAAGATGCCATCCTTGGTTTTAGTGATTCCTTCTAGAATTATTTTTGAATATTCTTCGGCTCCTAGAATTATGTCTATGGGGCCAGGTTGGTTGAAGGTTGGATCGGCGATAAAAATATTGCTCCAGGAATTGATATTTATGTTTGGGATAGGGGATGAAGGCATGGCTTTGGTAAGTTTGGGAAGTATTAGTAAATTTACAGGTAGGGAAAAGTTACTTGAAAATCTAGGTGTGATCAAACCTGGGATTTTCCATTTGGCAATTTTTGGCTCGCTGTTCCCAATTCCTGTGATTTCAGCTCGAACTTTGGTCCTGGGTAACCCCAATAATTCGGCTGATGCTTCCGTGATAAACGACCCCTGAGACCCGGGATCTATTAATACTCGTAGTAGATGAGTCATCCCGGATGCTGCCTTTACTTGAACCATTGCTGTGGCAAGTAGAACTTGGCTCTCCTGTGCGCCTACATTGGCGGTGATGATGTCCGACTTCGGCTTCTTTTCTGGAGCGTTGGAAGTTTTCATAGCTGCTGCATGAGCTGACGTCCTCATCCTTTGGGCAGAGAGCGGCCTTGATGGTGGCTGCGCCTTATGAAGCAGTGTATGATGCGGGAAGCGACAGATCCTACAATTAAAATAGGCACGACATGGAATATTTGAATCGTGCCGCAAGCATCGATAGCACAATCGATTGGTTTTTACTGCTTCTAGTTTTTCATGGGTAGGTAGCCTCTGGAATTGACTACAGTTGTCGATGTAATGATCTCCATGGCACAGCTTGCAATTTAGGGATGCGGAAGCGTAATTCTTCTGTGGTCTTTCCTGCGCGGGCTTTCGAGCTCCATCTATGGATTCTAGGGATTGGAACCGCACTTGCAGGAAAGCCATTAAATTTTGGTGATCCTGGACTTCATTTGGACATTGAAGCGACTGTTCATATAATTTGTTGGTTTCAGGATCCCATTTTCGAGCGATAGCTCTGTTAATCCACGGACCCCAACTGTCCGTGGAGATGCCTAAATTTTTGATTGCCTCCACACATTCCTTGATGGAGTCGTGCAATCGTTTTAACCCTTGGCTGACTCTTTGGAGAGGACCGGCAGATCGAATATGGTATCTAGCAATTTAGTTAAAATAAGGCGATTATTTTGATACCTTTGTTGCAGCAGATTCCAGGCGGTGTTGTAGTTTGCTTGGGTAACAGCTAGATGCTGGATCAGTCGGCTTGGCTCTCCCTTAAGATGCGTCTTTAAATATTGCATCTTGATGACATCGTCCATATTCTGGTTGTCATCTACTAATTTGGTGAACAGGTCCTTGAAAGTGGCCCATTCCTCATAATTTCCCTCGTATATGGGGATTTTGACTTGAGGAAGCGAGATGGCTGCTGCTTGCTCGTTCCTTGTTGGCGCTTGCAATAAAATAATTAAATTTCTGTACCTGTCTTCCAACGTAGTATATTCAGGACTGAAGTGCATTTGTTCTGAAGCCATGTCGTTTGACATAACTTCTTCGTCCATCTCGACCACACGATCCCATTTTTCTCTTAATTCCCTTGTCGTGATGGCGGGCCTCCCTAATTCTTGTGTTAGTTCGGCGTCGTCCATCGCTTGCTTAAAATTCTGGATCCGAATCTGCAGTTTTCGGATACGAACCTTTTGCTCGGGGTTGGCCACCATTTCCTCTTGCGTTCTGCTTACGGAGGCGTTGGAAATTTCCGTTGTTTTTGAACAGCTCTGCAAGCAACTTTTTGCTTCGCCGTATATGGCTTTAATTTGGTCGTAATACCCTGTTTTAAAATAATTATGAGTTGGAATACTTAGCTGCCCCATTTCTGCGTGATTTTTAGTTGCAGTGTTCCAAAGTTCGTCCAGCGTTTTGTTGCGACTGGCGATGTAGGCTTCATTTTTTCGGCTGGCAGGGTCCTTTTTGCTGTTGGATAATATTTGCTTTATCTTCTGCGCGAGCTCTTCTTGGGCGATAGCTAAGTTGTTGAATTCCTCCATGTTGTTGGCCATTTTCTGGGAACTGGGTGGTTGGCAGATGTTGTCTTCTTCTCGGGATGTGTTTTTTCGTTAGTTGGAGACAGATCCGGCTCGAAGGACCATGAACAGAGATGCCTGAGAGGCTGAATCAGGACTCCGTTACTTTGCGCTGATTCTATCCGTCAAGCACGTAAACAAGACTGTGTTTACGTTTTAAACCAATGTAGTCAATGGTACTTGAAACGGACGGCAGTAGAGACACTAACCCTCGGAGCACAGCCTCATGCCCCGTGAATATTATGGCTTAGAAAGGGTAGTGAATGAATCAAACATTAAATGCAGATTAATTTTATTATGAAAATAGACTAGTATTTATACAAATAAAAAATGCTTAACGCAGTAACAATATCAAAGTTCATATGTACAGTTTAGTAGGACAAAGTGTTTAAATTACAAAACAGCAGATAAGCAATTGTGCAGGTTTATTTCCTGGTCGAGCGAAGGTCGCCCGTTGAACTCGCTGCTGTGGGTCGATATTATGCAAGAAGTGCAGAATTGCGTTTTCCTGGTTTTTAACTCATACGATTGTGTAATAACACTGGTTTTTAAATTACGAATAATGTTTCGTAAATTTGAACTGAAATATATAGTTTTAATCTAATTTAAACATATTAAATTTAGTAATTGGTGATAGCAATATTAAATAAATTGCATTTAAAAGCCATGCAACTGGATTTCGTAAATTTTAGAAAATAAAATTTATGTGTGTTTAAATCAAGTTTAAACAGGGCTATGCAACAAACATTACAGTAGTTGATATACGTTTTCTGAATTGCTCTTGTCACTAAAGCAGAATCGTGTTGTCCTAACTCTCTCCTCATCGTAATAATAAAATAACGTTGCACGCAATTGCAAAACGTCGATTAAGTCAGTTTGACATGCCTAACCCTGTTCATTTTCAATGATCGTAGGTGTACAATGTGTATACAAAATATCATCTTCCTCTGACAAACAATTTTTGAGTTATACCGCCAACAGACAGACAGACAGACAGACAGACGGAATTGAGAAAACTTGTTTTTCGTGATCTAGGGAAGCCGAAACGTGAATATCTGATGAATTCTCGGAAGGTGATTTTTTTCATGATTACAATATTTTCTTCGTCTTTCAGACGAGGGAAATAAACATACTCGAAGAATAGGAGGATGGGTTATCAATAAATTACAAACAATAAATAACCTGAGATACGCTAACGACACCCGCTGTTTAAACTTGATTTAAACACACATAAATTTTAATAACAAAATTTACGAAACCAGTCAGAAGTTCTAAATGTAATTCTGATTTCATAAACAAGCAGTTTTAACTTCCAGTTTTACTTCATAATTTCACAAGTTTATATTTAATTGAGATCTATTTTAATCTTGAATTAAAACAGACAAATTTCAGTTCCCATTTACGAAATATTAACAAACGAATATTGTTTCGCAAACATTGAGTTTAACCACTTCAGTAAACTGCAACTTGGCATTTCGCTCAGTAAGCGACCTAGTAAAGCCAAGTTTACCGCACCTTCCTGCAAACCCATGCAGAACTATAAACAGCTTATTATGCTAAATTGTCATCTTCGTACCTTTAAACGCGTTCCATTACACTACACTATTATGAACTTTGATATGTTACTTAGTTAAGCATTTTTGTTTTATATAAATACACCGTTTATTTTCGTAATAAAACAATCTGCATTTAATGTCTGATTCATTCACTACGTTGCCACCCTAATACCAAGCCTAATATCATCGAGACGTGAGGCTGCGTCTCTTGGGGTGGTTTACTGTAGCCCCTTTCAAGTACCATTGACTACATTGGTTTAAAACGTAAACGCAGTCTTGTTTACGTGCTTGAGGGATAGAACCAGCGCAAAGCAACGGAATCCTGATTCAGCCTCCAGGCAATTCTGTTCACCCGCCTTATTAGCGAACCACGAAGATGAGATCAGTACATATTCGTCAGTGTGTGAAGGAATAAAGTGAAACAGCTATGACTGAAACTAATGCATCTGAAACTAAAATAATGATTATAAATTGCCAACACAACAACAAATAATATATACATCATATAGATGGGTTTGATGTGATTAGGCGATTACACATTTTCTCTATATACTTAACCTATATAGGTTTCTTGATCCCCAACTATCAGAAGAAAACTGCGTAGAAGGCATATAAAATGGCAATAGTGACAGTTCGAAAACTGAAAATACAGATTATTCAAAACAATCAACATAAATAAATAAATAAAGTCATTATTCCACCATCTAACTACAATTGAGAATTAACACTCAAAAAATAGTTTAAAAAATAGGTATCGTAGAGCGATGGAATAACGAAGGTCAGTTCAGTACAATACCGCTTTTCAACTGGACGTCAATTAATTAACTAACTCTATAAATTTAATGCCTAAAATTACAGTGATAAACTGCTTAGCGTTTCATTCTGATGTATGGACGCAAAATCTGGACGCTTGGTGAACGTGAGTGAACGAAGGTAGACGATCTTGAGATGTTCTGCTAGCGGGTAGTTTATTACGTTCCTTGGACTGCTAGGAAAGCAACTACATGTATTGTATCGTAAGACAGCTGCGAGTCAAACGAAAACTTCTAAACCGCATTCGACGCATTAGGACCAAAGAAATGAAGCACTTTTTTATTATATGAAAAAAAATTATTTATATATTCTTAATAACTATACACTGTGTCCCAATTTCGATGCTCACCATTGGTATCTCAGTTATTAGAAGACATAGAGCAACGGTTAAATGGGGAAAGTTTTGCAGAATTCAATAATCACGACAAATATCATTTCAAATTTGACCTAACTTGTTTAATTTTTAAAATATTTAGAAAAAACCATAATTTGCCGATTTCGTTATTCCTCAATAACTCTTTAACGCTTAATCTGGCCTCTTTTAAGGTTTTACATTGTTCAGACACTTTTATAAGAGAAATTATTTGATATAAATAGAAACCCCCGATTGTCATTTGTTTTTAAGTTATTAGCGCTATCTTTTGTTTTTCATATGGCGGCCATATTGGATTTTTGATTAGTTAGATAGTCCTAGTGCTTTTCAACGATACATAACATGCCTGAAAAATATTTAGTTATAAGAAAAATATTAATAAAAACGTAAATTAATCTTTAATATGAAATTAGTAGGCTGAAAAATTAAACAGCAATGTCAAATGAAAGTGAAAAGATATTCTAAGTTATACTGTAAACTAACGAAACGATACAAAAATCATAATAAATAAAAAGTAAAGAAAGAGTTCTTAAAGCTTAAAGAAATTGTTCAATATGACGACCATTCTGTTCCATACACTTTTGACACCTTGTTTTACTACAGTTACAAACTCTAGGTAGCGTGTTTCCGTTTACTGGTCATAGCACATCTAGTAGGTACTCTTTATTCTAAAATTTCCCGAGTTTCTGGCGGTTCAAAATCAAATACTTCGTTTTTAGTGGTACCCCATAAATAAAAGTCAAGGGGGGTAATGTCGCGTGATCCCACAGGCCATTGCACGGGTCTATTATTTGAAATCACTCTCTCATTGAAGTTTTATCTCAAAAAATGTTGCACGTTACGAGTGTTATGGGCCGGGCAACCATCTTGCTGGAACCAGATGTTTTGCATGTTCTCGGGATTAATAATTTGCCCCAAAACAGGCATTATCTCGTTTGTTAGTAGCTCCAAATATCTGTTACCAGTTAAATTGTAATCAAAGATGAAAGGACCTGTTAACTGATCTAAAACAAAAAAAGAGCTTAAAAACAAAAAAAGGAAACAACATTTCATACCAATTAAACCGCACCAGACCTTGAAATCTTCTTTGATTTACCAAATGTGGATTTTCAGTAGAACGATGATGGTAGTTATGCCTATTGAATACTCCACAATTGGTAAATCGTGTTTCATCTGTCTATAGTATTTCCTAGGAAAATTAGCGTCATATTCACATTTTTGAAGGTACCACCTGCTAAACTGTAATCTTCGGTGATAGTCATTATCACTTAAACCTTGTACAATTGTTCGTTTGTAAGGGTGATACTTGTTTTCCTTCAAGGTTCTGTGAACAGTAGATTTTGAAATCCGTGTTTCTCGTGCCACACGACGAACTGATGTGCTGGGATTGTTTCTAACGTTCTGCAAAATATTATTTCGACGTGAATCAGCATCATTAACTGCATAGTTAGCTCGTTTTTGTTCGAAGCTTCCTAAGTTCTGTAAATTGCTAACTAGTCTTCTAAAAATTGTCCTGTGTGGTTGTTGTCTTTCTGGAAAACGCTCTGCATAACTCGTGCACTCATTTTCAGTGTTTCTGTTTGCTTTGAAATACACTTCCAACATATCAACTTTTTCTTGGTTTGAATATGTATGTGCCATTATCAATACGTATAAATCTTAATACTTGACAATAATTGCGATTTTCCTTTTTTGTAATTTTCAATTTTATTTTATTTTATGCTTGTAGTTGAAAAGGAAAATAAAGACAATATTTATTTATTTATTTATTTATTTATTTATTTAATTACTTATCACTCACTACAAGTAGTTTTAATTAACTTATTTCTGCAGCACTAATTGTACTTTGACAGGTTATCGGTTTGTTTTATTGTTTCGCACTGATGTTTAATTCCATGGCTTACTAATTTTATTGGACAGCATGTTTTTTTTGTTAATAATGAAATTAAACGTCAGTATCGTTTCATTAGTTTACAGTATAACTTAAGAATATCTTTTCACTTTCATTTGACATTGCTGTATAATTTTGCAGCCTACTAATTTCATAGTAAGGATTAATTTACGTTTTTATTAATATTTTCTTTATACCTAAATCTTTTTCAGGCATGTTATACATCGTTGAAAAGCACTTTTTAAGGACTATCTAACTAACCAAAAATCCAATATGGCCGCCATATGAAAAACAAACGATAGCGCTAATAACTTAAAAACAAATTACAATCGGGGTTTTTGTTTATATTAAATAATATGTCTTAAAAAAGTGTCTGAACAATGTAAAACTTTAAAAGAGGTCAGATTAAGCGTTAAAGAGTTATTGAGGAATAACGAAATAGGCAAATTAATTATGGTTTTTTCTAAATATTTTAAAAATTAAACAAGTTAGGTCAAATTTGAAATTATATTTGTCGTGAGTATTGAATTCTGCAAAACTTTCCCTATTTAACCGTTGCTCTATGTCTTCTAATAACCGAGATACCAATGGTGAGCATCGAAATTGGAACACAGTGTATAACATTTAACTCTATTTGCCCTTATCGAGAGTGAGGCACGCCATGATGTGCTAGCAGAAGGAAACAAATTAACGGTTTTCGTAACATAACGGTTGATACCGGAGTTTCTCGAGTGATTAAAACCCTTTAAATCCGTCCTTGTTTTCGAAATACCGTCGGACTCCAAGAACCGAATTACGAGGTTGCTGAAAAGTGCCTGGCTTTCGTGCTAATGGAGTAAGTGAGGCCCACGTAAACAAAACTGCAGCATGGATAACTATTCAGTAGCGCGCATGCATAGTAACAGAATCGTACATGCGAGAGTCTTTATTTCACGCATTAATAAAGCAGACATGGTGGTGCATGCATCTGCCCATGCCGCTCACCACACCCTGACGAAAATCGATCAACTTGGCCTCGAATTGTTGAACCACCCGCCCTATTCCCCAGATCTACCACCTCTTCCCACAGCTGAAGATACAACTGAAGGGTACCAAGTTTGGCTCCAATGAGGAAGTTATTGCAGCTACGGAGGCGTTTTTGGAGGGACAACTGTCCCAGTTCTATTTGGACATCTGGAGGAATTAAGAAAACTGGAGAAGCGTTGTGCTAAATATGTTAACTTGAGGGGGCAGTACGTTGAATAAAATATGTTTCATATTTCGCTAGCATGTTTCTTTCTATGTAAAGCCAGGAACTTTTCCTCGTAGATCGGATCAAAGCAAGCACCGCCGTGAATCTTTTTTCTTTGCCTTGCGTTTTTCTCGACGCTGCTTGCCTGAATTTCCACCCCCGACCAAACTTTTCGAGCCAAGGGGAGTGCAACAGATCTACTACCAAATTTCGTGAGTCATTACCCTTCAACCTCTTTGTTTTTTCCAGAATTAGGTTTTGGAACATCACCTGTAGTTGAGGTCACTGTTTCGAGCTGGAGGACAAGTTTATGCTTTTAGAATTTGGTATCGTTAAGATTACTCTATTAATGTATATGTAATCCATCCATGTATATTATTTCTTATTCTAGATACAGCATTTACACCTCATTTGCTTTGTAATTGATATTTACACTGATTACATAAGTGTTATTGGTAATTGTTCACCATAACGAACAGCAGATTTGATATTACCTCTTCTGGGAAGACTAAACGTCGGCTGGTTTGTGGCTAGTCTAGAAAATTTACTTTTCCTTGAAATATACTACCGTGACGGTAACTATTAAGAAATTTTCCCCATAGTACTAGTTTGAACCATCGACATATAGAAATGGACCGCTAGTCAGAGCTGCGCGAGCCAAACGGGATAGAAAAAGAACGCATATGTCTTGAGAACGCTCTGTCCTTCTTGGCGCTCAGTAGCGTACGGCGCGACGGCCCTGTCGCTGTGACGTCATTTTCTGTCGGTCAATAGGAGGCCGGCAGGAAAAAGAAAGATCGTTCTTAAAGTGTTCTCTTTCTCTTTCTAACGCAAAGAGTTGCCCAGTCGTCCATTAGCGGTCCATTTCTATATGTCGATGGTTTGAACACGTACCAGCCCAAGGCTACCCGCTGAGAATTTTTATTTGTACTTCTGTGTGTCGAGTGTAGCGTATTAAGTTATATCCAATTTATTTTTCTGTGAAGCAAAAAGGCAGTTGCGTTTTGAGGTCGCATACGGATCCAAGTATATAAGGACAAGGTAAGTTTATTCAAGCAATCCATTTTTCATACTTTAACTACGCCTCCTGGGAGCGCTCTTCCTGATGGAGCACCTTATACGTCTCTACTAGTTTCACTTTTATTAGTAAACACTTTTAGTTTTATAGCAAAACATTGCCCATTTCCCACTGTAGCTAGCCGCGCCCACCTTTTTGGTCTGTTGCATGTAGTAGATAGGTTTCTACGTGCAACACGTAATTTTTATTTATCATTATAAAATCAACCCGATTTCTGACAATGTTAACTTCATTGTCACCTGGGGAATTGCAAGACTATTTATAGACATCTGGGTGGTAATTTGAAGTCTGTGTTGATTAATAACACAGTCCTTTAATTTGCATGAATTTTTAGCAAATTTAAATATCCATTTCTATTCTGCTAATAATATTTGTACTTCTAATTTTCATTGCGTTTACAAGAAGAAGGTCTTGCTCCTTGGGGTATTCTCAATTTCTAGTTGAGATTGTTTTAAAACTTCTGAACTCCATTTCAACTCATTAACGTAAATCTCATAATTCGATAACTAATTAAACCGGTCATTAGCTTGCCTGACTGGAAATGAGTGAAATGTCGATTTGGTTGAATATAATCCCAGGAACTAGTAATGATATTGCAAATAATTAATGGGAGCTTAAGGCAAAATGCCCTAGTTGGAAACTGACTTCAAAGCAAAAAAAAATTAATTGGTACATAACTAATGTATTCCATTCTCACGGTTGAGTATTTGTGTGAGACATCATTTACGTTTCTTCTAAATACATGATTATACAAGATATATTATAAATTTAAATCTATTCTTTATTAATCAAACACAGATCTGGAATTGCACAATACGGTGAACATGAGTTTGAAACAGGTTTCAAGCCATAATCCATATTTGTTCTAACCGTTGTTTGAAATTTGTCTCTGTCGCAGTCAACCTAACAAATTTAATGCCCGATCATTTAAGCAGCTGAACCAGATACATCAATACAGACCATATTTCACATGCCTGGCAATAAATTATATACAGTCAACCTAATCTGCTGTACTAACTGATAAAATCCCAATAATTAATAAAGCGGAATGGGCATTTGGGCCTTATGGACGTGACGCGCTTTAGAATCAAAGAGAATAGATCCGGGACGGAATCCCCATTGTCAACAAATGTGTCTCGCTAAAATTTCCTTGCTGCAAACAACTCAAATTTCTGTAGGGTTTTTCAAACCGGTTATGAGATGGTTGCGCATATACGCGTAAACTAATTTCGGAGTCAAATGAGCGAACCCATTGCTAAGTTGCGATATATTTGTTATAATTTCGCATTAGAGATTGCCAGCGTTCCCATATTATGTATGCAAATTGACAAAATAAGTTCCGAATATAATACTCTCGGATTCCTACGTTTTATAGCTTTAACTTAAACGTGATCCTAAAAGAAAAATCCTTACCGACAGAGCCCTGCCCGTCTATATAAAACTAAAACTACCGGAAGAAGAATATTACTGTTTTACATGTCACTGTAGACACAGCCAAAATGTTTAAAACAACCAATCAAGATGACTGGAATAGTATATTGTCTAACTAGTGCTGAAAGTTGGATATTTCACACGAATGCGATAGTTGAGCCACGAGCCGAAGGCAAGTGGCTCATTTGCAGAAGTGTGAAATATCCAATCAGCACGTGTTATACACTACACTTTTCCGACGATCACCTACTTGATTTACATATTGGCCAAATAAATAAAAATTTACCACTTTTAACCGCAAAATGAAACAATTATTGTTTAAACATCAACTTAAATTGCCATACTATTTCTTTGACGTTAGCTTACTAGATTTTTGAACCGGCTTGTTTCGCGACTTGCACGCTGATTTATGCCGAATTGGCCGTGACGCTCTCGCAAGACGGAAAACGCACGCTCCACGTGACCTTTTCAGGTGACTTGTACAATGTTTCACTTTCAGTAACATCAAGCCATGCCAGTTTTGGCATTGTTCGTAGTGGTCGTCGGAAAAATTATATTTAATTCAGATTTGGGTTTTCAAATAGCACTAGGCTGGTTGTTTAATCAACCACTTTGTTGTACTTATCTGAATGTCCATTAATTGGCAAATTGTTATTTGGTTCACTGGTGCGATGCCCTTTACAGACTACAAGAGGATTTCTATTTGTTTGAGCAAACGCAAAATTTACTTTCTCTCGAGAATCTTTTTTAATTCGATAGGGTATAATATTCAGTAAAATTTTCGTTATACTTTGATTTGTTATAATTTCTTTTTGAACTTTCTGAAATATATGTATAGTTATAAAGGGTTTTACGGAAGTCAGTGGCATAAATTGTAGAAACTAAAGAATGACAAAAATGCAATCGAAAAGGTTTCAAGGTGTTTTTTGATTAGACGCATAAATTATACGGGAATGGATGTTTAAAACGGTGCCGAAAATGTTTTGAACTGCTGACACGTAATCATAGTCGCTCAGAGGTAATAATAATAATAATAATAAGCCTTTATTTCCTATGATTGTATATACAATATGGAAAAGTCGCAATAAGAAAAAACACATTAAAAAACATGAAACAATGTAACACCAAAGCGGTGAATCATCACAAATCGAGAAAAAAGCTAATCTCCATAACATGTATCAATTGATTTGAATTAAAAAACGGAATAAAAACACCCTTCTACGAGAAACGCTTTCAAGTGTACTTTAAATTTAGACAGCTCTGTAATTACCTTAATTTGACGTGGCAAACGATTATATAACATGAGGCCGAAATTGGCAGTCAGCTTACTTGAGATCTGTAGTCTCGTAAAAGGTATTCTAAAATTCTCCTTCTGTCTTGTATCAGCACTGTGTACCTGACTATTTATAATAAATTTGTTTTTACTATTAAATACATAAACACAAGTTTCAAATATATATATATATATATATATACTAGGAAGTGTTAATAATCTAGTATTTCTAAAAAAGTCTCTAAAAGTATTTCTACGATTGAGGTTGGCAATGCAGAGCAGAATGCGGTTTTGGACTATAAAAACTCGCTGCGAAATTGCAGACATTCCCCAAAAACAGATGCCATATCTCAAACGTGAATCCACCTGTGCATAATATAAACTAAGTAGCTGACTTTTTGTAAGTACTTCCTTAACATTTTGAAATAAGTGCGGTACAGAATTGAGTTTCGAAACCAAACATTCACAATGTGACTTCCAATTAAGGTGTTGGTCAAAATGAAGTCCTACAAACCTTACATCATCCGTGGTAGAGGCAGTTGAGGTATTATTGATGTTTACAGTTAACGGATCACATATTTTTTGTCTGTTATGAAATTTGACTATTTGGGTCTTATCAACATTGAAATACATATAATGTTGGTTGAAAAAAATCGATAAGGTTTTCAAGACTTCATCGCAACCTAATTTTCAACATCTCAGGTGACTTATCAGAAAATATTACCTACAGATCATCGACATACATTGTAAAAAAAGTGTTAGTCAGTACTCTTTCAAGTCGGTTTATATAAATTATGAAGAGTACTGGACCTAATACAGAGCCCTGTGGGACGCCCATGTTTAGTATGCTATATCCCGAGTTAAATTTAGTTGACTCGTTATTTACACTGTTATGATTCACGGAAACATATTGCTTTTGCTCTGAAATAAAATCAGATATCCAATTAAAAGGAATGCCTCTAATACCGACATCAAACAACACATTCAGCAGCAGTTGGTGATTAACACAATCGAATGCCTTGCTAAGATCACAGAATATCCCGACAGGGCATTCACCACTTTCTACGCAACTAACGATTCTGTTGTAAAATGTATGTAAAGCACTTATTGTCGACCTTCCACCATGGAAGCCATGTTGACTGTCAGACAATATATTAAACCTATTTAAGAGCTTTACCAGTCTGTCTAGGTAACAATATTCAAATATTTTTCAGAATGGCGAACATACCGTAACAGGTCTATAATTATTTAGAACATACGGATATTTTTTCTTTAAAATATGTACAACTTTACCAATTTTTATTTGATTTGGAAAAACTCCATTTTCAAAGGATAGATTGACCAAGTAAGTTAAGGGTTTTAGCAATAGATTCAATACTCGCCTGGATAAAAATGTTAGAACTTCGTCAGGACTAGCAGAATTCTTACTCTTTATTTTATTTTTTAGTATATTGTATAACTCGTCTTCTGTAAGAGCACTTAAAAAAAGAAAATAATTACATATATTACTCTGAATAGGTATGCTATTTGTTTTAGGAATTTGTTTTATAATGTCTAAGGGAGCCTCAATAAAAAATGTATTGAACTGTTCTGCTACCAGTTGCGGATCCTCATCAGTTACAGTGCCGTTGACATTTAATGCAATGTTATTTAACTTTTTATTTTTATTGGATAATTCGGAAACAACCTTCCATGCCTCCCGTGGGGGATCGTCAGAATTAAAAATTTTGTTTTGGTAATAAGCGATTTTTGTAGTTTTTATTAAAGCGATATGCTTTTGTTTAGCTTGCTTGCATATATTTAGCAACTCGGGCATGAGCCTCTGGTACCAGGTCAGAAAATCTGGGTTGAAACCCCAACAACACCAACGGCCTTCATTTCGAATCCCCAATCAGGATTTGGGGACCGTGAACTTTTTATGCCCAAAACCTCAAAAACTCATAAGAGATAAGAGACCAATACCATCCCATTGCAGTGGGGATGTTAAAAAGGCTGACAACGATAGACGATTGCAAAGGCTACTATAAGAAGAATGCTGCAAAAGTGGAAACAAACTAGCGGCAGGTGAAAATTATATTGATGAAGGATTTGTGAAAGAACTAAATGAATACATTTCTCTGGATCAACAGTAGTCTGTTTGGAGACAATTTTCGGGTCTGCTGGTTGTGTGATCCAAGCTACACTTCTTTTTAACACTTTTTGAATGAACCCATTCGATGAAATAGCACCGCTACGTCTCGAAGCGAGGCTGATAACTGACCAATTTTGCTTATTTGTGCAGAATTTTAGGATTTTTGTTTGCTTTCGTTTTCATCAGAAATCTCCCGAGGCTTTGCCTCGTTGGAAGTGACCTCAAGGAGAACTTCTTGGCTACGTCACTCTTTCAAAGCTTCGTGAACTGCCTCAGCGGGGGTAACTGCTCTGAGAGCTTTTTCTTTATATTAGTCCTTCAGTGCTTTGCTAAAATGCCTCACCTATTTTTCGCCTTTGGTGTTAATCGGACTCTCATACGAGGAGCGTTCAATATGTTTTTGGGGCGTTTAGGTCTACACGTTGAATGAACGTGTTGTTTATGTTCACCGCTCGCTGTATTTGTTTTCTAAACTCTTTTGCCTGCGTTGTATTCTTTTTCAGCCTATCTTTCTAATGTAGAACCTGGTACCCTAAACTTTCGTTTTATTCACATTTATATTGTTTTATATTATTTTTCGTTTCTTTGCTTGGATAGTCATGGTTGTGTTGTTGTTTATCCTGACACTATAGTGTAAAATATAATAATCATTCTTTCACGGATATTTGAAGGTAACATTTGAATTGTATTTATAAAATTAACGACAACTCTTGTATGATTAGTGTGAAGATAAATATCAGAATTATAGTAATTCAATATTTTCTATATTATTTTAACAACGAAAAACATTTTTACGGAGTTTATTGGAATATGGTAATTTCTGATTGAGCTGTTTAAGGTGCGATTTCTTAGACCTTTTAATTACATAGCTTTGAACGCTGGAGATTTTTGAACTCTGCTAGCGCTGAAAAATATGCTTTGAAACACCTCTAGAAATTCACAAGGACTCGTCTAATTGAGCTGGATTGTAGCGTTAGAATGATGTACTTCAATTTGTATCCACATCACATTTGGATACATCGCAATTAAACAGTACATGTAGCTGTGTTCTCTTCACTTCAGTCCACATTGCTAAAAAGTTTGCTACAAAATATCCTCCAAACTATAATAGCGTTAATAACAATAAATCAGAATGCCACTTGATACTCAAAATGTCTATTACTTGATGCCACATACGCAAAAAAGGAGGTAGTTATTACATTAAACGAGTCTGTCACAAAAAAGTTTAGACTCATTCCAGTAGGCACACGCAGAGCTGGGCAAATTACTTATTTAGTATTACTAATTCATTACTAATTACCAATTACCGCATAATGAAGTAATTGAATTACCAGAGATTTCGATTATTAACATGAAATACTAATTAAATTACCAATTACTTAGTAATTGTACAACATCAATTACTTTAAATAGAAATTATTGTCATATAGTTGTATTTAGTAGAACTTTCTTGCAAGTTGCAACTAGCATTAGTGTCGTGTCGATTCGTAATCGTAATCTAAAAATGCTTAATTTTTATGTTCTGTTAACTATAGTAACCCACATACTTTTATCGCTTTAGGTTTTTTAATAATTAAATCTTTTAGCTACATGCACCGTTCACCAAAACCAAAAGATTTTAGTTTGTTTAGATGTAAGATGAAAGTAAATAAATAAAGTCAAGGATAACAATTATACAGAGTGTCTCAAAAAGAATGGGACACCGATTGGTCATAGATTCCTTAGGTTATAATAAATCGATTAAACTTAATATACCTTAATACAAAGTCTCTTCAGTAAGAAGATATAGGAACTTGGAGGTTCAATTTTAATTTTTTTATTTTTATATTAATTTCCACATCACTAAGGTTGAGATTTTTATCACGAATGTGGGTTTATTTGCAGTGGCCCGTAGGACTAAAGCAAATAAACCACATGAGTTATAAAAAAGAAACTTCCAGTGCCAAGGGGTACATCGTTTTTTTAAATCGAAAAATCGCGAACTTGCAACATTTTAACGAACTTTTGTAGGTTATGTTGACGTCGGTTGACGACACCTACAAAAGGTCGTAAAACAATGGATTACTTCACTGATGATTTCTCGTATTTTCATGACAATTTCGACGTTCTACTATTAAATACGCCTAACATGAGGCTGAATGACGAAAATATGTAACTTACCTACCTAAGTATACAGAGTGCAGCATTGGATTTCTTAATTGTTTGACAGCAAAACTCTATTTAGATTTTGTAAAGAACACTACATGGTGATCCAATTGGCGCAACTTGAACATTTTTCATGGCTCAGTTTGAAAATACTTTTTTCCCAGCCGGTTAGAATAGTAGGCATTGCTCACCTCACCTGAGGTAAGAAAGTTCGTTTTTCTCACCTAGGTAAGAAAGTAAATCATGCACTTTTTATGAAGAAACTGTACCGCATGTTAGCTGACTGCTGACGCGTGCTGATTCTGACAGCTGACATATTGATAGTTGACGGATAATTGACTTTATGACTTGTGTTACAGTCTGTTTATACGAAGAATTAGGAATGCATTCTGTGAGTGTTCACATCCTTTTGATGCAGGTAAGTACGAAACCTTAAGTGGCCCCGTGAGTGGCCCTTCATTCGAAGGAATCAAATTAACATCTTGCGCATGCGTACTCACGACAGGAGAGGCTAAAAATCGCCGTGCGCGTCCGCGCTTTATTTTTTAATCCAACCAAAACTGCTTTGACAGTTTGACCTCAGTGGACATAACCTCAAAAAGTATAAATAGTAAAGCGATTTTTTAACAACAAAATTTTTAAGTTTTCAGAGTTGTTTATGAATAAAACTGTTTAGAAACATTTTGGGTACAGCATAAAATCGGAAAACGTGCTGCATATTTTGCAGGATATTGTCACCTTTAACAACTTTAACAGTCTGTTGCATTATTTTTACAGTGTCAAATTTGCTCCACTGAGGCCGGCTGGGAAAAAAATAGTATTCAAACTTCGTTAAGAAAGTGCTCTTGCATACCTTGCGCAATTACAAACCTCGCCTTCGGCTCGGTTTATAAACTTTGCGCTCGGTATGCAAGACTGCACTTTCTTGCCTTGGTTTGAAATATACTATTTTTAACCTTTTATACGAAAGTCACATTTTCCTAAAAATATAAGTTTGTTTTCCTGGTCGGTCTCCAATAACAGCGGGAGGAAATATAATACATTGACTCCCGTAGTCATTGGAGAGGGAAGCAATGTGATTTATAATAAATCAACTAGCTTCCCGATTTTCATATCTAATTATTTTTGAATGCAGCTGAATACAAGAGATAGTCTCATCATAAAATGTAAAAGTGTGATATGTATAACTCTGGACTAAAATGATGATACATTTTCCTGCCTAGTAGTACAAATAGTTATAAAAAATGTGTTAGGTAACTATCAAATTGCTGTTGATCGAGGACTATTAAAAGTTGACAAGTGACTGATGAACCTCGTTGAAAACGGCTGATTGAAATAAGAATTCTTACATTAGATACAAGAATAAAAGACATTTGATCAAGCACGTAACAATGAAGTCATTTTTACATTCAAGAGGCCTTTATACCATGTGTTCAAAAAGAAATTACATAAGAGGGACAGCAAGCTCTCGAGAGAGCAATCTTTAGAATTTTCAATCATGATATCAACGTATAATATAATGTCAGGCCATTTCATTTTTCTGTCATTCATATAGCTACATAACCATTTCGAACAATTTCAGTACAAAGTTTACGATCGCGCCTGTATTTAGGTTCAGTTTCAGCCATATTTCACCGCATAACATTTCCGCTCTTTCGCATCTCAAATTCTAAGGTTGACAAACGTGGCTTTTGGTTCATTTAAAGGTTTAGCGTATCGCGCTAGGCTCTAGCCGTTTCCCTTGCAGCTGCAGGCTGCTTCATCCTGTTTAGTTTAAATTTAAAACGGGGCCCTTCGAGTGCGACAGAGAGGCATTCGTTCCCTCGCATTCTTTTGTATTCTCGCGGCCTGCTTCATCGTCATCATGCGAAACTTACCGCGTTCCTATTGGCCACATCTGCTGGCGTGATAAAGCGTCGCGCGCGAAGCGTGGCTGGCTGTTTTTATTGGAATTCAATGGCCCGCCGCAGAGGACAGAACAGTCGTGATAAGGCAAGTTTGTCGCCCCCTGCGCTTTGCGCGTGTAGGGGCGGCCGTGTTTTTGGACTTCGGTTTCGAGTCGTCAGAGCGAGATGTGGTTTTTCCTGGCTTCTGGATAGTAGAATGTGTGTTGGAGCTAGTGTATGCAGATGAGTGTCAGCCGTGCATTATTTCGTAAGGCCGAGCTAGACTTTTTTTCCAAAACTGGGAATCATAATCGCAGGGTTGTCTAAATCTTCGGTCTCACCGTTACTTCGTCTCAAGGCAGACGTGACTCATTCTTCGCCACGTTGGTGGAATCTCCGCTAGTGTTACCCTCTACTCCTACGCTTTCATTGGAGCTCCCGTCGCAGCAAGCAGGCAGCTGGCTACCGTCTCGCTCACGCTTGGCCCATCGCCACAAAGGTACTTTGTGTGTGTAATTAGCCTAGTAATCAACCCCTTGCAACTGTACTTGCCGCAAATGATACATAACTTGGCCGCTGTCATACATAACTAGTTCTGCTTATCTGTGTTGGCATAATTTCAACTGTATTTGCCGCAAACGTAATACAATCTGGCCGCTGTCACACCTAACTAATTTTTCTTATCTGTGTTGGCCTAGTCTGAGCGCTTTGATTGCATAATTAAATTAATTACGGTCTACCAAGGCCAGTTGTATGCTTTACATTCTTTTCGACTCATCAGGGCCCGTTCTATAATTAAATTCATTACAATCTACCAAGGCCTGCTGCATGTTTTACAGGCTTTACGGCCCATGAAGGCTCGTTGCATAATTAAATTCATTATGGTCTACCAACGCCTGTTGTATACTTTAAATTCTTTATGGTCTACCAACGCCTGTTGTATAATAAGAATTAATACGACCGCTTAATTGTAACTAGTGATAAAGCGCCTCCCAGCTGGGCCCTATACTGGTATATTTGGCTTAGTCCAGATCTGTGTGAGACGAATAGACTGTTATTTAAACTGAGGCCTTATAATTTACGAGTCTGTGCATGCCCCTTTCAGGTTGTAGTGCAAAGATTTATGTAAGGCGAAGCCTGAGCGTTGGAGCGTCACAGGTAAGTTGGCGACGCTCGCTGCTGCAGCGACGATGGTTCGTGAGGCCGAGTTTTCATATTACCCCGTTTGACCTTCAAGGTTGGTTAAGCTTGGGTTTTCCTGATTGAACCTTGTGGCGCCATTTTTCTGTTGCAACACCCTATACATACAGTCGCGCTTGCCCTGTTTTGCGCCGCTTCGTGGACCGTGCCCATCTGCCTGAGCGTATTAGAGCCGTGGCTTTTGAGCCTGTTTGTAGAGATTTCCAGGGTAAGTGTTGACGTCTCCGGGGTATGTTTAAGCATTTGGCACTCTTGGCAAGCTTACAATAACAACAACAGTAATGACAGTTAATGAATTCTAAAGCTTGCTGTTGACGTTATTTTTATATTCTATGGCCAACCCTTATGTAATTTCTTTTTGAACACACCATATAAGAAACGGGAAAAATATGTATTTCATAAAATTACTGTCAACGCTCGACGAATAAATTGCTTAGGTTGCTTTCATATTTTTACTTCAAATTTCAAGATCTTTAATAATACCTATTAATTTTATCAGAATATTTAATAACACCTATTGACTTTAAGTTTAGGGCAATAACGTATTTGAAATTACATAAATTGTGTCACTATGCACTGTTTTTTTAAACAACTAAATGGAATTTTGAGTAAAACCATTAAGAAGCCAATATTTGAATGCCTCATAATTAGCATGGGGGTTTTGTATGTTTCGTCTGTCAACGAAAGAATGCGGTAAACTTATGCGGCGTCTTTAAATTGTACTAGTACCTTAACCCATACTGCATTTTTAAGTTAACCAGGCATGGGATTTTGCAATTGGGTACATTTTATTTATGTATTTTACGCTGTTTAAATGTTGTTATTGGATTTTGGCCGTTTAGTTGAATTTCTCCCCCAAAAACGTAATTTTCTGGACTTAACGTCTTTTACACTTGCAGGGCAGTATAGCCCTGGTACATCGTTTAAAACATGAAAATTAAAATGAATAAATAATTATTATGAACTAATATCGTCTAATAAAGCTATTTTAATTAATTTATATTTTTACCGTAAGTATTGTAATCTGTAATGTACTTACCACAAATATAGTTTTATCGTCTTACACAATATTAGCTTCATTATTACAAATTACATATCACATCTACATACACGCACCAATGCGAATGCACTCTTTGCTCGTGCACGCGTCGTACCAAATGCGAATGTTGCACAAAGTTGTTGTTATTCGGGTCGTCAGAGAAGATCATAAATTAGGCTTATATTAAACCGGGGACACCCTATGCCATTTGCTTAATATGTAACTTCATAAGAACTAATTTTATTTTTTGCGTTCTCGAGAGTAAGCACCCAAACGAGGTAAGTAATTCAATAATTGAATTACCACAAAGTAATTCAAATTCGACGAGTAATTGCAATTACCACAGGCAATTCAAATACCTGTGAAGTAATTTAAATACTTTAGAGTAATTTTATTATACAAGAGTAATTAAGTAATTGAATGTAGTAATTAATTACCTTCAAAAAGTAATTGTCAAGTACATTTTATCAAGAGTGGCAATTCCCAATTACAATTACCGCCTTTTAAAAAGTAATTCAATTCAAAGGCAAATAAACAGGAATTTAATTAGTAAATTAATTACAAAGTAATTAATTACTGCCCAGCTCTGGGCACACGTACGTTTAAAATACATTGAAAAGACGTTGAAATAGTTGAAAAGACGTTCTTCGTTAAAAATTAAACGTTGAAATTTAATCAAACAGTTAACATGATTTTCTCAATCTAAATTAGAAAAGTAGATTGCTGCTTATGTGAAATCGCCTACTTTACTATGCTTGAATTCTTCAGTGTTATCATACAAGGGGTTTCATTATTGATAAGGTTTAATGAAAATCGCTATTATTTGAGATGAAGAAAATCATTTCCACTTAATAGCACATTTGTTTAGAGTGACGAAAAAAATGAAATTAGATACCTATGATATATCATTGAAATTACAAGATTTTTTGACCACCAGTTAATGTAAAACGTAGATATTACGTTATACAACGCGAAAATTTAACATTTTCCCTATTACGTTAAAATAACGTCAACATAAAAGGCTTTCTAGATTAGTAGTCGACCACTAACGCCCATATAACGTTGCTTCAACAACGTGACAAGGACGTTTTTCCATTACGTTTTTACGCCGTCGATTTTAAGTACCTTTTAGACCACCAACTTGAAACGTAGAGATGACGATTATAAAAAACACGAAAACTTAACATTTTCCACATTATGTTAAAATAACGTTAATATAAAACGCCTTTTAGATCAGTAGTCAACTGTTAATGTCGATATGACTTTCATACAACAACGCAATAATTAAGTTTTTGCATTACGTTTTATGTAGCTTATTTTAAGTGCATTTAAACAAGCAATTAACATTAAACGTTGACATAGTGTTCACAAATACACGTAAGCTGTACCCTTCTTCAGTACGGTCGGCAAGAAATACATGTGGTCAACGCGCCTATCACGTGTAAGATCATTGCTCACATTGATTCCGACCAATTGAAGCACGTTACGCAGTATACTGACAAGCTGGTGCTTTCTTTTGTCTGGTGACCTGAATTTACGGTTTCGTTCGCCATTTATATCGCTGATAAAATCAACAAACCTGTGAGTTATAACATTGTGTGTTTATTATTCCAGTTTGGCATAAGGCTGGCAGGGTATGTTGCATTAGAAGAACATATGGTAGGTATGATGTCATATGTTCTACTACGCTTCATTTGTTTCCCATTTAAGATAAAACAACTTTTGATGGAACTACACAGTATTGAAGTAGCTACCGGATCTGTTTTGATTTTTTTTTTATAAATTGAAGTAGCTGCCTTATTCTAGTGGGCTCGCACAATAAAAATTATTCAGAAAAAAATAACAAATTCCTTTTGTCGTTCATATTCGACGTAAATAAAATGTCAATATTGTATCAAATAAAACGTCGTTTCAACGTAAAAAAAGAAGTTGCAGTTGTAGTTAAAGCGTAACGTGCATATAACGTTAGCATCTAACTAACAAATGATGTTAATACAACGTCGTTTCAACGTATAAAGCACCTACATTTTCTGTTGAAAAGGCAACGAAGTTACAACGTTAACATATGGATGAAAATTGTGCAATAACACAACGGTCAAAAGATGTCGGCTTGGCAACCAAACGTAAAAAACACGTTAAATAGTCGGCAACAATATAACGCTTGGTGCAAGGCTATGATTCAGCGTTAGTTCAACGTTTCTGTGCACATAGGTATAACAGGCGCAGCAAGATAAAAATATATGTATAACAACGATGTATGTAAATTGCGCGGAAGAACTTGATGAATGAATCAATACAGCCGCAGTTGCCTGAAATAATGAATAAAGATTAAAAACCACATAGAGAATTAAGAGACCACGCTGAAGTGGACCGCTGAATGCAATTAATTCTTAATGGCAATAACACAGTTTTATTTTTGGAGTATTTAGCAATTCACTAAATTGTGAAATCAGCCGATAAAGTTAAACCCAGTACAGAGAAAAGATTTCCTCAATTTAAATGATTAATTTCTCCAATTTCTGAGAATTAAAACTTTGGGAAAGACTTCCAGGTACCTAACCGTCTTATTGTGAACTTTAAGTGTAAACCAATTAGGTTTAAACTTTTAAGAAACTGTAATATAACAGCAGCAACAAAATGCGATAGATAAAAGCTATTAAAATGAGAGTTGCTAGAAAAGCAACCTAATTAAAGTAACTTAACTTACTAAGTTGCCTCTAAGGGAGAATAACGAACGGACAGACGAATAAAGGGGTCACGAGCGGGGGAAAATATGGCAATCGTTCTCGTATGATTCGTAACACGAACTAGGACAAACCCTTTCCCAATGTTCCCTTCTGCATCCGCTAGTCATGCGCAACGTACTAAGTAATAATAACTGCTTCCAACGCCCGGTAGGGAGCGCTACGGGAACGACTGATCACTATCCAGAAAGGCGTGTTTACTGATATTAACCGAAGTATGCAGATTCCATGAAATTTATAGAATTAAAACGCTCGTCCCACATTCATATCCACAAAGTGTTCTCATTGTTTCAATGATTATTCTCTTTGACATTCAACATCCTTGGGCACAACGACAGCAGGCCAACAGATTGGCTACCACATATAAATTATCGGATGAATTACTAACAGTTTTGTAATATAAGTGAAAATAAAGGTAGATGAATAACTGGCACCCTTCAAAACCATCTTCCATTTAAACAATGTATGCCTGATATACAATTTGTATATGGTTCAATTCCGACAATTTTTACTCGTACAACATTCTGCTGGATATTTATTTGTAAAAATGAAAGAGAAACCACTGAAAAAGATCAAGGTAAAGGCGTGATATTAGTTCTGACATTTATACAAACGTAATGCAATATGCGATAGCTTGTTCACCTCTTGCGAACACTTAGACGAATATTTCGAATTTGCAAAACAGGAATAAGTTACTTTACTTGCACCTAAATAATATGGAAAATTGTAGGTGTTCTTCGGTTCCAAACGATAATCGAAATTCGGGAGAGGGTAAGAGCAACAAAGCATAGAGGTACAAAGGAATTTTTCGGGAGGTAGAAATGGACTAAGTATGCCTATTTATACGGTGTGTTCAGAACGAAATTACATAAGAGTTGGCCATGAAAAAGAAAAGTAATGTCAACAGCAATCTTTAGAATTCATTAACTGTCATCACTATTATTGTTATTGTAAGTTTTTACTGTACGCTGAAACTTCTGAAGATTGCTGTTTCTAAAGTTTGCTCTTGACATTAGTTTTATATTCCATGGCCAACACTTATGTAATTTCTTTTTAAACACATGGTAGTACCCACCCCACTACGAATTGTAGTTAAGTCTAAGATTGATATTGATTAAATTTACTGACAATAAAATGGACAAAAAGCCCGATTTACATTGGAATTGATCAGCAATGGAGAGAAAATGTTATCGTCAAGGTGTCAATAGTTGCATATATTTTCTTTGACAACTCTGTGATGACTTACTGACATACATATAGCGGAAAGTCTTGCCCTGTCGTTCTTCAGTAAGTATTCGCAATTGTCTGTTCTGAGCTTGTGTCTCCCATTTCATATTATATTCTAGCTATAAGTACTTTTCATTCTTTTGAGGTGTTACTTTAGAGCAATTCAAGGTTAACTTCTAAGGCGACAGGTATAAGGACGCTTTCTCGCGTTCATCTATCTGATTTAAAACGCAAAGATGAAGGCTTTTGTTGAACTATTTTCTCATATGCCCGTTGTAAATCATTTTAGCGATTTATTTGACTTTAATCCATCAAAGTTCATGAATGGCATTTGCAAAATATTTATTAATTATTACATAACATACATTTGGCTTTTCACTACCGTGATTTACAAATGAAGTTGGTTTTCAATTATTATGGCTTGTTCCGGGTACTTATGATTATTAGGGTTTTGATGTTAGCGATAAGGAACACTAGAAACTTCTCAGTTTATTATTTTCTTGTTTAGTGAGATGTTTCTCATAGTCAATCGAGCCCTTTAATTCTGTAAGACGCTTGGCGTTGTAGATTCTTAGACCAGTACAATTATCAATTTAGTATCCAAGCTTGGAGTTCGCCAATTTAATCATTATTGTCAAAACTTGAATAATGTGTTTTTTAAATATGTAAATCCGTAAGGAATAACATTTATAATTTGCGTAGGGCACTGAGATGTAATTTAGTTGCATGCCACCAAGGAACATTAATTGCAATAAAAAGCATTTTCATTATTTTACAGTATATTTGTACTCGACCAATAGTATTTCAACCCAACTGCAAAAGTTGCCGGAAAGGTTGTATACAAAATTGCATAAGCATCGCGTTAATTAAAACAGCCGCAATTCGTGGGTGACCGTAACCCTGTTTATTGTGAGACTTTTAAGCAAAGATTCTAGGATAGTGTCGTAACAGCGGAGGATGTGGAAGTTAAATAGGTAATATAAACACTTAAGTACCCATTGTATCTTCGCAATTCGGCCGTAAAAGATAAAACATCGTTTACACCGCGGTTGAAACGGCTTAATAATACATAGTTACATCCCTTTGGGGATTAATAAATCGAATAGGGGCTTCACGGCAGATGTGATTCGAACGGGCTGTGAATCAAAAATACATTAAACTCTATTGATTGCTCCGCCTAGCTGGAACTGGCTGATAAAACATTTAATAAAAAAAGGTGCGACTTCGGAAAAAGCACCGCTTGTTATTAACACGGTTTATTAGAATAAGAGCCTTGGAGAGGGATAATTAAAGGCCTTAAAACCTATAAAAGTGTATCTAACAAGTCTATAACAGTGGTAAAGAAAAACAGGAAAAAAGAAAATAAACGAGAACCCCATAAGAAAAACCGACAGCAAACCTACTAAACTGTACCAAGAAAATAGAAGCAATATTTGGAGCCCTTCAGCATACAAACCGAATTCAGTCGTTGTTTTTAAATAGAAGTAACGGATTATATAACAACTCAATTAATAAATTTCAAGAAAGCCAAGTTCTAAATTTTGCTGTAAGGTAATAGTAATTTACTATGCAAGTAACGTTATCAAGCTTTTTACATTGCGAGAAAGTAGTTTGAATGAATGAGCAACGTTAAGAGCTAGTTCTTTAAAATTCTCGAGTAATGTAGAAAGCAGATAAATAATACACAGTGCATGAGGTGGCAGCAGTATGGGCATACAAAAACTTGCTGCATTTGTGTGTGTAAGATATAGAGGATCGTATAGTACCACAAATTGCATAAAAATTAAAGATACTCTAGCTCCAGCTTCAGCTTTATGAAAGTTATCTCCCTCTTAGACTGCGTAGCCTATGTAGATAAACACCTTACAGCTTAACGTACCTTGCACCTTGTAAACTCAACCAAGGATCTACGCAATGTCCATGCTTTTTGATGGCTCATGTTCTTTGGGTACCTTGAGAACGACGATATTTAGACAGATTTGGCCTTGTTGCTGTTTGTGCACCCATGTTGACTAACGTTTTGCAAGGCATTGCAGCTTGCATCATCAGACTGAAAGTCGCTCTAAAAATTGAAGGTCATTGTGGAGCTATTTATAGTCCTCTGTGCATGCCGTTCGAAACCACGTAACGCTGATTTTATCATTGTTGCATTGCATGTTCTCTGCCATCTACTTCTGATTCTTCGATTCCCATTACCATTTCTGGTATTCAAAGTGGGATATTGCTGGTTTCCTTTGGTGCTTGATTTGAGGAGGTTATAGAGTGCCATGTTACTTCTATTTGTGTCGCATTGTGTTTCATCATCTATTTCGTTGAATTGCTTTATTCTAATGCTTAAGATTATTTCATTTTCTATATAAGTACGAAAGTTTTCCCAGTCTGTATTTTTAGAGCTAGGCGTGGGACTGCTTGGTGTTGGTCTCAGAAACTCAATTTACAAAAGCATCATATATTTGAATGTGAAAGGTTACACCACGTCACACCGAACATCCTGATAGTGAAGGCCGTTGGAAGACAACTGTTACAATTTGAGAAAATATTAGCCAGTATGGAAGATTAAAACATTTTAAAAAATTATTTGAAAGCAACAATGACTTCGTGACAAAAATAAGAACATCGGCTTTACTGTATCCTCAGAGTATTGTATTGAAGAATAGTTTGAAGGGCTTGAAACAAATAATTACAGGTGTAGACACTAAGCATGGCTAGTGGGCTCACCATTGGTTTCAACGCGATGGAGAATTACATAGTTTATCGGCCGCGGAGGTTATACTCGTTATCAACTGAAAAGCCAACCTATTTGCCTAATAAAATTCCATACATTACTGTTTTTTTGTTACGAAAAGAAGATGGATAAATTATATAGAAACGATTGCTAAGATTTCGTTTCTGACTATCCAGTGACCCTGAAGATTAACAACACAGTTGTAGGTACGTTGACTCAACCAGCATTCCCCAGCCAATTCACAGATTGGAACCTTCTTCGGAGAGAACGGGAAACCAAAATCAACAAAACAAGTGCTCTGAAAACGAGAGATCAGGTGAATGATGCAGTTGAAGATTTCAATTCTGCGATACAGAACGCAAGAGCTACTATAAAGAATTTAAACAAAACCAATATGGAAATAGTTATCTGCAAAGGATTCAAGATATGGTAACAAAAAAAGAATTAGAAGGAAATGGCAGACTATGAGAAGAACCATCAACTAAAGCGATCGATTCAGCGACTAAATACGAATAGTTTGTAAATTATCTCAAAATCCAAACCGATACATCCGAAACGGAGTATTCGTTGTGGTAAGTGCCTATACAACTAAAAAGATAGCTGGGAAGTACACTGAAATTAAAAGACGGCAGTGGAACGTAGCCGAAAAGTGAAGAATGAAAAGCTGAAGAATTTGTCAACTGTCTATCTCGAAAATGTGTTTAAACTGCACCCTACCAGCGTTGATGACGATATGGAAGAAAAACGAAACGACGCTGATTCACCCATACAATCAATATCTAAGCGATAATTGCCAATGAACTTCGCCTGCACCTTGCTGGATGGTCTGAGTAGCTTAGTGATGGCGTTGCCGGTTCCAAGCCCGGTTAAAGGGGGAGGGTTCGGCTATAGGCAAATTACCTGTTTCTGTAAAAAAGGCCAAGTTCGAACAGTGTGCTGATACTAAACCCGGGGTGTTTACATGACGTTCTATTCATGTAAGCCTAACGAGATTCATAATCGTAGAAGACGTTTTATAATTATTACACCGTTGCGCCGGTTAAGTCATTGTACGAACTGCACTGTGCGTCCACAATTGCCAAAAGCGGAATCTGAGGTGGTATCAACTTCTTTACAGTATTCTCTATTAAGGACAATTTCTCTTAATTCAGGTACGCATCTATAATTCGATAATAAGACGTTTACCGAAGTACGACTACCCAGTGTTGGCAAAACTCGGCTCACCGCCTCGTTTTTTGGCAATCAAACTCGTGTCGTTAAGATGCTCATAATCAAACTTGTATCGTTAATATCTATTATTTATTCTATTATGTTACTATGATAATAACTCCTTAACGAGTTGCGTTAAAATGCATTTAACAGTACTAGTGCTGTTAAGAAAAATAACATACCCATACTTTATTAGCATTAGTAACATGTTGGCAGTACTAATGTGTATTGTTAGTGACAATGTCAGTCTATGTCAAATTGGATGTTAGTAGGTTAGGTTTTGTTTGTTATTTGACACAGACTGACGCAAAACTTAACCTGCTAATCTCGAATTTAACATAACCTGACAGTGCTACCAACAATACAGTATTGAGTGATACCACCACAGCCATAGCAGATATGTGTCTCGCTGTTGTGTCATTAATACGATTTTTCTTATTTTGTTAAAAAATTAGTATTTTAGCATAAAATAAACCGTGTTACGATATATGCAACGTTATCTGCTTTCTACATTACTCGATAATTTTAAAGAACTCGCTCCTAACGTCGCTCATTCAATCAAACTATTCCCTCGTAATGTAAAAAGCTTGATAACGTTACTTGCATCGTAAATTACTATTATGTGTTGCGCAATTACGGTTACATATATTGTCTGAATGGCGCTTCCAGTCTGTTATGAGCCAAAAGTCACTTTTAAATACCTATGTAATTATCTGCCCTATTTTAGTTAAAGCTAAAATTTTGCCTACGTTCTAACTGAGCTATCAGTCTATTTTTGGGTTTCTATCGATGCAACTATTCTTAATTAATTCACTCGAAGTTAGGCCTCACTTCATTTTCGTCCTGCTTTGGTTGCATACCCAATATTTCCTCCCTTTCTTAAAATGTTTAGGCCTTATCAGCCTATTTCGTCCATTTTGCCTTTGTGGCTTGAGGCAGAGAGGTTGCTGAGTGATCTACGTTTGTGATACGTACCATAATCTGTGTTTTTCACTAGTAATCTTACATTGGGAAGTTCCGTTGTTGGTCTCGCTTTGAGCGGAATATTTGGATGACGTCCCGTTGAGGTACATTTTTGGAAATTTCTCAAAATCAGACTTGATCTGGATTTATCTGCATTGAGCACATGGTTACACTTCGGCAAAAGTGGGAGCGGGACATCGAAGAGGTATGCCTAAACTTCCCTTTCGTGCCTTACGCGTAGGTTCTATTGTGTGCAATTAATTTTAGCACCCTTTTCTTCCCGTACGGCTAAATTCAGCCCCCTTGGGACTGAATGGCGCCCTGGGATTACTCCGACTTCCTCGGTTAGGGCTCCAATTCTGCAAGTAGTCTGAGTTCAATCTACTCCGTCAAAAGCTATTTGAGGTCCCATCGTTGCGATACATATCGTCGACTTTAGTGCAGACCACTTTTGGCTTCCGTGACCTCTTCGACAAGGCTTTCTACACGTCTACGATCTGTTATCCAGCTTCCCAAGGTCTGTTTAACCCAGTTTCATTGTTCGACCTGCGTCGTATTGTTGGTGCCTCGAATTTAGCCTACAAATTAGAATCCCCTTGTGTACATGTTCCCGAACTTATATTAGGACTTTTAATGTGTTTGGCATATACCAGAGTATATCTCATTCGGCAAACATTAAGTTGCCTTCTTAAATTAATTAAGCTAATAGCATACACTTGGAAACTCAACTAGTTAGCACAATTTATCAGAATAACTACCTACTGTTTAAGGAGATACAGAATTTGTAAACAACCTTGTAATCTCAGATCGACTTGGATGTGTCTCACATACCATCCGAGTAAATATTGCCCGTTGATTTGTTAGTTGTGAAGCGAAATTGCATAATCCTAATTTAAATTTGGATATCCACGTCATGTTAATGACCAAATAGTTCGGTTGAGTTGCAAGATATTTCAGTAACGAACCCGCTTTACCTGAGGTCTTGTTTTATGTTTATTTATGAATGTCAAATAAATTACCACGCGCCTTTCAGGTTATAAAGCTCCCTGAACCAAGATATTGGGTCATTACGACCATTTTAATAAATATGAATAACAACTAACAGTTTATTGCATTTGCGGATTTGGGGTCATATTCAACCCGATACCCTCAATTGAAATATTAATAATAATATCGCCGCGGTCGCAGTCCTTGTCTAGTAGTTCTCCGGAAATGCAATTTGCTACATGAAACATGTCAATTTGTACCTCTTGCTACCATATTTGATTATATTAAGCACCGTTAAGCTATTTATTTAATAATATAAATACGTTGGTAATTTTTCTTAATGCATTTAGTTATTGTGATTATTACACACAACTGTCACATGACTGACATCAGCCAATTAAAACCATGTATTTTTTGAAAATCGACCAACCCCGAACTGATTACCTGATAAGCTCCCGTGGGCTGCTTACCAAGTGATAAGCGCCCTAGGGATGATTATCGACTCCGTAGATGGCGTCATAATTAGAAATAGAAATTCAAGAAACAAGCAATTTGAGTTTTTTGGCATTGTTAGATCAATTTTAAATCATAATTCGTATACGGGTTTCGCGTAATAATCTCCAAAATATAAACGCGGGCAACACACTTACATATAATTTTGTCCGTGCCAAGCGTCATCATGCTGGTTGCCCTTAGAAAACTGCTCTCGGGCAAGCCCTCGGGACAGTTTTCATTGCAACCAGCACTCGACCCTTGGCGTGTGCAAAATTATCGGTAAGTATGTCTCGCCCTTGTTATATTACTATTGATAATTTGTGGAATATTTATGCCTATATTTCAATCTGGTTTGCCGTTATTGTAATTTGTTTATCTATGTACCGTCGAGCACTGTTATTAAGATAAATTATATTGACTCGTTATCTACGTTTGTGAATTGTATTTGTGCCCTTGTCGTTGCCTTTATTTTTCAGGTGTGATTAGTAGCGCCTCCCGACGAATATTTTTTGAATAGCAAAGTGCTGGGTTACCGGCTACTTGGCGCCCATATTTTCTTTCCAGCTAAAGATTTGAGTCTTTTATTTTACCCCCACCAGCTCCGGCTGAGAAGTCGGACAATTTTTATAAAGATTGTAAAAGGGAAGTTGCACTTTAGTAGCTGAAGCAATTAACCTGTTAGTTTATGAACGCATAAGTATTTTGCACTAGACCCAAGCTGCTTTGGTTGTGAAAGAAGTGGATCTGCGGAGCTACGGTTTGAAATTTAAGGAACGCCTTGGTTTTTTATTAGAATTTTGGCTGTCTTAAAACAGAACCGGACTTCACGAATAACGCGTAACGAGTAACTCTCTCGCGAACTAGCTGTGGACGATCGGAGGTTTTACTAACGTTCTTTCCCAACGCAGACCAACCTGTGGTAAGTGAGGTCCTATGTTGTCGTAAACTCCCGTTTATAGCGTAACAAAGTAAGATAGTCGTTTTCACAGAAAAGAGAAGTAGATAATTTTGACTACGTGCGTTAAGTATGCCTAGTGCCAGAAGTCACGAACTGTATTTGTCCATAAGGGAACCTCCTCATTACATTGACGTCTATTGCATCGTCATGGTAACACACAAAAGCATGTTTCTTTGTACTTACTGTTCTGATATTCAGAAGCGTGTACTATTTGCAGCAGAGAAGAGTGAACGACTACAATAATTAAATAAAAACGTTTGTATTCGGTGCTTTAACGTGAATTGTTAGATGTTGGATCTAACTCATTTATAAAGTATGCTTGGCATGTACTAGATTTTACTTAAACACTTATAAAGTCAGTATCACAACATTAAAATAGCCTATAAAATGTGTAGAAGAATCGTTAGTTTTCTGGGCTCCCGAAAGTACTGCAACTGCTATTTCGATTTAAGAGCCCTTCGATCCAACTGATTAGTCGTGGCAAACTTGTACGCCTGTTTCAGGTAGTAAACGAGTTTTGGCATGTACAAATTTGTTCTGTTTTTTGTTAAATGAATGGTACAAGTTCGTATAACATCGTTTGCAAAAACCTCAACGATCCTGCAACTTTAAATAGAACCTTCATATCTTGCTTGGGTTATGTAATAATTTTATAAAAAGCAGACAAGTCTCCTGGACTTGTATCATGTATCATTTACATTCAAAATTTCTCAATATCTGCGTTGCCACTATACCGTTAATTGATCGCTGGTTAAGTAAATAAATATCAAAAAAGCTATCGCCATAGCAGTTCTAAACCCTTCATCGTTCAGAACGTTGGCCTTAATAAAGGAGAGATTGTAGTATGGCACATTTTTTCCTTGAGCAAGCTCCGTCGAGCTCAAAATTTCATACTTGAAGATTATAACGCTATTAAGTAATGTTGACAGGAATGGCAGACGTACGTGACGAAATTACCACATAACCTGCTACTTTTTGTGCAAACAGCGATTTCGAATAGTAGGTTCCAGCAGTGCACTTCCGTTTTCCAGAGGATAAATCACTGCTGCAATTGCTCCCAGAAAGAGATGAATGTATTTCGAGATCCACACGTGAAAGAATTCCGCTTTAAATTGCATCACGATAGAAAACTAATTATACGAAAGGAGCCAGAAATTCAATTAGAGCAGTTGCACTAACTCCATAAACGCCGCTATTAAGAGATGTGCGGGCATTTTTCAAGTTTTGCTTCATTTCTGCCAGCTCGTCAGGCTTCATGCTTTTATTGTCTCTTTTGCTTTGCTCTAATGCTCAACACGCGTTCTTGGCATTTTTCTTTGCGCGAACGGCGCCACACTAAATAAGTTAGTTTTTATCAAGACCATCGCGTGAATCCTTCAGGAAGCATATCCACCCTTTTTAAAATAAGTATTGGAGTTGCTATCACGGCGCTCGTCATTCAATCTGTCATCCTATAAAATCGCTGGTGCTATCAAGATTAATTACCTGGTAATAAATGAATTTGCTCGAGGCATAACGTGAGAACGCCTCGGATGTCGGGGCTGTTATTTAGGATTTGCAAATTAGCCGCCGTTTATTTCTAATTTGAGTAAAAACTGTTATTAGTCTTCAGGTATGCCACTATTTTGGATGCAGGTTTTCGACTTTAAAACCTTGGCTGTAGAATGGTCGAAATAAAATTGAAGAGTAAAATATACTACATCAAATATCTATATAGGTAACAACAGCTGTAGAATTATTATACAAAGAAAAAAACCAAAACTTGCTGATAATCCTGGTTAAAGAATACACGACTGCTTTTGCAACATGGAAAAGGATGTTACATTTGGTTAGTTCAAATGAAAACTGATAATTGCATACTGATAATCGTATACTCTGCACTTATCACTTAATCGTTCTGAGATTGGTTTAAAATTTCAAATATTAATTTTTGCGTATTAGTGCTATGACGTCACTTAATAGATTATGCAATAGTCCAGATAATGTCTAGTGGTATTTACAAGTGGATAACCTGAAATATTAGCTCGAGTGGTACTAGTGTTAAATATTTACACCAATCGAACTTAAAAGATTGAGAAGATAATATTCAAAATGCCAGACATGAAACTTATAGAATATTTAATGTCACAGAGATATTAACACATCTTTTAATTAGTCTTCTACTACTAGCATGCGCTTTTATCGTATCTGCGTTGTAATCCAGATTCCATTTTTAAGATAAGGCGACATCTCCAAATCATATCGTATTTCCATTGCGTCAATTAATTTATCACAGAAATAAAGCGCTTATTATATTATACTGTTTGAGGCTTTTGCGGTTAATCGAATTATTCTTCTTAACATAGAATTTCGGCTTAGATCTGTTGTTGGTTGTACTTAATGTGATCTGTATTTATGCATTTTATAATATTGTACAGGGTGATTTTTTTTATCGTGTAACATACTTGTAGGCAACACTTCTTACAGGTGCATGCAATGCATAGTGAACTTTACTTTTTTTAAATAATAAATTATGTTTAATATTAAGCATGCTTTGGGAACCCAAATGTTAACTGAAGTTTTGTTACTTAAATAAAATGTCGTCTTGTCAAAACTGTAATAGCATTCGCAATGTATTCAAATGAAGAAAAAACGGATATGATGTTGATTTTGGGAGAATGCCGAGGAGCGGCAGATCTAGCTGTACGACGATATGAGCAAAGGTATCCAGACAGATATCATCCATCGCATAACGCCTTCAGGCGTTTGGATAGGAAGTTGCCCAAATTGGGCAATTTAAAAATCCAAAGATAAGACAACATGTCACTACCGTAGAAAACGAAGCCGCAATTATAAAAGAAATTACTGCAAATCCCTATACAAGTCAACGCATTAACCAAACATCACTTTACAAAATGTTTGCAGCTAATAAATTTTACCCATACCATGTCACATTAGTGCAACACCTTAATGAAGAAGATTACCCACGTCGGGCAAATTTCTGCCATTTCTTAAGAAACAGAGTTACTGCTAATCCTCAGTTCTTAAGACATGCTCTCTTTTCTCATGAAGCGTCATTTAGCAATAATGGGTGCGTAAATAGACACAATAACTGTCATTACTACGCGCAAAACAACCCACATTGGATTCAAGAAGCTCATTTTCAAAGAGTTTCGCATTTAGATGCTTCATGCATCTAATGTAGAGGAATTTTAGGTAGTGCGATAACTGTTTGGCGCAGTGTAGGTGTCGTCAAGTTTCTTAATATATCTAAAGCAACTACTTTGATTTTTGTTTACTAAAAAAATGTAATTTTTACTAAGATATCTATGAAATGCATGCAGTTGTAGCATGTGTTGCCTATCTAGTTGTTACACGATAAAAAAATCACTCTGTAGATGTTAACTTACTAGCATGTCGAGTTTATGTTATTTGAAGTTTACCTTATTTTTAGCCTATATTTAGAGAATAGTCACCTATACTTTGTACTGGCTTGTATACTAGTTATTAGTTATTAGGACATTGTCTTGTTTATGTTACTGCTACCTGGATTCTTGTGCTTTATTTCAGAGTATTGTGCTACCTTTGAGGTTACGAATCCTCTGTGATACCTGGATACACTTGTCGTAATTCAAAGACTCGTTGGCGCCCGTGTTTGCTTTTTGATTAACCTTAGTACTTATAAAGAACTGCACGTCATTTCAACAGAGGTAGCCTGGCCGGCAATTGCATCCACGTAGTGTTACTAAACTTAATTTTGAGAGTATTAGCCGATGAATCAAAAGCTGGTATCACGGATCAGCCTCAGAGGTCACCTGAATAATTTTGTAATATTGTCTGTTGAATATAACGTATCAAGTTACAGTCTATCTATTTTATTTATTGTAAGCCAAAGAGGCAAACGAATTTACAGGTAATATAAGCACCAATTAGATGAACGTAAGGTGAGTTCATGAAGTGAGTTGCGAGCGTCATAAACATCTTCAGGCTAGAGTAATCAACTCAGTGGCGCAATAATAATGACCTTCTACGTTTCTACTGAACTCACTTTCATACGAAATGATCTACACTTTCAGAGTGAAACCCTGCTCATGTCCCATTGAAGCGAGTCGCATGCATTGTTTATTTTATATACTGTTTGAGGCTTTCGCGGTTACTCGAATTATTCTTTTTAACATAGAATTTCGGCTTAGACCGCGTCGTATTTGTATATGAACACCCAGCATTTTCTGGCTTAATTTGCCTTGCACCTTGTGAAGTCGAGCAAAAACCCGCGCGATGGTCATGCTCTTTGGTTGCTCGTGTTGTTTGAGGGATCTTGAGAACGAGGATACTTAGGCAGATTTGGCCGTTTTGCCGTTTGTGCATCCATATTCACTAACGTTTCGTAAGACCTTGCAGCTTGCATCTTCAGAGTGAAAATCGCACTACGAACCGAAGGTCGGTGTGGAGCTATTTATAGTCCTCCGTGCCAGGCAAGCTGGTTGGTCGTCCGAGTGCAACGTCTTCCGTGGGGCGTGGCCGTATGACGCACAGTGGTTGTAATGGTTTAGCTCGTGTATCACAGGGGTCCAAGTTTTACTCATTAGTAACTGTGCGTCATACAGCCACGCCCCACGGAAGACGTTGCCCTCGAACGACCAACCAGCGTTACGCCACTCCGCGCGCCTGGCACGGAGGACTATAAATAGCTCCACGCCGACCTTCGGTTCTTAGTGCGACTTTCACTCTGATGATGCAAGCTGCAAGGTCTTGCGAAACATTAGTGAATATGGATGCACAAACAGCAAAACGGCCAAATCTGCCTAAGTATCCTCGTTCTCAAGATACTCAAACAACACGAGCCACCAAAGAGCATGACCATCGCGCGGGTTTTTGCTCGACTTCACAAGGTGCAAGGCACATTAAGCCAGAAAATGCTGGGTGTTCATATACAAATACGATGCGGTCTAAGCCGAAATTCTATGTTAAGGAGAATAATTGTTTATTTTGTTGCAATATTGTTGTAAATAAGTTTTTAAGCATAACATGATTCCTGCATCACGTCTTTACGTTTTAAATAACTTACTAATAACATCTTTATGTGATACTGAAGAATAATATAGCTTTGCTGATCTTTGGAGAATGTATAAGTTCAGTATCTCTCCATTTTAAACTTGTTTCCTTGGCTCTGAATCGAAGTGAAAAAGCACGTTTCATTCATAGTTAAATAACGAAACAACTATTCTTCATGTCGCGTCGGAATAATTCCAAATTAGTATATATAAGTACATTTGATCAATTTCCGGTTTTCGAGTACAACGCCGTAGATACGATTAAAATTTTGCGAACAGTTTGTGGGACAGTAGGCTTTTTTTGGAAGGTTATACTTTTTTCTTCTTGGATTTTTTAAGCAGAGTCGTGACCTACGATGCTTTATTGGTTCTTGTTTGTTGTCATTCGTACAACCTCCTTCTATTTTTCTCGGTTTTTGGCTTTTCAGCTGCCTATTATATTGTACTACCTTCAATTTTCTTACTTGATGAGTTCATCTGAGTGGAGATCTTCACGCGATCTTCGTCTCTCACCACATCCGGGCTACGAGCCTTTCGAGGTAATCGTCTTCTCTGGGTTGTAAGTGTCCAGAGTACAGAAGAATTCGTTCTTCTACTATTTGTGATAATGTGGATACAGTGGTTCATTGATTTCAATAAGCACCGACTCCTTCGTTCCGTGAGCTGTCCATGGGATGCAGAGAATTATTCTCCAACACCACACCTGAAGGAAGTAAACTTCTGATCTTGCTTCTTGACACTTTAAGCTTCCGAGGAATATAGCATAATAGAAAATAATAGCGTCTTCACTATCAGGTTTTTCCTAGCAAAAGTAGTTTGAGAAGCTTTACAGTGCATCCCTGTAATTTCTGTTGTAATGCTTCCGTCAATACTAGCAACAAATATGAAGTGTAATTTTGTTGACCACTTCGTGTGCTTGATATCGCGTTTGTTGTGATTTTGGCGATCGCTTATCAACTAGTTTCTGTGTGATTGATCTCATTCGTCATAACCATTTTTTGTTGGATCAACCATGGGGCTACAAAATGGCGTCAAACGGTTCTCCTACACGTATAACGCTATAAACGCCGTGTTAATAAGAAGTAATTTAAACAATAATTGGTAAGTAACAACTTTATAGAAAATAACATTTCAAGTATTGTAACAAACCCCTTATTGACAGAAAATATACTCAATAATTAGGATTTCCCAAAATAAAACTAAAATTAAAATTATCTGGAAACAGACGAAGCATGAAGTATGCCTGATATTGACGTCTGAAAATGTCTGTTCCCACAGATTAAATGTAAGGCAATCAACGGAAAATGATTATCAACATATTCTATACTGTTTTCATAAGGCACTTCTTGACACAGGCCAACATCGCAGTGTTACACTTGCAAGTATATACGCTAAGAGTGTTGTAAAGCTGCATCACTCGTTGGAGAAAGTGCTGCAAGATCGAATGCCTGATTTATTAGTTGCTTGGATATAATATTATTATATCTGTAGTACATTAGCTCATCGAAGCTTTCATCTTTTTACAACCGTAAGTATGTAGGAAACATATCTCCTTTGCAGATCTAATGTCTTTTTCGACGGTGGAGGCTGACTGAGAACCTTTACAATTTACCTCAGCTCAGGGTCGTTCTGAAGGGTAGAATAGCTTTCACTTTACCATGATTGTAGAGACCTGAAATAGCGTCACATCAAAAATCTGCGTGTACAAAAAGAAGAATATCACAGCTCTCACCCAGAACAGCTATCTCTCTGGAAATGTTAAACAAAGCAACTTTGCTTTGTATTGAAGATGGTCGAAAGTAGAAAACTTTGTCAGAAGATGGATGCATTTGAAGTAAGAATGGCAAGTACCTATCTCAGTGTTCTGGCCAACTACGATGACCTTTAGCAGTTAGACATTTAATCTAGCTCCTTTATCAATTGCTGTTGAAACAATTATAAATATTGCATCATATTCAACTTGATAAACATCTATGTTTGATATTCGACAGTGGCGTGGGAAAAATGTCTATAAGTTATCTTTTATCGTGGTTATTTGCCAAAATCTGCGTGTCTTGTGGTTGTGGAAGAGTTCTTATTTGTTTTTATGTTGGCATATGTTCTCTTAGCAGTTCTTTTTTCTACTCAGTACCTCTCCCAAATTGAGGATTACATGACGGTATCCGCACGAGACAAAAGTTCGATGCCATTTTGTGTCAGGTGTCGCGTTTCATCCAAATTAAGATGCTGCAAAAAAAGATATAGATAATTACATTCTTAACAATTTTTAATTGACACTCTTTTTGTAAAACCGACGATTTAAAACAATGCCAGAAATCGCATTTTAGTTTCTATTTTCCAAGATGGCGGCTTATTTTTTGGGAAATTTACGGAATTTCAATGAAAAGGCTACAGGAAAATTAGAAATATGTACATATAATGATTAAACTATATGAACACTTATTAGAGATTCTTGGTGATACCTAAATTCGCGAGAAGAGATCCTTATACCTTCGTAGAAGCGACGTTTATTGTATTAATATAAAGTATGATCAAAAATTATTTTTATCTAGTATGGCGACGGAATAGTTCCTAATTTATGAATGCAACTACGTTTATACTTAGTGTCAAAATTTTACATTTGCTTTGTAAGTGAGTTATAGTTGCATTCATAAATTAGCAAGTATTCCATGACCATACTAGATGAAAATACTTCAATCTTATTATACAGTGTGTTTCACTTTTCATGGGGACAGTCATGTATCACAGAAAATACCCAACCAATTTTGTTCAAATTTGCAAGGAATGTATATACCCTTAGTGCCACCCAGGACACAAGGACACATAAGGTACTCCGATGCTCATTTGTTTTCTTATAAACCGACTACCAAAGCTACTTGATCAAAAGAGAATAAAGTGTATAACATTTCTTATTCTAATTCCAAGTAAATTATTTAACAACAATGAAAAAACTTTGTGTTTGCTATAGCCACACTTTAGAAAAACGAAAACAGTTAAAGTAATGTTTAAAACTAAGCTATTATTCGAAAATGACGAAATAAATGAACAGTATTTTTTAGGTTTGCGTTTTAATATCTTTCTAACGCATAGGAATTTTTGCATGAAAATTTGGCCACAAGGGTTTTCAAAGGCGCGGATTAAAATTATGTTAAAAAATTTGGCCGGAAAAAATTGCTAATATTACTTTGTGAAAAAATAGCCTCTTTTTTCGTCCTAAGACGGACGCCTATGGACCCATTCTTATGTGTCCTTGTGTCCTGGGTGACACTAAGGGTATATACATTCCTTGCAAATTTGAACAAAATTGGTTGGGCACTTTCTGTGATACATGACCGTCCCCATGAAAAGCGAAACACACTGTATATCGCTCCTTCGGAAATAGTGTAACCAAGCCAAGTGCGTTATTGCTAATCGAATCTTAGTTTTCTACAAACTACGTATAATAGCAAACTGAAACAAACAATAATTTAAAGTGTATTTTTCACAATAAAAGAAAATGCACGTGAGAAATTTAATAGATGACTGCAGCTTTCGGGAGTATTGTTCCTATACGGTCGCAGTTTTTAGAAATTTTATCTATTGAATATATGCATGGTATTTAAAAATTCGGGTTAAATTAAAACTTCAAGTAAGCTGTGTATTTCTCTAAAACCATGTACAAAACTGTAAGTACTATGCACCCAGCCAAAAATGAGCCTGACGTCATCTTTACACAAAGTTAGCACATAAATCGTTTCTTTTATGCGTTACTCTCGTTATTTACGAGTGCGACAAGGATAGCATCCAATTAGCACGTCTCTTGGTCTTTTGGACTGGATTTGACTAGCTCGGTAAGTGTCTATAAAACACGTTGTTGCAGTTGCCGAGCTTAATGAAAAACCTCTAGAACGAATGAAGATGTTATCAGTAAAATATGAAAAAACAACGTATATGAACAAAATTGTTTTAAAAAAATTAAGAGTACAGAAATTACAGATAAATTAGATCAATTTTAAGTGTTATTTAAGATCTACCACATATATTTTTTTTAATTTCAGAGTGAAAAACTTATCCTTTACATTTTTCGAGGTTATTTCCAGTATAAACAATTTCTAACAGTTTTACAGTTTTGTAGTTTTGACCAACAATATGCAGCAGTTCTTTGCAGAACTAAGAGGAAGCGTAACTTTAGGCATTAATATGTCGGTGCAAAACAAAGCATTGTGTTTGCTGTCTCAGCACTTGTTGCTGAATTTATTGAACTATTTCAAAGGAGAAAAGAACCGATGGACATTTATTTCCTTTATCTTGTGTGCAAGAAGTATAGCACGTTCATTTATTATTTATCTTCTTATTGTACAATTCTTTATTTATTACAACGAGCAGCCAAGGCTTTAAGAATTAGTATTTCTACTGTTAAAAGGGTCAAGACTCGTAGAAAAACCAACCAACCCGAAGCATGTTCGGAGGCTACATTTGGCAGATCCCACACCAGACTCGGAGATTGCAATAGGGGTCTCATTTATTAATGTGTCAGAAAGGTGGCGAAACATACCTGAAGCTCTCGTCAAAACATACAAAAAACCACTGGGCCGAAAGGAAGATACAAGAAAGGACTGGATATCTGATTACACATTGGATAAAATTAAAGTACGGAAAAAAGTTCAAAGGAAGGCTACACAGTACACAGACATAACACAACTAGCAACTAGCAAGATTAAAACGAGAATACGGAGAAGCTAAGACCACAGTTAATAGAGCTACAAGCTGCGATAAAAGAAAAGTAGTAGATCACCTCGCCCATCTAGCGCAAGTAGCAGCGGAATCCAATAACGCACGAGAATTCTACAAAATAACCAAGTGGTTAGCAAATAAAAGCTTCACGAAAGAACCGACAATAGTTAAAAGTGCAGCGGGCCGTCACAACCAAAGGACAGACAACCTGACCAACGAGCTGAAAACCATCTTAGAATTTCTACAAATGGACGCAATGTCTGAGAAATTAAGAGGATCAGTTAAAACTTTAAAAAGCAGCCGGACGAAATAGCATACCACCTGAGCTATTCAGATTCTACCCCTCTAGCACAGCATATTTACTGCACCTCTCATACAAACTGTTTGAAACACCGAAAGAACACCTGCAGTGGAAGGACGGTCTCATTATCAAACTGCTAAGGAAGGGTGATTTTGATGATTTCCGTAATTGGCTAGGGATCACTCTTCTTAATATGATAAATAAAATAAGTGCTACTATCTTAAACAACAGAATGGCAAAGAGCGTAGAACCCACCCTTCGCAATGAACAAGCATATTTCAGACCTGCTCGCTTGGTACGGCTATATCCATTTTGTATCTTAAAAGCTCAACAAATACTTTACTTTCTTTTGCTTTCAATCTCTGTACATTTGCTTCAGTATCCAATAGTCATGTACTGTTTTCGTAGCTTCCGTCGTCTTAAAAATGTTCTATCTCTGTTCTGATGTATTACTAATGTTAATTCTAATTAGGTGCTTGATGATATCTAAGTTGTTTTATCCACAACTCACATATTAAAGAGGCATAATTACATTGATATCAGTTGTATTATGTACGTCATAAACCCCTAGAGTTTTATAGCCATAAAACGCAAGAGTATAATTTTATTTAAAACACTGCCACGCTATGTCAAATTCGAGATTTGCAGGTTTAGTTTAGTCTATGTGAAATAACAAAGAAAACCTAACCTTTATCTGTATATATAAAAATCAATCGCCGTGTGTTAGTGTGTTAGTAACGAAAAACTCGAGAACGACTTGACCGATTTGGATGATTTTTTTTGTTGTGTTCGTCTTACTCCCGCCGTGGTATAGCAAAAAAGAAAATTCGAAAATTCGGAAAATTGGAAAATATCGAATGTGTGTTTTTCTATACAGTGCACGACTTTCTATTTGTAGTCATACTTTTATGATTCTGTGCTTAATGGTTTGAAGGGGTTTCCCCATCATGTCATAATCCAAAACAACGTTTGTTGGGTCAGCTAGTTTTTAATAAAAATGTTGTCTCTAATGTGTTTTTTTTCATTCGTGATATTCTATATCATAATATAACGCGCGTATAAAAGACTTCCTACGGAAATGTTTGGAAAAATTTTTTACCAGCTATTTTGCTCTAACAAAAGCATTCGTGCATACCTCCAAGAAAAAATTCCTTCTCCTTCGGAGTCGGGATTGTTGCTTCCTTTTACAATAAAGGAAGTACCTATTGCATTCACCCCAAAAATTCGAAATTGAGTTTTCAACAGATCTTCACGTTTTAGAGTTCCCTGAACCCACAAAACATGTTTTAGATTCAGTGGTCTGTCTGCCAGTCGGTGTGTGTGCGTGTGAACAAACTATCTCAAAAATTACAAAAGGTAATGACGTTGAAACTTCATATATAAGTTTTGTGTACTTTCTAGAACGGACAGCAAGCTTTTGAGGAAAATCGCATAACCGGAAGTATAGTGTTTACTCTTGTAATTTTTCAGTTTTTTTTCAAAAACGGCCCTAATGATTTTTTTGACACTTTACATTTTTATTACACTTTTAATGTTTATTGATGTGAGATAGGTGGTTTTCCAGTTGAATACATCGCAAGTGGGTTTCATTTTTAATTTTTTTTTATTAACTCATTAACATTTTTGAATTCGGCTTAAAATTTTAGAGAAATTTTGTCTCTTCAACCAACGCTCTATTTTGTACGGTTTCTGTAGAACTTATAACTTTTGTCAAATGCTTAAAAATTAAAAATAGATTTTTTGGCTAATTATAAGAAAGTTCTGTGCGTGTATCACACAACATTTTTTTAGATGGCATGCACTCATGCTCTTATTAAAAAGTAGCTGCAGAACATATTATTTTATATTTCTACTGAAAATTAAAAAAAAACTAGAAGCGTATACCTAACTTCAAAAAATCATCTTGTATGGCAGCTCTGTAAATGTCTAATTGTGACACTATGGATGCTGATTTTACTAGGAATTTTTTTATCCTACACCACACAAACAGCATTGATGAACAGGGCGGTAAAAACATATATTTAAACTAGACCTGTCAGGAGAAAGGTAAACAAATAACAGAAACGTGTAAATCAGAAACGTGAATCATTACAAATGGCAAAAATACCTATTAACCGTTAGAGACTTTTATCACCGAAAACAGGACCAAGATAGCTCATCGAACTGACAAATACGACAAGTAGCCAGCAAATAAAATAAAACACTTGGGACTGACCTTGGCACAGTAGGCTTAATTAACAAAGCTAATCACCACAAAATTGAAATTAATCTCATAACCTGCAAGAAAAGAAAGTACGGAACGTGCCATTTATCTTCACATTGGTGGGATTCCTTGCACTTACGTTACCTAAAGAGGGCTTCCAAAAGACGTGCGAGAATTACAGACTATTGCACTAATATCTCACGCACGCAAGTAAAATTATAAAATTATAAATGAGCTTTTAAAATCGTGCTCTAACTAGCAAATCCCATGAGAGCAAGGAAGCTTAGGCAAAGCAGAGACACAAGAGGACGAATTCAAAGCCTTTGTAGTAGCAAGGAAGCGAGTAGAAAAATCTACAGTCTAATATAAGATCCTTAGCACATAAATGTGCGATACAAGGATACACAGTATCCCAACAGACCTACATATAAAAGGAATACATTAGGCATACAGTGCTAGACAACTGTAAAGTGGGCATAGGGATAAGCGGAGGAGCTACGTCAAAACTCGGCTATGTTGACGATACTACACTATTCGCCTACCCAAAAAAGCAATAGGCTGAGACTACAACTGAACAAGAGAAAACGAAGTTCATGTTAATACAACACAAGCATAACTACCTCCTAAGTTTTGAAGAAATTACAAACTTTCATGTGACGCTTAATAATAGGAAAGGCAACAGTGCCCAAATAACAATGTCATTACTAGAGCGCGGATTCTAGGGCAATTGCCTAATTGCCATTTTGTTAGGCCCAGGTTTGGGACTACGACAGAAATTTGTTTCATACAAAAACAAATTTTTTAATGCATATGTATTAAAGCCTAAATGCCTAAAATGTGAAATAAACGCCTAAGCAACTGTTTATACTGCCTAAAATAGGCTTTCGTTGTTTTTCGAATTTTAGTGGTTCAGAAACCTCATCCACTTTCATGAAAGTGCTTTTTGTTTGAGCGATGTGATTCCTTTTTACCTCAAAGCCCTGTCCAAGCATGAAGAATTAAAAAAAAAAGTCTATGAACGTGAGCTTTTAAGTATTTTTTTGTTGGATTGCGTTTATGAATGGTTTTGAGTGAATCTACAAGAGTTTCTACATGACCACAACGCTCGAGCAAAGTTTTTAAACACACCCTGCCGATGCCGTTATTTGCCAACAATCTCGATCGGGTTTCATCTTGTCTGTGAAACTGTTCGCCAGCAAAATGAAGATGTTAATAATTTAATTAGCAGTGCAGCTTGCAATAAACTTAAGAATGTACTTTCTAAAAATCCTGGATATGAGACTGTACACCAATTTAATAAATTATTGAGCAGCGAAGAAGTAGAAACAGAAAATGTTGATATAAACTGGAGCATATACAAATACGCACCTATTACATCTTGCGATGTAGTGTCGTCATTTTCGATGCTGCAAAATGTGTTTACTGAGAAGCGAAGTGGATTTTCATCAGAAAATTTGGAGCAATATTTAGTGTGTCAGGCAAATGCTCGGTATTTTTAATATTGTACTTATATTATCATCAACTACCATATACATATTATATATTATCAAATTATCATTATTTTATTAGTTAGCATGACTAAGTAAGACATTATTTTTCCACCATTTACTTTTTGTTATTCCATAGCATCTATTATTTTTTATTGGAATGTTTAAGCTTCACAATTAATAAAAATTAATACCTACAACATTTTTAGCCAATCGTTTTAAGTTCAAAAAATCAAAACAGTATTCTTTGCCTAATTTAGGCCATGCAGCCTAAATTGCTTACTTTAGTGCCTAAACCTGGCATTTTTGTGGCCTGAATAAGGAGCTTATTTTAACTTTTTTAACGGCCTAAAATCCGCGTCCTAGTCATTACTCATCAGACACAGAAATATGCCTCATCAGTCTAAATATCATAAAATACTTCTTACACGAAGAGAGAAGGATAACATACAATTACCACAACTAATCCGAAGAAGCTAGAAGAAAAACCGTACTGATTGAAGAATACGGTGAAATCTAATGGTGACCGATAACATGGCGAGAAGATGAGACGAAACTGCTTGTGTGAGTAGTTCTTTTGTATCACTTCTTGGGGATAACGTCAAGTAGGTTACACTCAATTATCAAATAATAGTCATGATTCACAAAGTATCAAAAAGCCTAGGTATAGATCAATATACTTGCATTAATAGCGGAGCCAGATTTTTTCGGAGACGCCCTCTTTATTAATAAGATTGCTTGGTTTTTCGTATTATAATATGAGAGATTAAGTAGTTAACCGAGACGCGAAACGTCGAGGTTAACTTCATCTTGTGACAGGAATAAAACTTTTCACCGTGGTATGGATACTATTTTATTCACAACCACTTTATTCTAAACAATAACTGGAAAAATTATTATTATATTATGATTCGATAGGTTATGACGCGTATAAATGGATGAACGATATTTCGCTACCTAGACAGCGGTCGGCAATTGATTACTTTCCAACCGCTGCCACGGCAACCACTTTTCCGACCGGTTGGAAAGTTTAAAAGTTGGAAATAGCTAATTTTCCAACTTTTTAAAAGACCGCAATCACCTTATTACATATACGGTTGTGAATAAAATATTGTAATGCAAACATTAAGATTAACTATACCTAAAAGTATTCCATAATTAGCGTCAACTCCGAGGACATTCTGAAGATGAAATAGAGCTAGCACTTAAAAGTATGAAAAAGGGGAAAGCACCGGGAGAAGATGGAATGGAATACTGGTCGAAACTATAAAATATGGAGCATACAGGAGAGATTCCAAATGATTGGAATGAAGCAATAATCATTCTCCTATAAAAAAACCGGATGAATCACATTTAGGTAATTATAGGCCAATATGCTTGCTATCCCATATTTATAAGCTATTCACAAGAATAATAATTAATCGTAGGAAAAATAAGTTCGACTTTTACCAACCTAATGAACAGGCCGGTTTCGAAAGAACTTTATCTGCAATGACCACAATTCGCATTCTGAAAAAAATACGGAATACAAATTATCGTTCTGTTCAGCCTTCGTAGATTATCAGAAGGCTTCTAGCAGTATCGAACATTGGGCCATACTAGATTTTCTTGCCAACGCAAGAATTTATCATAGATACACAGTTCTAATTAAAAATTTACAAAAGTTGCAATGTACCAACCTTTGTTAATGCATTGAAAATGAATTTTGCAAATTTTCAAGTCGGGCATAAAATTTACAAAATCTGAAAACATTACAAGGAATAGAACTAAAAAAAAGTTTTAAAACTGTTCAGATCTCTATTATTACTGTTTATAATACGCCACGCGAAACGTTACTGCACTTTATTAATTTGCAATTGGATAAAAATGTTGAATTCGATATTACACTAAAAAAATTGTATATAACTTTAGAAGATGTATTTCTTATATAAGTCATTCTTATTATTACATTTATTAGCTATTTTAAAGGAGCTCTGAGAATTAAAAGCAATCCTATCGGCGGCTCCATAGACTTGTTCATAGTTTATTTTGTTTACTCATGAAACGTGCTTTAATAGCAAATATAAGAGGTGGAGCGAAGATGCTTTTATTAGGAGGAACAGGGCAGTGTGAAAAAGGGATTAAATGAGAATATACCTTTCTGTGGTTTAGTCGACATGTATATTTAGTTGTGTTAATTGTTCAATAAATATATTTTAAAAGGATTTGTTGTTTGGGGAGATTTTACATTGTATAAACTAATAAATTTTGCATTTTCCGTACATATACATATGTACGTATATATGTATTTATATTTTTAAAATCTCTATTACTTTTTCCTACTACAATCGCGCATTACGTTGACAGTGGCCACTACCATTCTTCGAAAAAGTGCAGCGTGACAATGACCTTAACCCACACAATATTATTCATGTTGGAGTAAAATACAATCTGATACGCCATTTATTATTTACTTGGGCTAGAGTAAAAAATTGCACATCTTTCTTATTTAAAATTGAGAAAATAAGGTAATTCTCCTTTCACAACCGCATCCCGAACTCACTTAAAAAATACAATCGACCAGTAGAAAATCTCCAAACACAAATATTGATTTTAAGGTTATTCTTTAAATTCCAACGTTTTCCCCATTTTGCATCCCCCAAATGCCACTGGGCCGCAAACTTTCCACATTCTGAATTCTCTTAAAAACTACAATCGACCAGTACAAAGCCTCCAAACAACAAATTTCACACAAATATCGATTTAAAGGTTTTTCTGCTAATTATAACGTTTTCCCCATTTTACAACCCCCAAATCCACCTGGGCCGCAAAATTACCACATTTTTAATTTTTTAAAAACATACAATTGACCAACAGAAAATCGCCAAACAAAAAAATTCACACAAATATTGATTTTAAGATTTTTCAGATAATTATAACGTTATTCCCATTTTCCAACCACCAAATTCAACTGGACCGCAATATTCCCACATCCCGAATTTTCTTACAAAATACAACCGACCAGTGGAAAGTCTCCAAACAGCGAGATTCACACAAATATTGATTTTAACATTTTACTGATAATATAACATTTTCTCATTTTGCAACGCCCAAATCCACCTGGGTTGCAAAACTCTCACATCCTGAATTCTCTTAAAAAATACAATCAACCACCATAAAATCTCCAAACAGCGAATTCCACATACATATTGATTTTAAGGCTTTTCGGTAGTTATAACGTTTTTTCCATTTTCCAATCTTCAAATTTAACTGGACAGCAAAATTCCCACATCCCAAATGGTGTTAAACAATACAATCGATCAGTAGAAAGTCTCGAATCAGCGAATTTCACACAAATATTCATTTTAAGGATTTTCTGATATTTATAACATTTTCCCAATTTTGCAACCCCCAAATCCACCTGAACCGCAAAATTTCCACATCCCGAATCCTCTTAAAAACTACAATTGACACGTAGAAAATCTCCAAACAGCGAAATTCATACAACGTTATTCCCATTTACCAACCACCAAATTCAACTAGACCGTAATATTCCCACATCCCAAATTCTCTTAAAGGGGACCTCGGTAGGCGTGCGGCGATCGCCGTTGCAGCCGAGGTCACAGTGAAAATCATGGAGCGCTCGAGCCGGAGGTTGAGAGTTCAGCTCCCGGCACGGGCGGTCTAGATTTTCACTTAATTAAGGTTTAGGTTTAAGTGACGCCCGCGCCCCCTGAAGTAATGCTTGAGCGGTTCCGGGGGGCAACGGTAGTCGTAAGGGAGAAAAAAAAATTCTCTTAAAAAATACAATCGACCAGTAGAGTGTCTCCAAACAGGGAATTTCACACAAATTTTTTCTACTAATTATAACGTTTTTCCCATTTTGCAATCCCGAAATCTACCTGAACCCCACAATTCCCGAACTCCGAATTCTCTTACAAAATACACTCGACCCGTAGAAAGTCTCCAAACAGCGAATTTCACACAACCATTAAATTTAGGGTTTTTCTGATAGTTATAACGTTTTCCCCATTTTACAACCCCCAAATCCACCTGGGCCGCAAAATTCCCACATCCCGAGTTCTCTTAAAAAATACAATCGACCCGTAGAAAGTCTCCAAACAGCGAATTACACACAACCATTAAATTTAAAGTTTTTCTGATAATTATAACGGTTTTCCCCATTTTGCAACCCCCAAATCGACCTGAGCCGCCAAATTCCCACATCCCAAATTCTCTTAAAAAATCAAATCGACCAGTAGAAAGTTTCCAAACACCGAATTTCACACAACCATTAAATTTAAGGTTTTTCTGATAGTTAGAACGTTTTCCCCATTTTACAACCCCCAAATCCACCTGGGCCGCAAAATTCCCACATCCCGAGTTCTCTTAAAAAATACAATCGACCCGTAGAAAGTCTCCAAACAGCGAATTTCACACAACCATTAAATTTAGGGTTTTTGTGAAAGTTATAACGTTTTCCCCATTTTACAACCCCCAAATCCACCTGGGCCGCAAAATTCCCACATCCCGAGTTCTCTTAAAAAATACAATCGACCCGTAGAAAGTCTCCAAACGGCGAATTTCACACAAATATCGATTTAAAGGTTTTTCTGCTAATTATAACGTTTTCCCCATTTTACAACCCCCAAATCCACCTGGGCCGCAAAATTACCACATTTTGAATTTTTTAAAAACATACAATTGACCAACAGAAAATCGCCAAACAAAAAAATTCACACAAATATTGATTTTAAGATTTTTCAGATAATTATAACGTTATTCCCATTTTCCAACCACCAAATTCAACTGGACCGCAATATTCCCACATCCCGAATTTTCTTACAAAATACAACCGACCAGTGGAAAGTCTCCAAACAGCGAGATTCACACAAATATTGATTTTAACATTTTACTGATAATATAACATTTTCTCATTTTGCAACGCCCAAATCCACCTGGGTTGCAAAACTCTCACATCCTGAATTCTCTTAAAAAATACAATCAACCACCATAAAATCTCCAAACAGCGAATTCCACATACATATTGATTTTAAGGCTTTTCGGTAGTTATAACGTTTTTTCCATTTTCCAATCTTCAAATTTAACTGGACAGCAAAATTCCCACATCCCAAATGGTGTTAAACAATACAATCGATCAGTAGAAAGTCTCGAATCAGCGAATTTCACACAAATATTCATTTTAAGGATTTTCTGATATTTATAACATTTTCCCAATTTTGCAACCCCCAAATCCACCTGAACCGCAAAATTTCCACATCCCGAATCCTCTTAAAAACTACAATTGACACGTAGAAAATCTCCAAACAGCGAAATTCATACAACGTTATTCCCATTTACCAACCACCAAATTCAACTAGACCGTAATATTCCCACATCCCAAATTCTCTTAAAGGGGACCTCGGTAGGCGTGCGGCGATCGCCGTTGCAGCCGAGGTCACAGTGAAAATCATGGAGCGCTCGAGCCGGAGGTTGAGAGTTCAGCTCCCGGCACGGGCGGTCTAGATTTTCACTTAATTAAGGTTTAGGTTTAAGTGACGCCCGCGCCCCCTGAAGTAATGCTTGAGCGGTTCCGGGGGGCAACGGTAGTCGTAAGGGAGAAAAAAAAATTCTCTTAAAAAATACAATCGACCAGTAGAGTGTCTCCAAACAGGGAATTTCACACAAATTTTTTCTACTAATTATAACGTTTTTCCCATTTTGCAATCCCGAAATCTACCTGAACCCCACAATTCCCGAACTCCGAATTCTCTTACAAAATACACTCGACCCGTAGAAAGTCTCCAAACAGCGAATTTCACACAACCATTAAATTTAGGGTTTTTCTGATAGTTATAACGTTTTCCCCATTTTACAACCCCCAAATCCACCTGGGCCGCAAAATTCCCACATCCCGAGTTCTCTTAAAAAATACAATCGACCCGTAGAAAGTCTCCAAACAGCGAATTACACACAACCATTAAATTTAAAGTTTTTCTGATAATTATAACGGTTTTCCCCATTTTGCAACCCCCAAATCGACCTGAGCCGCCAAATTCCCACATCCCAAATTCTCTTAAAAAATCAAATCGACCAGTAGAAAGTTTCCAAACACCGAATTTCACACAACCATTAAATTTAAGGTTTTTCTGATAGTTAGAACGTTTTCCCCATTTTACAACCCCCAAATCCACCTGGGCCGCAAAATTCCCACATCCCGAGTTCTCTTAAAAAATACAATCGACCCGTAGAAAGTCTCCAAACAGCGAATTTCACACAACCATTAAATTTAGGGTTTTTGTGAAAGTTATAACGTTTTCCCCATTTTACAACCCCCAAATCCACCTGGGCCGCAAAATTCCCACATCCCGAGTTCTCTTAAAAAATACAATCGACCCGTAGAAAGTCTCCAAACGGCGAATTTCACACAACCATTAAATTTAAAGTTTTTCTGATAATTATTACGGTTTTCCCCATTTTGCAACCCCCAAATCGACCTGAGCCGCCAAATTCCCACATCCCAAATCCTCTTAAAAAATAAAATCGACCAGCAGTAAGTCTCCAAACAGCGAATATCACACAAATATTAATTTTTAAGGTTTTTCTGATAACACTGGCCGACAAAAAAATTTTTTTGTTGTAACATAAAGTTGAATAGCATAGTACAGTAGAATGAGCATATCTAAATACGAAAATGGCATAAAAAATTTGTATCACGTAAGGTTTTCTTATTACATTAAAGAAAGTACATGTAGAACGGTACCATTTAGTATTTATTGAAAAAATTATTTTTCAAGGTTTAACCTTGTATATCGACTATATTTATAATTTATAATAGGTTATAATCTAAGAAAAAGGTAACTACACATTACCCTTTTACTGTAATGTAAAATTTTTCTCTCTTTATTTAACTATAAGGAATTGAATGAAACAAAAAATTTGCAGTTTTTGGGCAGGTCCGCTTTAAGTACGGCTTGTTGTAAAATACTGTCAATGTGACATTTGTCCAAAATGACAGTAAAATAACGCACAATAACAAGCAAGCGAGCAAGCCTAAAATCTTATTTTAAGTGTTCGGGACTTCTTCGAAGAGGAAAAACGTCGGATTACATAGGTTAAGAATGTCTTGGCTTGAATAATGTGCTTAAATGAGCATCCCTTACATTAAAGGTTGGGTATATGTCAAATTATTTCTAAAGTCTACTGTCTGCGATCTAAATGATCTTTTTGAGTTTCAATGCGATATGAGACATACGTTTTAAACGCTATGTTTTGTTATTTCTGACGTCACAGAAAAAGGGTAATGTGTAGACTTTAACATCAAAAATATTTATTTGAAACACACTAATTCTATTTTTTCCGTTTATGGGGATTCACATCTTCTCTCTTCAAAAACCAACAGTAATCACCCATCATGCCTGGATCCCATCGTCCTTGGTAACGAATTTCCATTGTCTTAATATCTTGATGGAATCTTTCACCCTGCTCGTCGCTGATAGCGCCCAAATTTTCAGGAAAAAAAGATAAATGAGAATGGAGAAGGTGAATCTTTAACGACATTCGGCAACCAAGCAATTTGTAGGAGTCTAAAAGTTCATTAACTAGTTGTTCATAGTTTGTATCCATATTGTTGCCTAAAAATCCCATCACTACACTTACAAATGAGTTCCAGGCTCTAAGTTCTTGTGTGGTGAGCTTTCTATAAAATTAACATCATCCAGCAATTTTCTAATTTGTGGCCGTATAAAAATGCCTTCTTTTAATTTGGCATCACTTAACTGGGGAAAGACTTGTCTTAGGTATTTAAATCACACTCTTTATTCAAAGTTTTTCATCAGTCCAACTTTAATGTGAAGAGGAGGCAAAAGGACATCTTTTGGATCCACAAGGGGCACATACTTAATATTTTGAGATCCCGGTTGAAATTCAACCCTTTCCGGCCAAGTTTTCGTTACGTAATGTTCATTTACTACACGATTGTCCCACAAACAAAGAAAACAGCAATATCTTGTAAATCCTCCTTGAAGTCCCACTAAAATTGCTATAACTTTTAAATCCCCACATATCTGCCACTTGTACCGGTTGTAGTGTATTTTATCTAAAAGGATGAGCATATTTTCATAGGTTTGTTTCATTGTTACTGAATGGACAACCGGTATAGATGGTTTTAAATTCCCATTATGTAATAACACAGCTTTTAAACTTTATTTCGATGAGTCTATGAATAATCGCCATTCAGAGGAAGAATGCTCGATATTGAGTTCCTGCATTAAACCGTCGATATCAGTACACGCACATAAAGAATTTTCCACATTGTAAAATGCCGAAAACGCAGCATTTCTTTTCATAAAAGTCGTAATTTTTGTTTCTTTGGCTAGTAAGTTCCACTCCTTAAGACGGGAACCAAGAAGTTCTGACTGTTGCTTTGACAACTCCAAATCACGTACTAAATCATTTAACTCACTTTGAACAATTAAATGTGGCTCACCGGAACTGGGGCCCGGAGTAAAAGTGGGGTTAGTACACTGTTCTTCGGAGCTGCCTGATGATGCGCTATTACCTTCCAAAATAATGTCTTGCCAATCTAAAGGCGCAGTCGGTATTGGTAAGTCGGAATTGTGAGGAACAGGTCTTATGGCAGAAGGCAAATTCGGATATTGGATCTTGCTCTTTTCTTTTCTGGAATAACCTTCAGTCTTCGTCATGCAAAAATAGCAATCGTCTAAATCTAAATGATTGGTAGGTTCTCGCCATACCAGTGGAATTGCAAAAGGCATACTTTTTCTCTTCCCTTCCATCCACTGTACCAATAACACGCTACAGCTGACACAGCACACATGGGGAGCCCAGTGCTTGTCTTAATCGCCGATTGAAACACCAAAATACAAAAAATAGGCTTTTTCCACATTTTCAGAAAATGATCTGGCTTGTGACTTCACAAATATAACAAATATTAAGATTTTTCTGATAATTATAACGGTTTCCCCATTTTCAAACCCCCAAATCCACCTGGGCCGCAAAATTCGCACATCCCAAATTCTCTGAAAAAATAAAATCGACCCGTAGAATGTCTCCAAACAGCGCATTTCGCAGAAATATTAATTTTAAATTTTTCTGATAATTATAACGGTTTCCCCATTTGGCAACCCCCATTCCAAATCCACTTGAGCTACATAATTGACACATCCCAAATTCTCTTAAAAAATACAATTGACCAGAAGAAAGCCTCCAAACAGTGAATTTCACAAAAATATTAATTATAAAGTTTTCTGATAATTATTACGGTTTTCCCCATTTTCTAACCCCCAAATCGATCGGAGCCGCCAAATTTCCCAATCCCAAATTCTCTTACAAAATAAAATCGACCAGTAGAAAGTCTCCAAACCGCCCATTTCACACAAATATTAATTTTACAGTTTTTCTGGTAATTATAATGTTTTGCACATTTTGCAACACCCAAATCCACCTGGGCTGCCAAATTCCCACATCATAAATTCTCTTAAAAAATAAAATCGACCCGTAGAAAGTCTACAAACAGCGCATTTCACACAAATATTAATTTTACAATTTTTCTGATAATTATAACGGTTTTCCCATGTTGCAACCCCTAAATCAACCTGAACCGAAAATTCTTAAAAACCCCAAAAACACAATTGAACATTTTTTGCTTTCCCCATGTTTATGCGAACATCCAAATTGCTACGAATGCAGCTCAGTTTTCTACCGCTGTAACTTAGCCATCGTGCATCGCAGACACCAAAAACCAGCCAGTACGATGAGAGTTAGTTCATCCTCTTTCTAACTAGCCCCAAATCACATTTGAATATTTCAAAAAATATGCGATGTAACAGCACCGAACGCTTTCGTGTGCAAAAAATCGTTTTAACCCCCGTACTTTTGCCCCCTGGAATCTTACATTTTCACAACCTGCCCATAAAGTTCGCCCTTGACGAGAGCGACAAAATGACACCAACAACATTAATTTGCAATATGTACAGCTTGCACAAATTCTTAAAAACTGTGCATTTTCCAAGCGTCACACAAATCGCTAAAAGAGCACCGTACTAGCGTCACATCTCCAATTCGTTAAACATCTATGCATCTGTACTGTTACATGATGACACAGAAAAGGTGTATACTCATCGAGGTGTAAGGCAGGGAGCCTGGATTTCTCCAATGCTTTTTAATACGGCTTTGGAGGACATATTTAACAAATCTGGTGTAATACACACAACTTCCTTTTACAGTGATCTTATAATTAGTCAAAAATGTGTTTTTGGCTTCCTTACTACATTACATAAAAAATCACTTAAAAAACTAAAAAGAAGTAATAATACAGGAAATTTCAAAAAAAGGGTGATTTCGTTTTGGGTTTGAATCGAAGACAATAAAATTTAAAAAATTTAAAATTTCAAGGAAACCGTATGTTGTGGAGCCTTCTCAGTTTTCCGTTATTTGGAAAATTCCTGATTGCCAGCTCGCCTTGGAATTTAATGGACTGTATGAATTGTAGGTTTCACTGAATAAATACACTCGTTGAAAGCCGGAAATATGTTACTTTATTAGCAATAAACAACACATTGAACACAAATATTTGAACATTTACAAAAGAATTAGCTTTCGGAGTGCAGACCGGTTCGCATGCTGCCACGTTGACAGATGGAACGTAAGTGAGTTTTTAGAATCGGACCCGCCCGGGAGTCGACTGCGCACAGTATGAATTCAGAATGCAAGAGAGGCGGCAAAAGTTTATAAAGTCCTTAACATACCGCCCGCCTTGGAAAGGGTAACCTTTCAAATAAAACAGTACAGAGTTGACATGTAACAGCTAGAGTAAAACATGCAACATGAACACACATATATACAAAGCATAATAGTACATGGATCTTAATCTAGTACAAGAAAACCCGAACAATGGGGAGCCAAAAGGCTTTACGAAAACTGCGCTGAACGCTAACGCACTAGTTCACAACACTAGGTAGCGGGCACAATTTGGCGAAGGATCGCTTCACGATCCCTGACACAGTGTTCACTGACGCCACACGCGTAACGCCGTCAAGGCCAGGGTGCAGCTCGGTGACCCGGCCTAACCTCCACTTCAGAGGGGGTAGATTGTCATCCTTGATGAGGACCATGGAACCAGGCTGGAGGTCCGAAAGATGCGTGCGCCATTTGGTGCGCTGTTGGAGTTCCGAGATGTACTCTTTACTCCATCTTTTCCACACATTCTGGTGTAGTTGTTGTATTCTCTGGTATTTAGACAGCCGAGACTCGACTATCTCAGTTACGTTGGGATCAGGCAGTGACACCAACGGACGACCAATCAGGAAATGAGCAGGAGTCAAAGGCTGAAGGTCGTTTGGATCAGAGGACAAAGGGGACAGGGGTCGGGAGTTTAAGGTCGCTTCCACCTGTGCCAACAAAGTGCTAAATTCATCATAATTTAGACTAGCGTTACCTATAACGCGACGTATGTGATGTTTGGAGGACTTGATTCCGGCCTCCCACAATCCGCCAAAGTGGGGACTGTGCGCGGGTATAAAATGCCAAGCTACTCCGTCGTTCGCGACTGATTCGGAAATAGAAGGGTTTTGTTCCGCGAGAAAATTGCCTAATTCGATTAACTCGGAATTAGCGCCTACAAAGTTAGTGCCGTTGTCTGAGTAGACATGGAGCGGTTTGCCTCGTCGAGCCACAAACCGGCGAAAAGCCATTAAGAAGGTTTCAGTAGAAAGATCAGCGACCAATTCAAGGTGCACTGCCTTTGTGACAAAACAATAAGACTCTGAACTTCTTTTTTGCATTCTGGAAGCTCAGCACGAACATGTTTGGAAGCAGGCCAAGATGCCTCACCTTCGCTTAGCCAGGTGGAACCATGCCACCAAAGGCTTAACAGACCCAGCGGGTCAAATATCTGCGATCTTTCAGACAAGATGCTACGCTTGGTAGCCTTACTACCTGTAGAATTTGAGATATGGGATATTTCAGACAAGCTGCTACGATTGGTAGCCTTACCACTTGTAGAATCTGAAATATTGAACATGGAAGTAGGCCAAGATGCCTCACCTTCGCTTAGCCAGGTGGGACCGTGCCACCAAAGGCTTGACAGACCCAGCGGGTCAACTATCTGGGAGATTTCAGACAAGCTGCTACGATTGGTAGCCTTACTACTTGTAGAATCTAAAATCTGGGATATTTCAGGCAAGATGCTACGCGTGGTAGCCTTACTACTTGCAGAATCTGAAATCTGGGATATTTCAGGCAAGATGCTACGCGTGGTAGCCTTACTACTTGCAGAATCTGAAATCTGGGATATTTCAGGCAAGATGCTACGCGTGGTAGCCTTACTACTTGCAGAATCTGAAATATTCTCTACTGATAAGAATCTTTTCTGAGCGATTTGCAATGAATCACCCAGTACCTCTACAGGCTTCTTGAGAGGGATAGAGACAACGAATCGACCATTCGCTTCTCGTTGAGTATTTTGCACGAAATGTGCCTCACAGGCGTTCTCTTCATTTGTGCGAACCTTTTCCTCTGGGTAATGTTCGAGTTGCCAAAACCTAGCAATGGGGTCAGAAGCATCCTCGATCGTGCCAAGATTGCACTGTACAGGGTACGCAGAAGGGGGACCTGTAGGGCCAGAAACAATCCAACCAAAACGAGTCTTTTGGAGGATGGGAAGATTTGGGCCTAGACCAATTTGTCCAATACAAAGGAGCTGCCAGAAAATGGGCGAACCAATCAGAATGTCGATGGTGCCCGGTTGGTCGTAGGACAGATCTGATAACTTGATGTTATCAGGAACCTTGAAACTGTTTCGCTGGACGCGAAAACTTGGGGTAACACCCGTAATCTCATCGAGAACAAGACAGGATAGGCCAATGCCGTATGAAGTGTGAGGGGCTTGCAGCTTGATATCACACCTAGCCTTGATTTGAGAAGTGGCTTTACTTAAGCCAGAAACAGTAACGTTGACTTCGCGAATTGGAAGCTTCAACCTTTTACACAAATCTGAACGTATAAAGTTCGATTGGGAACCTGAATCCAACAGGATTCGCACAACGTGAGGCGTACCATCATCAGCGATGAGTTTAGCGGTAGCCGTAGGTAAGAGTACCTGCAAAGCATTCGAACAGAATGCAGAAATCGATTGATTTAGCTCAACAGGGGTTTCTGCTGACACTGCAGATCCTGGTTGACTAGAAGAAGCGTTCTGAGGCTTATCCTCATGAAGAAGGGTGTTGTGCCTTGATTTGCACTTTCTACACGTATGTTTGGAGCTACAGAGGCTCGCAATGTGACCCTGAGTTAGGCAATTAAAGCATACGCGGAGCTCTTTTGCCTTTGACTTTCTGTCAAGAACAGACAGCTTGACAAACTTATCGCATTTGTACAAGGAATGAGATCCTTTACAAAGTGGACACGAAGGGGTACCCGACACAAATGATTTAGAATGTACCTTGGAAGACCTTTCGGGTACAAGCTTGCTATCCTTTACCTCTAGAGTTTCTAGAAGATTTGCTGTATTTTGTAAGAATTCCTTGAACTCATCAAGATTAGGCAGGTCAGAACTTGACCGGTTTCTAAGGACCTCCCATTCACGAAATGTAGTGGGGTCCAGTTTTTTAGAAACTACATAAATTATAACAAAATCAAGAAGCTCGCTTTCGGTAGCTAATGATTTGATTGCTGCAAAATGTTTGAATAACATATCGCTAATCGTACGTAATTTAGTTGCAGATTCCGTACTGCAAGATTCAAGCTCGAAAATAGCCTTGAGGTGGTTATGAACCAGAATTTTTGGATCATTGTATCGATTGCACAATGCATCCCAAGCTAGAGTATAATTACTCGCAGTAAACTCTAAACTTTTTATAATTTGGCTTGCATCGCCCTGTAAACTAGCCTTTAGGTAATGCAGCTTCTGAATATTAGTCAGCGTTTGATTCTCATGAATTAAGCTACTAAATATCTCACGAAATTCTAACCATTCTGAAACACTTCCTGAATATTTGGGAATCGAAATGGTAGGAAGCCTAAACGATGGCGTATTACACTGCGAGCTGCAGTTTGAATGCCCTGATCTTAAGCTACCAGCAGGCGATCCAGAACGATCTAATGCAACATCAGACTGGCTGTTGTATTCATTAATCAAATATTCAGCTAGTGAAATTGCAAAATAATAAGAATCTTCAAATTCGACTCGCTGTTGCATTTCCCGTTCTGCATCCTCACTGGCTTCTAAAATTTGTTCATGAACCGCATCATATTCTGATAACAATGTGGCTGCATTATTCAATCTTTTTTGCAACTGAATAATTTGAATGCTAGATAACGATTGATCTACCTCGTAAATTGCTTGCAACGATTGCACGTATTTTACGAAACTCGTAAGCTTGCCCTTGATAGAGCCACGTGCTCTTACAAGCGGATCCATAATTGTTGAGATTAAAAACAATTTAACAGATCGAACTAACTTTTCGTACGCCACTGGCGTGAATTTTGTACGCTTCTGGTACGCGGACCCAACGGGTTAACTATCTGTGATATTTCAGGCAAGATGCTACGCGTGGTAGCCTTACTACTTGCAGAATCTGAAATATTCTTTAATGATAAAACCTTTCGCACGCCTCTGGCGCGAATTTGGTACGCCTCCGGTACTCGGAATGAATCACGACGCGGATGGCCGTGTACTACGCAAGACCAAATTGCGCCACGAACGCGAGACTGTTTTAACAACGCAAACGGCTCTGCAATTTGAAAATGCAGGGGTTATTTTAATCACGCATGGACAAAGCAACTTGGCATTTTACGCGATTACCTTGTTTATATAACTCATAAACCATTTGTTTATGCTATAATACACAGCTGAAATTAAGCACACATGCAAACACAGACGAAATAAACCAAATTTATGCATAGGAAAATCAGGCTTACATTGATATTGGTGTATGTGCCGCCTTGCCGGTTTTCCTCGTTGCTGTGGTTCGTACTACCGTCTCGTCTGCAGCTGCAATGGACACGTGCACGAACTTGACGCCAAACTCGGCGTTTGGCTATCTCGCTCTCACGTTGATAGCACCGTATGCTGTCTTCCTTCCTCTCGCTAGGAATGAATTGAACACGATTGAAACTGCTTGTACTTGCCAATGACCAATGTTGTCGAATGCTGTCGCTGTTGATTGGACTCGCAATGACCTAATGTGGTTTAATCCTGGCTCTGTAGGACCAATGTTGTGGAGCCTTCTCAGTTTTCCGTTATTTGGAAAATTCCTGATTGCCAGCTCGCCTTGGAATTTGTGGACTGTATGAATTGTAGGTTTCACTGAATAAATACACTCGTTGAAAGCCGGAAATATGTTACTTTATTAGCAATAAACAACACATTGAACACAAATATTTGAACATTTACAAAAGAATTAGCTTTCAGAGTGCAGACCGGTTCGCATGCTGCCACGTTGACAGATGGAACGTAAGTGAGTTTTTAGAATCGGACCCGCCCGGGAGTCGACTGCGCACAGTATGAATTCAGAATGCAAGAGAGGCGGCAAAAGTTTATAAAGTCCTTAACACCGTACAAAATAATAGGTTAGTTAAACAGAATTCTCTCTGAAATTTGAATCCGAATTCAAAAACGTAATAATATACCGGGTCTTCTATTTAAAAAACCGTAATAATATACTGGGTGTTCTATTTAAAATAACAAAGTTTATAGCGACTTCCGGTATAACCGGAAGTCACAGCCAAAATATTGTAGTTGCAGTAACATAAAATGCATGGCCAAAGTTTCATATTTTCAATTTTTAAAGTTCCCTATAATGCCCTGTAGAAAGCCATTTTAGATATATTCAACTGGAAAATCACCCATCTCACATCAATGCACATTAAAAATGTTATAAAAAATGTAACGTTTGGAAAAAATCGTTAAAGCCGTTTTTTGAGAAAATCGAAAAAACTGAAAAATCGCAAGAGTAAAAACCATACTTCCTGTTATGCGATTTTCTTCAAAAAGTTGCTGTTGCATCTAGATAGTACACAAAACTTATATATGAAGTTTCAACGTCATATCTCTTCGTTTTTGAGATATTCTGTTCACACACAGTCAGACAAACCAAGGAACAAACACGTATTTTCTGAGTTGAGAGGATTCTAAAACGTTCAAATCATTTTGGGTTGAATCCAATACGCCCTTTTGTAAAAGGAAGTACAAACTAGGAGCAAGAAAGAAATAAAAATGGCTAGAGCAATGGGCCAGTCATCTACGTTTCACTGATAACGTCGTCACAATAGCAGAATCCCCGGAAAAGCTAAAAACAATGTTGAATGAACTAGGTGGTGTTTCTAGAGAACGAGGCGTAGATAAATATAAGCAAAACAAAAATAATGACAAACGAAGTTTAGGATAACGCTCAAGTAACGCTTAACAACACAGATATAGAGAAGGTGGAAAATATCTTTACCTTGGACAGGAAATCAGGAGGGGGAAAGATAACTTAAAAGCTGAACTGAATATACGTATTGAACTGAGATCGACGGCGTATGAAAAATTGGGTTGCATAACGAATATGAATGTTCCACAAAAACTAATACCCAGGACCTTTGACGAATGCATACTTCCTGTGCTATTGTACGGAACAGATACCTGGGCCTCCAACAAATCAATTGTCAGAAAAATTGCTATCGCACAAAGGGCTATGCAACGCAAAATGGTGTGAATAACTATGAAAAACAAAGAGAGAAATACATCGAATGGCGAATGGCGAAGTGGAAGTGGAAATGAGCAGGCCATGTAGCAAGATCGCAGATAGATGGACGAAAATTTTACTCAATTTGAGACCATGGAGGCAGAAGAGACCAACTAAAGGATTTCAAACGCGTTGGGCGGGTGATATGAAGAAAACGGGTGGTTTCAACTGGCAAAACATAGCGCAGAATAGAGCGAGGTGAAATGATGTTAAGAATGCTTATGTTCACAAATAGACTGAGGAAGGCTGAGAATAACAAGAAGAAGTATGCTTATTATTCAAGCTTATTAAACGTACAAAGGTGTTTTGAAGAGATTCAGAAGTTTTATGCAGCGTTTTGTATTCATATCATAGGTTAAGGATCAAATATTGTAAAAACTTATTAAAACAATTGTATAACATGTTGTTATGGTGACCTCGAGTGTCAATTATTGCTGTTTATTGGTAAATCTAAGCCGAAAGCTTGTGTGTAGCTTTGGCATCCCGTTTTAAGTTAATTTCATTGATAAAAGTATGTTATTTGTGACAGTTGTTGATTTTTATTTATTCGCCATTGTACCGAGGCCAGTTGTGATTAACTTGGTAGTGTGCAGTAGTGCATTTTTAGAGAAAATTGAACCTAGAGCTTCGCTTATTTGTGATTGTGTTCGAATCTAAGTTTTGGCATGTTTTGGAGCTTTGGAAAGCAGAAAGCAGCGTGCAGCGCCTAGAGGAGTCCTTGTTTGTGGTTTATAAGAAGGCAGCAGCAGCTAATATATCGCCAGATGGCAGGTATAAGTGTTTGGCGTCTCTATTAACCGGGAGCCGGTGCGAGGTCAACTTTCGAGCCCGATTCAACAAGGCTGGGAACTACGAGAAGCGGACAGCAAGGTGCAGCACCTGGGGAAAGCTTTGTTCGTGGTTCAGAGACAGGCAGCAGCCGATGAAAGCGTCCCAGGAAAAAAACTCGAGCTTGGCGTCACTTACTTGCGGAAACCGGAAGTGGATTTCGCGAGCAAGCAAGAAACAAATGCGTGTTGGTGTCTCCTTAAGCTTGAAAAAATGCAAATTTCTGGTTAGCCAAACAAATTAATTATTTGAATTGTATTGTTATTATTTATCTGAGGTAAACCGATTAATTGTGTGTTTATTTGTGTTCAAAATACGCTATATTTCTGTGATTTTTGTTGACAGTTTTGTTTACAGTCAAATATTTGAGGTTATCTGCCATTTTTTAGAAACGTAAATTTGCCGTACAATGGTGAAATTTATACTGTGTAACAACCTAACCCTGTAGATACTCGAATCTCAATAGCTAGCAAAAGTTTAAATAATGTGCCAATAGATAAAATATAGAAGGCAACATACCTTTATAGGTGCAGTAAAGCTTAATTAAACAATTATAATTTTTACTTTGCTCTGAGAGAGGAGATATTCAAATCAAACTAAAACTGTGATGTGGTCGCTATTTATTTATTTATTACAAATATTACTAAAAAAATAATAAGATAAGAAAAATCTGTAAAGTTATATTACAATACAAGGTTATTCAGGTAAGATGGCGAGCCTGACCGGGTAGAAATTCAACCCAAAATATGATTTATAAAGCTAACTGGATTCCTATTGCATTAGCATAATGCACATAAAACATAGATAGATTTTAACGTCAGCCTCATAGACGTATGCTTAGTAAAACGTATTTTGGGTTGCATTTTTTCCTCGTCAGGCTCGTCATCTTACGTGAATAACCTATATATATATATATATATATATTAAAGGTAAACATTTCAGGGTGTCATACCGCTTAATAAATTTGAAGATTTCTTCAACTGGTTGAAGAACATCTTGAATGGCGTTTGGGGTTGGACGACGTTTCGACGAAATCACATTCGTCATTTTCAAGTCCTTTTAGTCCTGGTTTGGCTTCTAGTTATGCGGCAACACGACGGACTGTCAACTTGATGTACAGCTGTACATCAAGTTGACAGTCCGTCGTGTTGCCGCATAACTAGAAGCCAAACCAGGACTAAAAGGACTTGAAAATGACGAATGTGATTTCGTCGAAACGTCGTCCAACCCCAAACGCCATTCAAGATGTTCTTCAACCAGTTGAAGAAATCTTCAAATTTATTAAGCGGTATGACACCCTGAAATGTTTACCTTTAATACATATCAGCCGCGAAAACCTTCGTAATATTAATATATATATATATATATATATATATCGATGCGTGTTAAGCTGTCACCTCCGGCAAACGAAAGTGGCGACCTGACCTCCGGGTTTCCTTTTCCAGTTATTCTAAAAAAAATTATATATTTGTAATAAGGGGGATGTCAGGGTACAGAATTTCAAAAGAGGGGAAACGATTTCTTCATTTTAAAAAGTGTCATATACTGGCACGTAGAAGGTGTGAAACCACCTCCATTATATATACAGAAAGAGGAGATTGCCAGAGCGTTGTTACCTCCAGCGACGTTGCCGCATTTTCGGAGGTCACATATGGCTTTTATTATCTGTGGTTTTATATTTGGCATTTTAGAGTAGAAGCATATTATCTTTCGATGCGTCGTATGTACAGAATAATATTTTTGTATTACAGAAACTTCCCCGCGTTGCTTTCTCTACCAGTTGGTGACTTTTTTGGATAATACAGTGTCCCAGTTCAAATTTGATGTTTTAAGATGCAGGCCTAAGTGATTAGAAAATACTTTCTGACATATTTTCATTTTTGAAAAATGAAGTAGGTCTTTACATGAGCGATAAATTAATTTCCTGCATAGGTAAAGTGCATTTTCGGTAGATCTAATCGATAAATTTTATTTTAAAAAGTTATTCAAAATTACAAGTGATTGCCGTGTTCTAAATTTTAAACAAATCGGCCAACTTATGTTTTTCCATTTTTGCTGCGTTTTTTCTCAATGGATAGTCAGTATTCCGTAACAAATACAACAAATCCTTTTGCAAGATAAAACTGTTCAGAATTAAAAATCATATTCGTATACCAAATTATGAATCAATCGGCATATTATAAGTATTTTTGTTTCATGACAAACCTACTTGATTTAATTTATTATTTCACTATATGAAACATGATAAATCGATTGAATCAGGATATGGTATACGAGCCTCATTTTTAATTCTGCACAGTTGTATCTAGTAAAAAGTTTCGATATCTGTTACTAAAAAATGAAACGCAATTAGAGCAAAAATAGAAAAACATCAACGTAGTCCGATTGATTTGATATTTGGTACACGACCCCATTTAATTCTGAACAGCTTATTCAAATAACATTTTTAGATACCATTTACTAAAAATGCACTTTACCTACGCAGGAAATAAATTTATCGCTCATGTCAATTCCTACTTGATCTTTCAAAAATGAAAATTTAAAAAAATAGTTTCTAATCCAGCAGGCCTGGCCCCTAAAACATCAAATTTCAACTATTTTTTTTTATTTACACCTCTTCTTTCACTTATCTTGGGACACACTGTATAACAAGATCTCGTTTACAAGCGAATATTTTTAAAAAATCTCGAAAATGTCTATTTTGGAAATTTGCCCGACTTGAATTTGGAGATTTATGTTCTGACTAAAGTCAGAGCTGAAGCTAAAGCTTTAGAGTCACTGCTCTTGTATCATGTGGTGTTTGTAACAGTATCAGGTAGATTAGATTTTAGATTAGATTTAAATTTCACGACTGCCTTTTGCTGGCATGCGCACGTCAGCCCTTTGGGCTTTTTGTACTGTCGGGAGTTTTCAAGTTAGCAGGCCGACATCCGTATCTTTTACTAGACTTGCAATGTTCCCTACTAGCTTGCGGTTGTCAATAGAGTTAAGGCTCCAATCGAGTTGGTGTCTTTTACGCTCTAATGCTGGGCATTCAAAGAGGATATGATAGGCTGTTTCATCATCCTCTTGGCATAGTCTGCAAACAGGTTCATCTGTATAGATATTGATCCTGTGCATAAATTCTCTGAATGCTCCAGTGCCTGTTAGTAGACTGACTACTTGCTTGATTCGAGTTCAGTCTCAACAGGGTTTTGGTGGTTTGTGGATTTAGAGTTTTTAGCAATCTTTTGCAGTGTGTTGCTTGATTGTAGTTTCTCCACCTTAGTTGGTGTGCGGTATAACCCATTCATTAATGCCTGAGCGGGTTTGGTTTTTCTGAATGCTTAGACCAGGTTCTGGACCGGTTATTGCATTACGGGCTGCTTTTTTTGCGAGCTTGTCCGCCTTTTCGTTTCCTTCAATACCTTGGTGACCTGGGATCCAGCATAATTTTACTGTATTTCCCTGGCTTAAGGTTTGAAGTTTGAATTTGCATTCCTTGACCAGTCTCGATGAAGTACTGAAAGCGTTTGGCGCTTTCAGTGCTGCCTGACTGTCTGAGAGAATGTGTATGTCTCGATTGAGCAGCTTCTTTTCTATGCTGATGTTTGCGCATACGTTAATAGCTTCTACTTCCGCCAGAAAGATGTTACAAAACTTTCCTAGACTGACTTTTTCGTTGGTTCTAGGATTGGTACTGTACACACCGGAGCCTGTACCCCCTTCAAACTTAGATCCATCAGTGTAAAAAATTATGTTTTTATTTGTTGGAGTTGGTAGTTGGTCCGGATTCCAACTTGTGTGTACAGTAAAGTTCTTTTCAAAGTCATAGGCTTTGATTATAAGATCAGAACCCATTTCTAATATTGGGTTGTTGATGTGTGACATGATCTTGCCATGTCCTAGATTATTAGCTGTGGTCATCCAGTGACCAGTACTTTGTAATCTGTAGGCTGCCATTCTGGCTTCACCTTCCAAGAAGATGTGCAGAGGTGGGAGATTTAAAATAGCATTCAGTGCTTGTCCTGAGGTACCTTTAAAGGCTCCAGTGATGCACCGATTAGCTAGATATTGTATTCTGCTGATTTTGTGGATCGCAGTTGCTTGTTTTATTTTGGGCCACCAGGCGATTATTTCGTATGAAATTATTGGTCGAACCATGGTTTTGTACAGCCAGAGGGTCAGTTCCGGTTTGAGCCCCCACGTACTACCTATGGCTCTTTTTCCAATAACTAATGTTTGTATGCACCTGGTGATTGTTTTGTCTAAGTGGGAGTTCCAAGTTAGTTTGGAATCGATGGTTAGACCTAAGTACTTAACCTCGTTCTCCCAGTTGACATTTGTCTCAAACAGTTTTATGTTCATTCTGTTTGTGATGTTCTTTCTACGAGTGAAAGCGACGAGAGTGGCTTTGCTGGGATTAATTCTAAGATTATTCTCTAGACACCACTCTTCGGTTATCTTTAGTGCTGATTTCATTACATTGTCTACGGTTCTTTGGTATTTACCTTGAATCAGTATGACAATGTCATCAGCGTATCCTTGAGTGTAGTAGCCTTTGTTATTGAGTTGGATCAGCAGTTCATCAACTGTGAGGCACCACAGGAGTGGAGAGAGAACTCCTCCCTGTGGGCATCCCCTTGTCGCCTGCACTGTCTTTTCCTTGTCAAATAACTTGACTTTACAACTCTAGTGTTGAGCATTGCCATAGTCCATCTTATCGTGGTGTTATCGATCTGATGGTTTGTCATTGATCTTTCAATAGAGTGGTAGGATGTGTTTTCGAAGGCACCTTCTATGTCTAGAAATGCTCCGACTGCATACTCCTTGTACTCCAAGGTTCTCTCAATTTTCCCCACTAGTTGGTGAAGAGCGGTTTCACATGACTTCCCTGTTTGGTAAGCATGTTGATATTTGTGAATCGGGAGTGAAGTTAGGGCTTCCTCCCTCCAATATCTGTCTACTAATCTTTCCAACGTTTTAAGGAGGAATGACGTTAGGCTGATAGGTCTGTAAGATTTAGCTTCTGTATAGGTGCTCTTACCAGGCTTAAGGATAAATACTACTTTAGTCACGCTCCAGGCTTGGGGAATGTAGCCTAAGGCAAGACTTGCTTGGAACATGTCTTTGAGTGGGTTCACCAGTATATCTATCCCTTTCTGCAGCATTACGGGTTGTATGCCGTCATTACCAGCAGATTTGAAAGGACTGAAGAGGCTAGTTGCCCATCTAATCCTTTTTTTGCTGACTATTTCCTTAGCTGTTTCCCAGTCTTCCCTCCTAGGGGTATGATTGGGTTCAGCCAGAGTAGGTTGTTCCACTGCTTCGGGTAGGTGAGTTTTTATCAAAAGAGATAAAGTCTCCTCTTCCTTTGTAGTGTATTCTCCGCTTTCTTTTTTAAGAGTGCCTACTAGGTTCATGGCTTGCTTTGAGATGATTTTGTGGAGTTTAGCTGTGGATCGTGTGGTCTCCACCTCCTGGCAAAACTTTTTCCAGGCTGCAATCTTAGCTGTCTTGATCTTTTTGACATAGTCTGTGAGAGCCTTGGGATAGTTCTCCCAGTTATTTGTGGCTTTAGACCTGTTAAACAGACGTCTGACTTCTTGTCTGGTCTTTTCTAGGTCTTTATTCCACCAATTTGTGTGTTTTTTTGCTCTTTTCTGACTTGGGTCTATTAGAGGACAGCTACTCTGAAAGGAGTCAATCATGGTCTCTTTTAACCGGTCAGCATTTGAGTCTAAAATTACTTTATTGGGAGATCTGAACCTTAGGTGTTCTATCTTCTCTTGTAGTTTTTGTTTATATAGGTCCCAGTCTGTCTTTCTTGGGTTGTAGTAAACTCTTTGGCTTACTTCCCGTTGATGCAGTTTAAAGGTTATATAATTGTGGTCAGATAGTGATGGTTCGTCTGAAATATTTGAACTGAGCATACTTGTGTGTTCTGCTTTTTTGCAAAGGTTCATTATACGTGTGCCCCGCATCATGGCTGAATAAACGCGGTCATAAGTCGCCATACACACCGATCAAGCTAAATAACACACTGCAAACTCTTTATCATGGCGCCAAAACACTGTTATCACCACAAAACCCCGCTTTCACGTGTCGCGACCACGAGTGCGCTTTCATCGGACCAAAGCAAAGAGTTTGCTTCGAACGCACAATCATTCGCAATCGACGTTGCCAATTTGTGGAAGTAGTAAGGTGCCCTCTGGAGTTCAAAGCTTGTGTTTATACGGCGGAGGTGACAACGTATTGTTCATTGGACGATGAAGTGCAACGCCAGCGCCAGCGGTCTATAGCTGAACTAAAATTCTTTTTTAGGAGTATGGGGGCACCCTTTCTACCTCCGACAAAATTTTTGCATATGAACAGTAGAAGTCATGAAATTGCCAAAACCACTTAAAACAAGGCAAGACGTTGTCACCTCCGAAATTGGAGGCGACAGCGTTATATATGAGGTGACAAAATGCCTTCAGTATCTACTTTAGAGGTCACAAAGTACCCTTCACCAATATATATATATATATATATATATATATATATATATATATATATTTCTAATTACGTTGTTATTTATATTAATTTTGCCCCAGCTAAAAGAATAAACATATTTTCCAGACATTTTTTAGTATTTCGTTATATTAGAACTTTATCAGCGTAATTGCTTATAAAGAAACTTAAATATTGATATAGTAAAGTTCAGGGCACTTCATTCCATAGGTAGCAATATGGCCTGAGATACGGCAAGTCAGGGCGCCAAAATATCTCTTTCCAAAACCCAGTCAATCTAGCATACAGATAACGGCGTACTAGGTGATGTGGTTGGCATCACGTCTTCGACGACTTCCTTACATTTCCTACTGCCACAACTGTAGTTTTGGTACCCAATTGTTAAAGCGACGGGGTGCGCCACCCGCCAGTTGTCAGATGTGGGGATTCAACCCCGTACCGTGGCTCCACAGCATGAGCTCCCTAACCATCCGGCCACGCTGACGATAAATATTGATGCAGTACATAACGAAATTGGCATTCTAATAAACAAATCTCGCAAATTGAAACTAAGAACATTGCTACCAACTGCAAACGCTGGAAGATTACACAAAATATCTAGAGAATTCAGGAGGAATTTTACACAACAGGTCATAAAGTTCCTTTTCTCATCAGAGCAAGTTCAAAGATGATAATAATTCAGATTCTGCAAGTATTGTGATTCGCTTTCCAAACTTAAGACGCGTGTGACGAAATAATGTCTTATATAACTTGTGTCATAATTTACTATTATCACCCTGTCTGACACCCTGATCTGATAAAAGCAAATGTTAATAAGAGTAGTCGAAAATTCATTAGAATACAATTTCGATTTGAACTGTATTAATTCTAATTAGATTGAAAGGTAATTCACTCATTCTCGCATCTAAGCACTTTCTTCACGTAATTCTTTAATGTAATTGCGGGCTCAGAATGAAAAGTTCTAACTGTTAGAACTTCACTGTGCAAGCATTTTTACTTTCTTTTACAATAAAGGAAGTATTGGATTCACCCCAAAAATTCGAAATTGAGTTTTCAACAGATCTTCACGTTTTAGAGTCCCCTGAACTTAAAATATATGTTTTTGTTCATTGGTCTGTCTGTCAGTCAGTCTGTGAGTCTATCTGTGTGTGAACAGAATATCTCAAAAACGAAAAGAGGTATGACGTTGAAACTTCATATATACGTTTTGTGTACCATCTAGATGCGGCAGCAAGCTTTTGAAGAAAATCGCATAACCGACAGTATGGTGATTGTTGTGGTGATTTTTCAGTTTTTTTATTTTTTTCCATAACGGCTCTAACGATTTTTTCAAACTTTACATTTTTAATGTGTATTGATGTGACATAGGTGATTTTTCAGTTGAATGTCCCTGCAATGGGTTTCTTTTGTTTTTTGTCTTTTTTTATTAACTTATATTTTAAATTTTTGAATTCAGCTAAAAATTTTAGCTAAAATTTGTCTCTTCAACTAACGCTCTATTTTGTACGGTTTCTGTAGAATTTGTAATTTTCGAAAAATGTTGACAAATGCTTAAAAATTCAAAAGAAAATTTTTCGCTAGTTATAAGATCACTGTAAAACGAAGTTGTGTGCGTATGTCACACCAGATTGTTAAATATTGGAACAAAATACAGAAGCTTCTTGGCATTTAGGCTGGTTATCATGATGAAGAAAAGCCCCTGGCAACAACTGCAACTACTGTCTTTTATAATGACATAGGACTTCTTTAAAGCAGTTGCACATTTTGAAGCACTTTCTGTTTTGAACTGTAGCAGCAGTAATGTGATAAAGTATAACGGCAATGACAAATAACACTTTTACACTCAAAGTTCTTATGTGCAGTTTATTTCTCGTGTTTTCACTGCATCAATTCTGACTTACCTTCTGGAATACAGTACTCAACACAAGTTTCATTCTTGTTCGCTATAAAAAAATCTGGAAAAGGCTTTACCCAGAACTACTCTCCTCGACATTGCGACAATAAATAATTTTAAAAATTAAATTAAGTTAGGAGTAAAAACATCTTCACGCTTCTAATAAATTAAGTACGTTTTCAAACAACGAAAAACGTTACCGGTGGTGAAATTCGAAGGGCCGGCAAGGAGAATGGGCTATTTCTACCTGCGCTACGGAGTAGCACGCAACTACATGCGTCCCGGCTAGCTTAAATAGAACCTCTTTTTGTTAAGAGCTCTTACGCTGCAAAGCAGAAAAAGCACTTACGCTATATCTGTTGGATTCTCGTCAAAAATAAAGTTTGAACTATATGCAAATTGTTACTTTACTGTATCTCAGTTAAACCAAAAATAAAAATATTACCGGTGATAGGACTCGAATTTAAGGCTTGCGGACGAGCCGGCACATTCGTTTTCATTGTTTGGAGGTAGTTTAAGCTGTCGCTTCCAGAACTACGGCGACCTTTCGAATTGCTGCGTTCCAGCTCTATTTAACGTTCCACATTAATTCGTTGTTCCTTTTTGTATCGTACAGCATTTATTCTGCATCTTTCGGGTCCAATTTTTGGCAAGAATAAAGCCTGCGACATGTACACTAGGGTGGAGCGAAATTTTTGTTTTCTGAATTTTGAAATGGGCAGGGTTGGGAAAGTTGCTGTATTAATATGCAATCTAAACTGTATAATTTTTATTTTTATATTAATAATTTTTGTACTGCCACAAAAGGTCTGAAGATTTTAATTATTTCTGTTTTAGATAAATATTCAAGATTCACGAATTCTTATTAAAACACATATTAAAATTATGTTTAGTGTTTTATTTGCCACACAATACACATTTAAACATTTTTACAATAAAACAAATAATGAAACGTAAACATACTAACATTACTAACTACAATAAAAAACCGAAAAATTGCAAAAGCTACTGTGGGCGGTATTGCTTTTTAGTGTTGAAAAGAGGCATAATTTTGCGTGATTCCAACCTGGTTCTTATTAAGCCATCTCGTCTTAAGGGTCCACAGACAGCAGTGGAAGCTTTTCTGTTACAATTTTTACGCATCTTTCTGTGGCCTGAGTGTGGCAAGGAAAATCCTTTATGATTGGTAATATGACGTCATCAATTATAGTCTGATCAGTAATAGCTTGTAAAATAGTCCCGTCAGTTACAAATTTGATAAGCGGTGACTCGGTTACATTTTCCCAATTTATAATATTAATGTAATCATTTACAGAAAAATCAAAAACAGGCACTTTAAAAGTACGAATAGCGTTTGAATGCATTTTCATTTTCCGGGTTTTCAATATCCTTCTCAGCGCCAACTCTCTTACATGTTTTCGGGTATCGTCTAACATGGCTAACAATATACTTTCAGGGTGCCCAAAAAAACCGTTTCGCTGGATTACTGGATCAATAATATCCTTTAAATTGCGAGACAAGTAGCGCGAAAGCAATATTGTTTGATGTAAATGCCTAGCTCCGAAAACGCATGATGGTTTGGTCTTAATGTTAAACCACATAGGTGCATAAACTTTTAACACAAATGTAGTCAAAGTTAACAAATTCTCAGATGGTTTTTCTGAAGAAATGTAAAGCCTCAGAATCCGGTTCGCTGTAGTGAGCCACCTGGAATGCACAATTTTGCCAGGATTTCTCTTAGATAGGTTTTCATTACAGGGTCCGGAGTCGATGGCTTCACACATTTCCAGTAGATACAGCTGATCTGTACTTAAATCCTGTTTATTTGTCAACTGTGGCAACGTACATTTAATGACTTTAAATTCAACGAGTGAAAGTTGCTCACACTTATTTAAAGATTGTCCAATAAGGCCAGTAAAACTTTGGGGTCCAGTTGTCCTTCCATCGATGTGCTCGAAAAGATGTCGCAAAGTGAGCTCGTTCGCGTGTAGCTGACAGACAATCCATTGTAAAGGATGTTTGAGGCGTAACTCCAGACGCCGAATCACACCTCCTTGAGTCCCCATATTGACTGCAGTTCCATCGCATCCAATTGCAATAAGTTTTTCAAAATCAATATCCTTCGAGGACAGAAAAGAAAAAATTCTATTGCTTATTGCTTCAGCTTTTCCAACCTTCAATGCAATGCGTCCCATATACTCGGATCCTGGCTCTTTTATTAAGCTTATGTGTTCTTCAATTATTATTTTTCGCCGGTTATCCTCCAAGGTTAAAGTTCTGTCTTTACGTCCATCAAAATATAAACCAAACTGATTAGAGTCGATTACCAACGGCTTATTAGTGAGAACATCTCGTTCCTTTGCTCGAGCTCGGCGAATTTTACTCCTGTCCACAACGTTAGATACATCATCCTGTGAGATGAAGCCAACATCTTGTAGTACAGCAGAAACGATGGCAGCTCCTGCTCGGTCCGAAACACAATATCTGTCCAATGTTCTGGCGACAACGGGGAATTCCTTCACCACCGCATGAGACTGAACGTTTTGTGGTTGTGCTACACTTGGTACACTATCTTGAGAGAATCTGAAACTTGAACTACAACAAGGAACAGGTTCTGTTGGTTTGCTTTTTTCTTGAAACTCACCACGAAGGCGTTTCCTTGCCAATGATTTCGTATTTTTTTTTAGTGGTTTCTCGATCTAGCCCTCCTATTGCCATTTTCCGGTCAGTACGTTGATCAAGTAGAAAGTTTCGCTCCTTGATAGGAATTTTTCGCTCTTTTTCACACGAACAGGAGTCAAAAGATGCGCATCTACATGTCGCTATATCAAAAAGAATCTGTGCTTTTTCTTTAAATTGTTGATAGCTGTCGACATTTTTTCTACTTTTATATGGTTTTAATAAACCGCGATACTTATTGTAGTATGATCGTATTCGTCTCAAAATGCTCCTTTGGTCTATTATGGAAATTGACGCTCTTTTCCAGACTATTTCCAACTTCACAGCGACTTCTTCAGATGTTATGGTAACTATGTCCTTATATAGTTTTTGTTTAGAATGATGCACCCACAAAAAGCATTTTAATACATCTTCATAGGTAGGCAAAACATTATATGGCAAATCACATCCAGGGCCGAATACAGGACAAGTCGCTTCACTTCTTAACATTGCCATAATGTTTAGAGGGTAGCTACCATAAACAATATAAATATTCGATGTATAATTTGTTAATATTTCACTGCAGCACACAATAATTCTTCTCTAAATGTCACGCGCATGCAATCTTCGAGAGGTCAACGCACACTGTTTGATGCACGTATTGCACGATCGTGGAAGAGGGAACGGGGGTTGGCAGGAAGTGATTAAATGTCACTACAATCTACGTTACAATATCGGTGAACGAATAAACATAATTTTTGTGTATTTTTAAAAGATAATAATCAGCTCCTTTGCCGATCAAAAGAGTATCAGGGAAAATTTAGTTTTGACATGTTTTTTCAAAATTCAACGGTGTTGTGGCAGTACTAAGCATTAAGATTTTTGTAAGATACTTTATATTTGGAATAAGAGTATGACAGAGCATCAATCCCGCACATGCCGATTTTGATATAAGGTAAAAAAAATATTTCCATATAAGACCGCTCCACCCTAAAGTACACATTATTCCTTGCATCTAATTCTAAGTTATATAAAAAATAAACAATATTTTATTTTTTTAGGTGCCCACCCTGTATATATTTGACCGAAATCTTCTCGGTTTCATGCCAGGTAGATATATAATGTCTATGCAAAATATTATCTTTCTCCAGCAAATAGTTTTTGAGTTATACCGCCAACAGACAGACAGACAGACAGACAAACAGACAGACAGACAGACGGAATTGAGAAAACCTGTTTTTCGTCATCTAGGCACCCTAAAACGTGAAGATCTGGAGACATCTCGGAAGGTCATTTTTTCGCGATTACAATACTTTCTTCGTCTTTCAGACGAAGGAAGTAGAAATAATTGTCTACAGTTTCTTGCAATGTAGCAAATCTAGTCACTGCTTGTTGTAGTTTGATCAGCAGTAAGCATTCTTAGGATTGAACAGGAACTCAGTTGAGCCATGTTCGGTTTATTGTAATAGCGTTTCCTCAGAGATGCCAATATTTTGACTTCTTGTCTCGGTGATCTTGCATCATCAGAAATTTGAGTATTTCGCAAGGTTTACGTTCACATTCTCAGGTCATATAGAAGAAAAACGTTCAGCATTCATTCGTCGATTCTATGATTGCTCTGCCTTGGAAAAACCTTTAATAACAAAACACTGGTTCAATTTCACTACATGCATTACTTTCGGCTTGAGCGCTAAAGGAGCGCAGACCTGTAGGTTTTCTCCTGGCTACAATTTAGGGCGCGGACTGTGTATTGGAAGGTCTGCAAATAATGATAATACGATACTGGGCGCAACTAATGCTGCAAAAAAAAAGAAAAAGAAATGCGACCAGTACGTTCAGATCACTTAATGACAGGCGGGTATGAATTTCTGATATAACAAATTTTAAATATTATTATTGGAGACTGACTCTATATCACACTTTTAATGTTGTCACTAATGCAAATGAAAAATCTCCATTATCTTTTTCAAGAACTGAAAAGTTCGTAAGTTCCACATCTCTAAACACTTGCGCATATCCTCCACGCTCTTGTAATCAATTTAAACCAATTTTTTTGTAAAGGCTATTCAGTGCAGACTATCGAAAGCTCTTTCCATTAGTGATGGGCCTATCCGAAATGAATAATCGGAAAGTTTCCCATTGTTCGAAAAATCGGAAGGTTCCGATTATATCGGAACGTTTCGAAACTTTTCGGTATTCGATTATTTTACTGTTCGGTGCACAAAATTCGGAACCTTCGGAATTCGATTATTTTACTATTCGGAACACAAAATGAGAAAACGAAATGCCAATTTGAACTGAATGGAATACGGAATGTTGTGTTGACTCACTTGACTGCTATATGCTGGTGAATGGCACTAATGGCAGTGGTATTTCATAGATTAATTATTAGATAGTACAACTTACAGACTTCAAATTCATGTATTGTTTTATACTATCTATTATGTACTTTATGTGCTATTAAACTTTAAAATATCACTACCATCTTCCGAAAGTCGATTAAGGTAACTACTGTAATAATTTGAAAAAATATTTTATTTCCTCTTATATGCCACTGTGCGACTCAAACTCATAAATTATTTTACTGGCAGTCCTACAAACCCAAACAATAGATGCCAACGCAGATAAGGGCTTACGGCGCAACGACGAGTGCTCGCATCGCAAATTTGGACGCACTTCATCTTCCTTCCGCTTGTTGTTGTTCACTCGTTTTCCCTTTCTTGCATTTACGGAATGTAAAATAATCGAATGATATTCCGATTTTATAAACATTCCGAAATGGAACATTCCGATTATTGAAATCATCCGATTATGCCCATCACTACTTTCCATCCTCTCTCATTTTATAAAAACCTATACTAGAAATTTGACTAATAATCAAAATTCAAAGGTTACCTTTCATATTTTATGTACTCAGTTATAGAACTATACAGGGTGTATACGAATTCGACCGACAAACTTTGAGGGTGTATTTACTGCCTAAAGATGTAGCTAAATTGTTCGTATACTTATAACTAAACTCCTTTCATTTCAAAGTTAGAATCTCTTTTGTGACTTTTCTTTGAATCTAACATTGAAATGGTCGAATGAAATTTTACTCAAATAGCGAACTACACTAATTAATTAATGACATTAGGTACATATGAAACATGACATTTAATTAATCAGACTACCGGTGGAAATAAAATATTCAAGTTTGAAGATTTGAATGCGTGTAATGTGTAGGAAAACTAATTTTTAATGGTTTTTGGAAGTCCAGAATTCTTTAAAGAAGATAGCTAGGCCATAGCTGATAATACATTTTATTCTTAATATTGTAACTAATGGATTTCTTCTAATTTTTATTTTATTTAATAAAATAAATCTTGAAAAATGTATAGTGTTTTTTCGAAGTGTTTTGACCTGTGCAGAGTTTATCTTGCAGATAAGGGTCAAGGTTGTATAATCTTTTAGGCTGTATTTAGTGAGAGAAATATGCACCCAAAGGTTGTCGGTCGAATTCGTATACACCCTGTACTATAAACCAACTAATCTAAATAATTTATTTTACTGTGAGTGGTTCTGTCGAATCTGTAAGTAAAGAACTTGACGTTTACAAAATTGATGCTATGTCATTGGGACTGCAGCCCTAGATAGTTGCGAAGTTCACAATAGGGTATAATAATTTGATTATGTGGACTGCACAGGCATTAGTAACGTCTAATGCGTCGACGTTACTATCCAGAACCGTCCCGACACGTTCTCGCAGGTAATTTCAGACAAATGGTGCAAGCAGTTCATGAAATTTCTTAAAAGCGCGGGATGATTGCCATTTACGGAAATGGTGCTTGAGCGAGATTGCCAGTTTTCCACCGGGCATTCAAGCCTTGACAAAGTTGGTGTAGAAACTTGCAATAATGAATCGGTTACATGTTTCGCTTTTGCTAGAATCATTGTAGGCTCTGATTCGCTTTTTTCAAAAGGTTAAATAATTTGGCACTTTGTCTTCCGACGTCTTCGATTTCATTACATTAATATCGTGTGTTGACCAAAATAGTTCTACTCAATATATTCTTTAGAAATTTTGTTTCTTATCCTATATACAGTCCATCTTTATAAAAAGCGCTTACTTATTATTTATGGTACTGGTATCGGTAACTCTAAGTGGTAGATTGTATTAAATTGCTGACTTTCTTCCAATTCCTGTTGTTGGTAACTTGTTAATCATCTCATTTTATAAAAATTCGGTTATAACTTTTTATATATACAAATTGGTAGAATTCATCTGCGAATGTAAAATAACTTTGTGACTTCTTTTTTTTTGTAGAAATTGCTAGAGCAAATTTCACATTACTGGAAGCAGAAAAGTATAACCGCTTTATTGGTTCCAAGCCATTCCATAATTTTAATGTAAAAAATAGAAATTTCACTACATGATCTTATAACAAACAATAATTATATCAACTACGGGTTTAATCCCTCGAGCATTAGATACAATGCTACAAAAAATGGATATCGACAAGAACACCTACATCGAGATGCAAAAATCGGTCATCCTGAGTACCTGAAATACAATAAACAATACAATAATATTACTTATCTTTACTTTGGCATTATGCCCGTGAGGTAATCACATCCGTGTATATAGTACGAGAGAAAACAAACAAATACTAATAATAATAATAATGTTTATAAGGCACATAATTACGTTGATTTTGATGAAAAAATGTGGTAGATTAATTTTCTATGAAAAACAGCAATACCGTTAAAGGTAGCTGACAAAACTACACCTGTCCTCAAGCAAATGTTTACTATGTGTATTTTACTATAATTACCATTAATAATATAGAAATTATGGCAGCTTCTTTTATTTAGGGCGTATCTAGTAATCTACGATATTAAAAACTTCGTAGTTTTCACGACTTTATATTTAACACGGTAGCTGGTACTGGGTAGGTACTCTTTCACGAACCCAGTGGAGATAGACCTACTTCAGGGACCTAGCAACACTGCCCACGTGAGCTCTTGGTTTATTCCTCACGCTTCAGTTCAGAGGAAAGCCATGTCCACAACCATTGATCTTTCCAGACACCTTTGTATCCTTTGTATCTATTTTCTACTCTAACTCGCCCCGTCGTCACACAATTTCCTATAAATGAAATGTCGAATTTTCATAAGTGCGCAACCCAGGTGGGTAGGATATTGAATCCAGACTCCCACACCACTTCGGGGATCTCCCCTCGAATTTTGGGGGGTGGGGAAAATTCGTTATAAAAAAACAACAATATATCAATTTATTACACAATATATCTGTTAATTAAACATGTTCTGAATAGAGGTATAAAAGTACTGATTAAAGTGTTTTCTATTATTACCCCACAATGCTGTAGAATGTCATGTAATTTGGCGCATATCTAGTTGCTTAAGAAATTGATAAACATGTATCTACTAAATCCCAGAACGCTAATTGAAATTTACCACGCACGTGTTACTAAAGGATGGGTTTCCTCAATAATGTGGGTTAGTACCCATGGAGAACAAACTGCTATTTAGATTATATCAGGAAAAACAAAATCACAGGCTAATAATAAATAGCAGTTCAGAAACGTACATCGACCAATAATAGGTAAATATAAAGCAATAAGATGTTCGGCGGAAAAAATCATAAGCACAAAAAATTTAGAAAAAATTGTTTGATAACTGGTTCAGAGACTTAATTATACCGAAAAACCGAGCAAGACTTCAATATGTGCAAAGCAACTTACAGGGTTGTCCGATTGCTTTTCACCATGTATCAATTGTGTTTCACTATTTGTCAAATGTAATTCCCATTTGTCAATATTGAGAAGTGTTGACATTAGGGAAAAGAATTTGAGATAAAGTGAAACACAACTGATACATGGTGAAAAGGCAATCGGAAAGCACTGTAAAAGAGAATTGTATTCCGTTTCTAACTTTCGGGCACACGCCGCTGATTTTAGACCAGCAGCCACCGCTGATCCACCATTCGGGGCCCGAAGAATAAGGCAATTAAAGAATTATAGTAAAATCATTCACTTGTTATGTATTCTTGCATAGTCCTCCATTTAGAATGCAGTATTTAGATATTTATATTGTAGTATCTGTAAGATACTGCGCATGGTCCACTTAACAGATTCAAATTTGAAGTCTTTCCCTGTCTGTGAGGTCTAAACGCTGTTTGGTACGTCGTTGGCTGCTTTGTGGCTAGTACTTCACATTTACTTTTCTTAGAGCGTATTGCCGAGACGTCACATTCATGAAAATTCTCGTAGAAGTAACTTGATAACAGGCCAGCCACAATAGCTGACCTCCAAAACCTTTCCTGTAATTTGTGTGTCAAATATAGTTCTATCAGATCAAATCCTATTTACTTTCACTGTAAAGCAAACTCCAATGGCATTTCACAAATTACAAGATTTCCAAGTGCATGACGACAAAGGTAGGTTCATTCAGCGTACCGAACCTTCAATTTTCCCTGGACAGCTTGCGAATTTTATACTTTTCTAGTTCACCTCAAGTCAACAACAACAGCTACGGTGGCTCCCTAATAATGGCAATAATAATAAACATCTTTTTTGCAACACCATATGCTTAATTTGTCATATTTGGTATTTTTCGGTGTTTTTTAAATTTAGTATTGTCTACGAGGCCATTAACATCAGGTTCATACAGTATTATCTATCATATTTTTTCATATATTGTAATGGTATTGGTCCCACGGCTCGACTCTGCTAGCAGTGCAATATGATGAACAATTGAGTAAGCACAGAGTTTTATGTGGCTGCAATGGTAAGCTTAACATTCAAACAATGAATGCATTGGTAAAGAGATATCAGTAATAGTAAAGTAATTGAGTAAAAGGAACGCAAGGGGCAAAGCTTGTTTTTCACAGGGGTCGAAGTTGACTTTCAAAAATTAAACAATAGGTTTGTGCAGAATGAATAGCCGAACCGAAAGAAAGTAGTAGACACAAAAAGATTTGCTATGTGCATGTAAATGAAGCGTAGATTTCAATTAAGCTAGTCAGCGAAATTTGTGAGGAATCGTAAAAGGTAAAAAAACTGGAATAAAATAACAATACATTTCGAAAGAGCAATTTTGAAAAGCAGGCAGCAGGACATGAAAAAGGAATTTGAAAAGGAAGCAGCAGGACAGGGAAGAAGCAAATTAGAAGTGATGAACTCTATAAATAATCAGTGAATTAAACGTTAGTGAAAAGCAGAGCAATTAATAAAACGTGTATGTATGTGGCTCAAAGAAACAGTTTAGGTTAAGAAAAAGACAATATTTGAATTTGTAAGAAATTTGAAAATGTAAAATTATGTACTCAAACTTATTTCTAATATGTACTAAAATTTATCGAAACTTATTTCCGTTAGCAATGTAACCATAGCAACGAAATTTGTTTTTGTTTTAAATAGCAGAAAAACGAGGAGAACAAAAGAATAATTATGAAGATTGACATTCTGATTTTGTGCTCCACTTCAATTAAAGTTTTAAATAATAAATGAGCATTTTGAAACCTGAAAAGTATATTATTGCGTTGTGGACTTGCCAAAGTTCATGTGGGAATGTTTCTGGAGGTTTCTGAAACATAAAAATAAAATTTTCTCCGAGAACATCTCCGACAATTTGGGCATTCGTTCAGTTCGGGATTCCGATATTCAATTTCGGCCAAGATAAGAGTCCAAAACCAGGGATCTTTACCGCTACGAATCGGGCAGGACTGCAGGAGTGCCTCCGCCAGCATCAATACCAGAGAAAGCCGTTCCAGAGGCAGATACCAACTGGGGTCATCTCCGAGCATTGCGGCAGCTACCACCGATCAGTAAAGGTAGGAAATTTACCTAAAATAACTGTGTTAGAGTGTGGAATTCGAGAAGATTAGGGCATACTGAAGAAGACACCAGCTTGTTCAGGGCTCAACCGAAGGCGCAGTTGGAAGAATAAGTAAGGCGTCCCAAATTTTGAGGTTATGCGAAGGTATCGAAGCGTCCGGTTAAACAATTGCAAAATTTAAGACGGCGTACATCTGACGTCACGAAATAAATACGTGCCTGAAACAAAAGATGTTATTTGCCACCAAAGCGCGAGGATTTGAATAAATACATTACGATTGTTCATAATTTTCCTCATATTAACGTAAACACTACGGACTGCACGACATTAACCATTTTGTGGGATTTTTAACAGATTGGTAAACATTTAACTACCGCGCAGTCGAACTAATTCCGGTGTACAGTACAGCACCAGATAAATTTGTAAATTAGGAACTCACCCTGGGATTAAAGAGTTATTGTTCTACTGAGCTAGCGTTTTGTTATAATTAATTGTAGCTAAATAAAATATTGAAAAGGGCATACGACCATTTATTTTGAGTAGTAAATTAGTACAGGTCACATTTTAACCAGCCTAATAAAATGACAGGCAAAGTTCAAACACAATAATAATATTAAACGGAGGATTGCGCATTTTTGGATGTTGCTCTAACTTATATAACAATTAAATTAATTAATAATATATTAAATTATTAGGTGCTCTCAAAGTAAGAGCCTTTACAATATATTTATAAATCCGTTTGTGTGTGATAACTTTTTACTAAATTTTCTTGTTTCTTGTCATTGATTAGTGCGATTGCCAAATCGGGGGTGGATCTAATTTGCCGATCTTTCGTGATCGAAGGGGGAACATTCTAGAATTGGATGTAATATCTTTACAGGTATAATTCTATGCATTTTATATATCATTATTTAAAAGTGTAAAGTAAAAAGGTTACTATAAAATAGAAAAATAAAGAGAACAATGTAATGTATATTATGAAAAAAAATGTATAGGAAGAATTTTGCAGCGTACACGGATTTAGGGTACAACGAGCGAAGCGAGAAGTGATCTAAAGGAGTAAGTTCAATAAAATGCCTTATAAACGAAGTATCACAGAGTATTTTATCTACTTTGCCTCTTTTAAAAAAAAATAAATAAAATTTAAAATTTCAGAGAATTTCGCTGCATTGGCAACATTTGTGCGGTGAAATAAAGGCGGCTATTGGCAGTTTGATATGTACACGGAGAGAAGTACTTATGGTTGCCAAAATTAATAAAAGAATTACTCTGTTTTTAATATTTTATTATAGCATTGCTTTTTTTGCATTACAATACGCAAACGAGTATCGCAATAGCCTTGTAGCGGCAGTGCGTATTCAAGTTTACGCGCGTTTTGGCAATAGTCAAACCTCCTTTCTGGCGAAGCGGCGTTTTTAGTTCACGGGCACGAGAAAGGACGCTAGACAGTTACCGGTCGCAGCGCGTGCAGTTCAGATCGTGGCTTGGTTAATTATCATACATGTTTTTGTATTTAGTTATGGTACAAGAATAAAGTCTTTATTAGCAAATCAGAAGTGTTTTAATTTAAGTAGAGCAACATAACTACAGTGGTAACTCTAATATAAACCGAATAGTGTTAGTGAGCACGTGCTATGTCAACCATGCCGCTCGATTTGGATACTGAAAATTTCGCAGACAAGCAGCAAGAGCAATCAACAAACACAGGAGGTGCTCCACACTAGTCCACAACCCCAGGAGGTGCTCTACGTGTTGACGAAATCCGGCAAAAGCTACCACCTTTCTGGCACGTGAATTCTGCTCTCTGGTTCGCGCTAATAGAAGCACAGTTCCACGCTTATCACGTACGTTCAAACCAAAGTAAGTACTTTACTATAATTGGCTCCTTAGACAGAGCGGTACTACAACAAGTGTCAGACGTTGTAACGGCGCCACCGCAAACAGACAAATATGAAACTTTGAAAACAGAAGTCATAAGTAGGTTTACAGACTCCGAGCAAAAAAATTACGTGCAGTGCTAACGGACATAGAATTAGGTAATAGAACCCCCTCGCAATTGCTACGCGAGATGAAAGTTTTAGCACGCGGAAAACTAAGTAACGAGTTACTACGGACTTTATGGTTGCAAAGACTCCCGCGGCAGTACAGTTAATTTTAAGTGCAAGCGATGCAGTTTCGTTGGACAAAATGGCTGCCATCGCTGACAAGATAACGGATAAGTCAGTCTCGTGAGCGCCCCCAACATAGCTGCCATAACTACACCCTCAGGACCACAGGTGCACAGTGGTTCAAAATCAAAAAAAGTCGATCGAAAGTCAAAATTTTCATTGTTTTATATGATGCTAAACATAACACATAATTGTTCTTCTAGTATCCAGCCAACTTCTGAAATACATAATTCCAAAATTAAGTTACGTAGAAAGACAATATTAGTCCCGAAACGTGCGATGAAACACATACATTTCGAACAAAAAAAATTTTTTTTAAATGCGGCCTCTTCTCTGACCTGTACAGACGTCCTCTTGCAAAATGTTTAAGAAAAATGAATATATTGAGAACGCTTGAACCTTTAGCTATCACCTGAGTGCATTATTTTTCTACAAAAAATTACCCGTTTTTAAATTCGCTGGTACTTAATGGACCCTCCATATTCGAGTAAATTTCGCACTATTTATATTCTACGAAACAGAGGACAAAAGAGGACAAAATAATTCGTAGTTCACATTATTGTTTAGGATCTTAGGTAAACAAAAACACCTCATTGGTTTGCTTCGGTTTGCCCCTGCACCCCTTACGACATGTAATGGGGCGGACGGTGCCGGTGTCCGTAGACCATTTTACCGCGGTGCAGCATTGCTGTAAGACAGCAAGCGAAAATGATGCACGTTAAGACAACGTGCATCATTTTCGCTTGCTGCTTGCAATTTTAGTGGCTGTTTTGATGTGATTTAATATTGTGTGTTGTTGTATAACTTTACTTTGTGTGTTTTGTGTATATTCTAACAATGGCGGTTCGTCCAGTTGCACGTTTCTCATTACACGAAGAGTTTATAGAAAATATCGAATTATCCATTGAAGTTCGAAAAAATTGTGTTATAGAGTATCTAAAAGATGTTTTTCATACAAACGTAAATGAGGTTGCTACAAAGGCACTTATAGTTTTCACTAGAACACATTTTTTCGCGCCATATATTAAAAATTGGAAGAATGTAAAACGAAATAATGAACGAATTATACAGAAATTTGGCAAGTGGCTTGACGAACAAATAAAATTCCAGGATATTGTTCCTCGTTGTGTACCTGCTCCTATAAATTATCCAAAGAGGCACAAGAAGCAAAAAATAAAGATTTGCGGTGATATAAGGAACACCACACCAGGAATATTAGTGTCCTGAACATAAATGCAGATGTTTTCCACCAATTAATATTAAGTTCAGATCCCAAATCAAGTTCTTTTTTACAGGGCAAATAAAAACAGAAGATTACTGATGTTGATGTCCTCCAATTGATTAATATTTCTGAAGAAAACAAGTATGATTTCGCATTATATCGTATTCTACGCTATTAGGTATTATTATATCATTTTACAATCTCAATATTTTAATTAATTTGTATTTCTATAGCTTAATGTTTTTGTAATTAAATTTAAAAATTGTGCAATTGTTTTCATTTTTAGATAATAATAAAACATTTCAAATAATTTCTAAGTTGGAAAATCGCGAAAAACAAAATTATTGTCATTTTATTATTATTATTATTATCAATGCATTGATTTTTTTATTTCTACATAATATTCAAACATATAAACCCCTTAAAAGAATTGCTTTTGCAAAATAGCAAAAAAAATTTTATTATTGTGATTATTATTATTATTTTTCTTATTTTTTTAATATTATTATTATCAAAGCATTAGTCTGTATTTGTAGTCTTACACCACATTATTTTAATTGAAAAATGCAATTCATTCACGAGATATGAATTTCGATCGACTTTTTTTGATTTTGAACCACTGTGAGGTGGGGCCACCGACAGTACCAACTTCACCCACGCCAACCACATCCGTTGGGTACTGCCACGCGTCATCCAGCGTCGCGGCGTCAGCAGAACCAACCAGAACCGAGGCGTCGATTTCTGCGCTTAAACAGCAAGTGGCGGCGCTAACCAAACTTGTCGAGGAGATGTCTCGTGAACCGCGCCGACCTTTTCGAAGCCGCTTGCGCTCTCGCTCCCGTTCAAGCCAATCCCAAGCAGGTGTATGTTTTTATCATCGCAGGTTCGGCAACAAAGCTGTCAAGTGCACAAAGCCCTGCAGCTACGTCCCCCAGCCGGAAAACTAAGTCGAGGGTAAAGACGGTTAGCGAGGGACAAGATATCATTAGCAACCGTCTTTCTGTCATTCCTGCACCCAAAAACGCGCATCGAGTGACATCTGATTTCCGCTTATACGCCGCGAACGGTTCCCCTATAGACACTTTCGGTACTAAGCTTTACTGTTTAAATTTAGGTTTACGTCGGCCATACAACTGGCACTTTTATGTTGCGCCGTTTACTTAATACTGTCACGAGTTTATTTGTTGATGCCCATTTAACGCCAACAATTAATCACACGCAAATATCAACTGTAAATAATCACGCCGTCCCGCATCCCGTTATTTTCAAATTAACGGAAGTAACGAGGCCAAATCCGACGCCAACACAAATACGTCATGATGTATACCATTATATACAAGTAAAAGAACCACCTATCGCGCAACGAGCGTGGCGTCTTCCACCTGAAAAACTGAAAGAGCCAAAGTCGAGTTCGAGTATATGCCGGAACAAGGAATTTGTAGGACATCGAACAGCTCTTGGGTAAGCCCGCTTCATTTAGTTAAAAAAAAAGAAACCTGGAAGTTGGCGACCTTGTGGCGATTACCGCCGTTTAAACTCAATCACAATTCCCGACAAGTATCCGATTCCGCATATTCACGATTTTACACATTCATTGGATTCCAAGAAAATATTTCCGAAACTTGATTTAGTGCGTGCATATCACCAAATCCCGATAGCCGAGAAGGACATTCCGAAAACCGCGGTTATAACACCTTTTGGTTTATTTGAGTTTACAGTAATGACCTTCGGACTTTGTAACGCAGCCCAATCATTCCAAAGATCTGATGACATCTTAATTTTTACAAGCAATATAGACGAGCATCAAAAACATTTGCGAACGGTTTTCGAGCGTTTACGCGATTTCGGTGTCTCAATTAATGTCTGCGTATTTAACGCAGAGGAAGTAGAATACCTCGGATACCTAATCTCACGCGACGGAATTAAACCACTTACGGAGCGCGTTCGAGCTATTCGACAATACCAAAAACCAGAAACTGTATGTCAATTACGTAGATTTCTGGGAACAATAAATTTTTACAGGAAATTCACTAATAACGCGGCTAAAATACCTGCGCAACTCTAAAAAGAACGACAAGCAACCCATTGTTTGGACACCGGAAGCGACAGCAGCATTTGAGGCATGCAAAGAACAATTAGCTGACGCGAGGCTACTGGTTTCCCCCGTCGAGGATGGACACCTCTCACTCATGGTGGACGGTAGCGATTTCGCCGTAGGCGGCGTTCTAGAGCAGAAAAATAATGATGTGTGACACCGGCTAGGATTTTTTTGAAAAAAATTAAATAAAGCCCAATGCAACTATAGTGCTTATGATAGGGAGTTGCTTGCAATTTACGAATACATCAAGTACTTCCGCTTTATGATCGAGGGACGACCATTAGTTGTAAGAACCGATCACAAGCCGGTCACTTTCGCTTTTCAGCAAAAAGCCGAGGAAGCAGCTCCCAGACAACTTCGACAGTTAGATTTTATAGGGCAGTTTACAACGAACATTGTTCATATTGCAAGTTCTCAAAACGTTATCGCGGATACGCTTTCACGTATCGCCGCCATTAACTTGCCCACGATAGTTACAGCACCGGAACTAGCAGCAGAGTAAGAGCAAGACGAAGAATTGCAACACCTAAACACGACTTCCCTCAAAATGAGTAAGTTTACACTCCCAAGAGAAACCGTAAAAATTTGGTGTGATACGTCGACGAACAGAATACGCCCATATGTGCCAAACAGATTGCGTAAACGCATTTTCGATATGTGTCACAATCTGTCGCACCCAGGTATACGATCAACGTCTCATTTTATCAGAAGCAGATACGTATGGCCATTGATGAATAATCACATTGCCCAGTGGGTACGAACTTGCTTACCATGTCAAAAAGCGAAAACACTGAAACATACAAAAAGTGCGCAACAAACATTTCCTGGTCCGGAAGAACGATTCGCGCATGTGCATTTAGATTTAATAGGTCCACTTCCGCCTTCACAAGAAAACCGCAGTTGTCTTACCATGATAGACCGTTTCTCGAGGTGGCCCGAAGCAACCCCGCTACAAGATATCACCGCTAAAACAGTAGCAGATGCATTTTTCAGGTCTCCCGTTTTGGTTCCCCACGTTCTATTACAATGGACCAAGGTCGAAAATTTGAGTCAGCACTAATGAGCTCGCTAACCAAGCTGACTGGCACCGAACGCGCCCGCTGTAAACTAAAAACAGCAATAATGTGCCACGAGACAGACAGATGGTCAGACGTATTTCAAGTAATTTTATTAAGCTTTCGCACCACTTACAAGGAAAATTTTTCGCCTGCTGAATTGCTATACGGTCCGCCTTTGCGGATTCCAGGTGATTTTTGTATAGATCAGGCGACTAATAATGTAGACCCAACATCCTTCCCGGAACTAATTCGTCAAACCATCCGGAAAATGCGCCCTACAACTTCACACCACGGCCAAGCTGCAGTTCTCGTGCCTTCCGAATTACCGACATGTATACATGTCTTCTTGCGGGATGATAGCGTCCCGTACACAGGTCCATACGAAGTCCTGGACAGCAAAGGCAAGGTGTACACAATAAAAATTAAAGGAAAGCTTGTCAACATCTCCATGGATCGCTTGAAGCCCTGTTTTTACGAAAAAAAAACACGGAAGCTCTCCAACAGCAAAATCTCCGTTCCACAACAACCAGATCCGGTCGCACCATCTCTCTCCCCGTACGTTTCCAATTCAGGAATCCATGACTACTTTATTGGGCAGGGGGTGATGTACCGGCAGTACGTATTCAAGTTTACGCGCGTTTTGGCAACAGTCAAACCTAGTAGTGTACCTAGGGGCGTTCTGGCTCACATTTGACCTTGAACTTTTTTCAAGGTCACGGGCCTAGCCGAGGTCAAGGTCACAGGCCTAGCCGGTGGGCTTGGCCTAGTCGGGGGTCATTGACCTCGGCCACTTCCGGGAATTTTTTTGGGTTAAAAGTGTAGTTTTTGAAATTTTCCCACACTCGAGCGTCTGGGATGCAGACATGTCTATTCTTGCAGGATGTTATCAGTAAATCAGAAGCTATTGTTACGCTTATCAAAATTTTCTCAGGCTCGACCGGATGTGAGTCATCGTCTGACAGACATGTCTATTCTTGCAGGATGTTGTTGAACAATGGCATCCATTGTTTTCAAATCAGCACGAAATTCGAGAACAATGAAGGTATTGTTGTCTAGAGATTAAAATGTGCAAAGCTGGTAAATAGAACAATAACATCCATTGTTTTAAAATCAGCACGAAATTGGACAATGAAGCCATTGTTGTCTGGAGATTAAAATGTGCAAAGCTGGTAAAAATTGAACAATGAAAACCATTGTTTGAGAAAAAATCAGCACAACTGCTAAAGTGAATGCTGTCTTTGTTTGAAAATTTTTTGCTGACGCTGTTAAAAGTCTAATTTTGAAATTTTTACAAGTTTCTCACGATACATTTTGGAGGTAAAAGTCTAATTTTTACAAGATTCCCACGATGAATTTTTGAGGTTAAGAGTCTAATGTTTACAAGATTCCTATACCGGATGTGAGTCATTGTCTGGAAATGTAGAGTTGTCAAAACCTGCCTGCCTGCCTGTTTATCTTCTGCGCAATTAAACAATGAAGCCATTGTTTGAGAAATGTGCAAGGTTGCAAAAAGTAAACCGAATTAATTGTGGTCTAATAGTATATATCGTATTATTTCCAGCTAAAAAGATGCAATATGAAAATCCAAACCATTTTAAATACCTTGTTAGGTTTTTGTTTTATTACGCGTTCAACGAGATGTATGTCTGGATATTTAACTTTTTGAAACTCGCATAGGCCGATTGGAAGCATCTTTTAGTAGATAGGTAATGTGTTCGATCCCGCTGGAGGACTGTTTAAGCGGTAGACAGTATTTAAAAAAGTGTTGGGGTGTTAGAGACATTGTTTGTAAGCAAAGTAAATATTACGTGTTTTTTCCCGTACTTTATTAAATACACAGTCTCGAAACTGAGCCGATAGTTATTTATTTCGCTTGGATTTATGTACAGCATCCCCTCACTTTAGCAATAAGCAAGTTCATAAAGAAATATTATTATGCTGTAGAGATTTACAGGTTACAGTTCGGAGTGTAAACTGATTTAAAAATTTTTGATATTAGCAACAGTACTATTTAATTGCATATTGTTTTCTTTTACGTAAGATCCGTAAGATTAAATTGTATTAATATAGGTTCGAAAGCACTGCTGACAGACAGACAGAAAACTTGTAATGCAGCTGCCAAACCGGGCCTTGTCAAATATCGAACAGCAATATATATTAGTAAAAAATACTCTTCCAGGTTAAAAAGTTTGATGTAGTTTTAGCCAATCTTATACACATTCCAGCACTAAAAAAATGGTAGGAAGCGGAGTCTTAGCAGAATTTTATAATACAAAACAGGGGCGATAAAATAATCGTGTCTACCACCCGACATTTTTCAGTTTATCCGATTCAGCAACTTCCGCATATCGCAAAAACAAACACCTTCTTTGTTCTTGTGTTAGCACCTTGGCTTTAAGAATGTTATGGTTTATTTACATCTTGTGTTAGCGCCCTTGGTTTTAAGAACGCTATGTAAATGAATATTTTATAGAATTTGGAAAACCAAACAAAATATTAGCAGATAATACAATTTATTTTAAAAACGCGAGGTTTATAAATACAACAATACAGCACGCCATAAAAGTTGGTTTTTGTTGTATAAGCAAGCCAATCCGGTAGAGAGATATTTAAGAGGGGTGATAAAATACTTAAAGAAAATATTAGCAGATAATACATTTGAAAAATCTGCACGACTAATACTCAAGATTATTACAATTAGAGACTGCAGACAAAAGGTAAGATATCAAAATTTTTTAAAATAAAGCCCTGAAAATAAGAACTAAATAAAACCAAATAAAAGCTATTAGGCCACAACAATACTCTAATTAATAAGGATGCTATACACGATATCCAACGTCGAGGGACAGTTCATTTTTATCGCATAAAAAACTTATTGCTTAGAAATCAGGTTCAGATACCTGTTTAATGGAAACATTTTCTTGAATTTCTAATCGAATCTAAAATTTGGGTCTTAACGTAAAAATATTTAAGTCGTTAGGTTGACTGTGCCAAGTTTCCACGAAAAAACTAAAGCTCCTACAGGCCAGATTCTTGAATCAAGTAAATAATACAGCAAGGCATAAAAGTTGGTTTTTGCAATATAAGACATCCGCAAGCCAATCCTAAACTGGTAGTTTTAAATAGCAGAATTTTATAATACAAAACGGAGCGATGAAATAGTCGTCTGTTGATCATATTTTTGTAGCCACCCAGCATCTTTCAGTTTTATAAGTTATCCTATCATCTCCTTTGTTGCAGGTGTTAATAGAGGCTATATTTGTGTGTCGCCACAGACCTGTCAAGACTTGTGGATGTGAGCGTCTGGGAATGTGCAAGGTTGCTAAAAATGAACCGGATGTCTGGGGTTTCTGAGCAGGTCTGCGCGGGGGTCTGCGCGAGGGTTTGGCGGTAAATTCGAATTCTGCACAGGTTTCGCGGGAAATTCAAATTCTGCGTAGGTTTTGGCGGTAAATTCAAATTCTGCGCATATTTTTGACGGTGAATTTTAAATTACGATCAGGTTTTTGGCGGGAAAATGTGGGAGTGTACAAGGTTGCTAAAATGTATGGGGTCTTTGTCTGAGAAATTTACACCAGATGTAGTTAATGACCTCCATTATCAGTGTCTATAAATTTGGTAGACAGACAGACAGGCAGACCAACAGGCAGGCAGACAGACAGGCAGACCGACAGGCAGGCAGACAAACAGACAGACAGGCAGACAGGCAGGTGGACAGACAGACAGACAGACAGACAGATAGACAGACAGACAGACATACAGGCAGACAGACAGGTAGGCAGACAGACAGACAGACAGACAGACAGACAGGTAAGCAGACAGACAGACAGGTAGGTAGGCAGACAGACAGATAGACAGACAGACAGACAGACAGACAGACAGGCAGACAGGCAGGCAGACAGGCGGGCAGGCGGACAGGCAAGCAGGCAGGCAGGCAGGCAGGCAGGCAGGCAGGCAGGCAGACAGACAGACAGACAGGCAGACCGACAGGCAGACAGACAGACAGACAGACAGACAGACAGACAGACAGGCAGACCGACAGGCAGACAGACAGACAGACAGACAGACAGACAGACAGACAGACAGACAGGCAGACAGACAGACAGGCAGGCAGACAGACAGACAGACAGACAGACAGACAGACAGACAGGCAGGCAGACAGGCAGACAGGCAGGCAGGCGGGCAGGCAGACAGGCAGGCAGGCAGGCAGGCAGGCAGGCAGGCAGGCAGGCAGGCAGGCAGGCAGGCAGGCAGACAGACATTCTTAACACCATTTATTGTACAGATTGTGAGCAGTAATAGAAATAGGAGTGAGAGAGATGCCTCTACCAGTTAAGTATAAGTGTCCAAAATGTAAAGGGGAAACCGATCAAGAAGGACGAAAATGTATTGCTTGCACATTGCACGAACATGTGAAAGAAAACAGTGGTGGTAAACATTATCCTCAATCATATTTCAGACAATTCTAGCGAATAACTGAACTCAGATTGGTGGACGCTATCGTCATGAATTTGATTCTTATATATACATCTAACAGTTCAGATATCTATCATTTGATAAGAAACTGTTGACGTGTGAACTAGTTTGAATCTGTCAGTCTCTCTAACTGGCTGTTTACCTGTCTAGCTGTTTACCTGTCTAGCTGTCTACCTGTCTAGCTGTCTACCTGTCTACCAGTCTACCAGTCTACCAGTCTACCTGTCTGGCTGTCTACCGCTTACATACTTGTGACAATAATGAAAACGAAAGTAGCAAAGAACTTATTAAAACTAAAAATATTATAAAACAGAAAGTTCGAGCTCTTAAGGAGGGTAAGTTGGTGCAACAACAGCTCCTTGGTAAATTTTTTAAACCTGTTACCGAACAAATACAAAGTGTTGCAGAAGAAATCAATACAAAAGAGAATCCTCCATTACAATTTAAGCCTTTCAAATTGAAAAAGAAAGAGAAAGTTAAATACAATTATGACGATGATAAATATAATCTTAAAAGGAAAACTAAATACGATTATGACGCGGATGATGACGATGATGAATATATCAATATATCAAATCCTCCAACTAAATACGATTATGACGCGGATGATGACGATGATGAATATATCAATATATCAAATCCTCCAAAACTAGAATTATTTACACCAAAACCGGCTGATGAAGTATTGTGTGAATCCACCGAAGATGAACCTAATACAACTATAGCAAACAAATTTCAGCCGCAAGCTATAAGTTCTTTCTTAGAACAGTATGACGAACTTCCTAGGAAATATGTAAGCACTTATCTTATAGAAAGACCAAATCTAGGGAGGTATGGAATTAGATATGATTTTGATAAAAACCAATTTTATTTTGGTGGAGATGAGTTAGATATAAAGGGATCAGATATAATTGTTAAAAATGTGCGCTATGAAGGTACGCCTGGTTTGTACGAATTACTATTTAAAAATGATCCTCAAATAACTCCAACGCTGACAGATAGGGCAAATTATATTGATATCATAAACAGAACAAATGCAGCGCATAGAAATTTTGATAAAAATGATCAGAAGGTAGGTTTCAACCAAGCGAAATACAAGAAATTTATAAAATCTAACCTGTCATCATCACCCACGCCATCATCGATATCGTTAAGGACTAGAAAGCTTACTGGTAAAGGTATGCAGCAAATGTATAAACAAGTTAGCAATAAACCGTTGGATTATGTTTACTGGGATGATCCGAACGAATTAGTTGATCGATTAAAATTACTGTATGCCTCTCAAGCATCTGGCCATACAAATCATATAAATGAAATTGTTAGTATAATAGAAGAGTTAAAAGAGGCAGGAATAATTGAATAAATCCAGTTCGGAAACAGCACGAAGAGATCCTCCAGACAGAGATGACAACAACACCTCTACCACAATAATTAACTAGTGTATAACATATATTTGTAATAATTTTATACATGTACATTAGACAAATAAAAATACAATTATATTTACAATTGTCGTTTTATTACACCGTCGTGCCCATAAAACCGTTACAGGAACAGCTGTTTACCTGTCTAGCTGTCTGTCTGTCTGTCCACCTGCCTGTCTGTCTGTCTGTCTGTCTGTCTGTCTGTCTGTCTGTCTGTCTGTCTGTCTGTCTGTCTGTCTGTCTGTATGTCTGTCTGTCTGTCTGTCTGTCTGTCTGTATGTCTGTCTGTCTAGCTGTCTGTCTGTCCACCTGCCTGTCCAAAAACCTGATCATAATTTAAAATTCACCGTCAAAATAATGCGCAGAATTTGAACTTACCGCCAAAACCTACGCAGAATTTGAATTTCCCGCGAAACCTGTGCAGAATTTGAATTTACCGCCAAACCCTCGCGCAGACCCCCGCGCAGACCTGCTCAGAAACCCCAGACATCCGGTTCATTTTTAGCAACCTTGCACATTCCCAGACGCTCACATCCACAAGTCTTGACAGGTCTGTGGCGACACACAAATATAGCCTCTATTAACACCTGCAACAAAGGAGATGATAGGATAACTTATAAAACTGAAAGATGCTGGGTGGCTACAAAAATATGATCAACAGACGACTATTTCATCGCTCCGTTTTGTATTATAAAATTCTGCTATTTAAAACTACCAGTTTAGGATTGGCTTGCGGATGTCTTATATTGCAAAAACCAACTTTTATGCCTTGCTGTATTATTTACTTGATTCAAGAATCTGGCCTGTAGGAGCTTTAGTTTTTTCGTGGAAACTTGGCACAGTCAACCTAACGACTTAAATATTTTTACGTTAAGACCCAAATTTTAGATTCGATTAGAAATTCAAGAAAATGTTTCCATTAAACAGGTATCTGAACCTGATTTCTAAGCAATAAGTTTTTTATGCGATAAAAATGAACTGTCCCTCGACGTTGGATATCGTGTATAGCATCCTTATTAATTAGAGTATTGTTGTGGCCTAATAGCTTTTATTTGGTTTTATTTAGTTCTTATTTTCAGGGCTTTATTTTAAAAAATTTTGATATCTTACCTTTTGTCTGCAGTCTCTAATTGTAATAATCTTGAGTATTAGTCGTGCAGATTTTTCAAATGTATTATCTGCTAATATTTTCTTTAAGTATTTTATCACCCCTCTTAAATATCTCTCTACCGGATTGGCTTGCTTATACAACAAAAACCAACTTTTATGGCGTGCTGTATTGTTGTATTTATAAACCTCGCGTTTTTAAAATAAATTGTATTATCTGCTAATATTTTGTTTGGTTTTCCAAATTCTATAAAATATTCATTTACATAGCGTTCTTAAAACCAAGGGCGCTAACACAAGATGTAAATAAACCATAACATTCTTAAAGCCAAGGTGCTAACACAAGAACAAAGAAGGTGTTTGTTTTTGCGATATGCGGAAGTTGCTGAATCGGATAAACTGAAAAATGTCGGGTGGTAGACACGATTATTTTATCGCCCCTGTTTTGTATTATAAAATTCTGCTAAGACTCCGCTTCCTACCATTTTTTTAGTGCTGGAATGTGTATAAGATTGGCTAAAACTACATCAAACTTTTTAACCTGGAAGAGTATTTTTTACTAATATATATTGCTGTTCGATATTTGACAAGGCCCGGTTTGGCAGCTGCATTACAAGTTTTCTGTCTGTCTGTCAGCAGTGCTTTCGAACCTATATTAATACAATTTAATCTTACGGATCTTACGTAAAAGAAAACAATATGCAATTAAATAGTACTGTTGCTAATATCAAAAATTTTTAAATCAGTTTACACTCCGAACTGTAACCTGTAAATCTCTACAGCATAATAATATTTCTTTATGAACTTGCTTATTGCTAAAGTGAGGGGATGCTGTACATAAATCCAAGCGAAATAAATAACTATCGGCTCAGTTTCGAGACTGTGTATTTAATAAAGTACGGGAAAAAACACGTAATATTTACTTTGCTTACAAACAATGTCTCTAACACCCCAACACTTTTTTAAATACTGTCTACCGCTTAAACAGTCCTCCAGCGGGATCGAACACATTACCTATCTACTAAAAGATGCTTCCAATCGGCCTATGCGAGTTTCAAAAAGTTAAATATCCAGACATACATCTCGTTGAACGCGTAATAAAACAAAAACCTAACAAGGTATTTAAAATGGTTTGGATTTTCATATTGCATCTTTTTAGCTGGAAATAATACGATATATACTATTAGACCACAATTAATTCGGTTTACTTTTTGCAACCTTGCACATTTCTCAAACAATGGCTTCATTGTTTAATTGCGCAGAAGATAAACAGGCAGGCAGGCAGGTTTTGACAACTCT